>OX419695.1:14802500-15402500 GCA_948474745.1 Oligia latruncula | reverse complement strand
TGGACCGTTATCCAGTAGGCTCAGTGCGCTCATTCATTCCTTTGCACCGAAATCCGGGAAAATCCTGCACATTTTCGTATGTAATACCTTTTGACTGGTTTCCCGGAACGCTGGCTTACACTTGAACCACACATCAAATGCGAGCAGCCATTAGTGTGTCAGCTGACGGGTGCGCGAGCAAATACAGCATGTCAGTTGTTTGCACAGTTTGTGTCACAATGTAACCGTTGTGATTTCAAACGAAGGTGGTCAAGGCTTTGACCGTGACGGTGGGCTGGGGCACTTAGAACTGCACCCGAATTACGTAACACTTTCTATCACAATCTTCATCGTTTTGAAGGATATTATAATATCATCATCTGCCAAGCCTTTTCCCAACTATGTTGGGGTCGGCTTCCAGTCTAACCGGATGCAGCTGAATACCAGTATTTTACATGGAGCGACTGCCTATCTGACCTCCACAACCCAGTTACTAGGTAATACGATACCCCTTGGTAAGACTGGTTGTCAGACTTTCGGGCTTCTGACGACCCGTAACAACTTTCACGTTTTTAATATTAGCATGGATGGTCGCGAAACGCGAAACGCGAAAGTGTCTGTCTGTCTGTTACCTCTTCACACTTAAGCCGCCGATTTAGATGAAATTTGGTATAGAGATAGTTTGAGTCCCGGGAAAGGACAGGATAGTTTTTATGCCGATATACCCACGGGATCGAAACTTATATGCGGGTGAAATCGCGGGGCGCAGGTAGTGTTCTATATTTATAGCATACTATACCATATCAATTAGCCAACACAAACACAAGTCGAATAAAAAAGGTGCGTTTGCAGCATTTTGTTCAAAACGAAATGACTGGCGAGTAACACCATATCTCATGATCGTAATTTTATTATTGGGTTTTTACTTGTCATGTCATTTTGACGAATTTATTTATGGATGACAGTAACGAAACGACGAAATGAAATTTGAGGTATTTTTGACAGATTGAGACTGAGATCAGACTGTGAACGTTCTTAAAATTACGATAATCGACCCTCTGATTAAAGTGACTCAGTAATTACATGTATCAGTATGAAAAAGATAATATTCATGAGGGTTTATGACGGTTGCTCAGTAATAGTTAGGTATACCCGTATACCACAGTTAAGGCTCCTACTAACAGGCGCGACACGCGACGCGAATCGCGCGCGACACAAAGGCACCGCAATTCGCGCAACGAGCGGTGCCTTTGTGTCGCGCGCGATTCGCGTCGCGTGTCGCGCCTGTTTGTAGGAGCCTTAAGACTACAACACCGGCGGTGGGGCAATTGCGTAACACATTATCAATCGGAATCGGTTTTATTTTGACAGTTCAACAACATTCATTACGTTATTTTCGTGTTGAGCAGACAAATTTTTCGAACTTATGAAGCAATGGATTAGCAATTTGCTTCAAAATGATTTAGATCCGACCGATAGTGTGTTACGATGTTAGGGTGCGATACAGATCAAAAACTGTCCACAAACAACCCTTGTTTACTTAAACACAATCCAACTACTGCGATTTCGATCGATAGCGAACAATACGTTTCTGAAAACTAGTTAGCGATACATCGAAAAGTTTTTAGCGCACACAGAAAGTTTGTATTACAGTAAGCCAGCAACCGATTCCGAAGTTGATTAAATTTGTTTAATATAGTAGTTTCATGTTATTTGTTGATGTTTATAGGAATGTTTGCAAAAGTCTTGCCTTTGAAATATGAAACCTTACTACGCTATTTGATATTTATGTACTCAGAGAGGTAAAATTGGTAAAATAACGTTTTCTGTTTGAGCAAATTAAGAAAATTGTTTATAAACAAGGGAAAAATATTGCTTCATAATTTAATTTTAGGTCGCAAAATTCGTAAAAGATAACAAACGCCATTTTCACGCACGTACGACGTAAATGTAAATGTCCTTTGATATCGTGGTTGGAGATGGTTTCAAATAAGTAAAGTTATGATAACCATGAATAATAAGCACAGTGACGTTTCTTACATAATTATATACAGAACACAAGTTATCGCTACGGCGGCGTGGAGAAGAAGACTCATGGTGTGGAACCCTTACATGACCTAAAGCGCGGTCACTGTCGGACTGCATAGAAAAGAAAGAGAAACGCAATGACACAACCCTGGTAATTTATTGCAAAATATGAAACAATTATCTATTTACAAAAAATCTATTGTTTGGACTAAAAAATTAAAAGCTTTAGTGTGTTGCTTGTAGAATAATCTGACAAAAAATCAGAATTATTGTATGTATAATTATGTTTTTTATTGCAAAAAGAAAGTTTTTAGAGGTATCTTCATGATTTTTTTCTATCGTATTAAAATAGTTGTATTTCGTTTTCAACACACTATCTACCTAGCATATATCCTGAAGAATATCATATATTTTTCTGATTTTGTTTACTATAGTCGATCATATATACTTTTATTGCTTCTAAAACTTGCATTTTTTGCGTTTAGGTCCTGTAATCCCCTAAAAATTCCCGCCGAAAGGTCCCGACTCGACGGAGAGTCGTCTTCCGCGCGTTCACACACTATCACTTTACAGAAGGTCGATTCTGTAAAAATCTCACCGTGAAAACTTAGGTGAAGTGAGTTTTTTTTTGCTAGGAATTGACACTATTGACAGCTCACTCCACCGTTCGTTCACTTCTACAGTAAGGTAAATTCGTATAAGGTACGCGCGGTAAGGTATTCGCGGACGTGCTGTTTTATCCACTTACTTTAAAAACAACTAAATATGCTCCCGAATTTTGAGCGGCCATTTCAATGAGGTTGCAAGGTGATCTTCTCAAAATGATTACGAATACTAGAAACTTTATGTACACAACATTAACAATGACTCAACAATTTGTTTACACTATAAGCTGAACAGCAGCTAACTAAACAACAGTTTAGCCTGCGTGTCAGTGTTTACTCTAAAGTAATCACTGAAAGTTTCCAAATCAGTAGCAACAGCCTCCGGCTATAATTAAGATGAATCAGATGCAAATAGCCGCCAAATGTTAGGTACCAGTTAACTGTAAATATTTTGAATTTCAGTTAACTCTGCGAATCAACAACAGTTTACCCACAAATTACTGAAAGGCTACTTCAATTTAATCACTGTTGTCAAGTCTCCTTTCCACGGGTTGGAAATTGCTGTTTTGGAGATTTAGGCCCACTTGCACCACAAATCACTAAACATATTTAACGCTGAACTAATTTATAACGAAGCAGTGGTGGCCCAGAGGTAACGGACCCGACTTCCGAGATGTAGGTCGTGGATTCGAATCCAGGCAGACGCTTTACCTTGTGTAAATAATTCCATCATCGCTGCTCTCAAAACGATGAAGGAAAACAAAAAAAAAAATATAACAATTGCATAGTATAGTTAGGTACTTCCTTACGTAGTTCACAGGTTTAGCTTTGATAATATACATACGTATCAGGTAGGAAAGTACCTATTTAAATTTGATGTTAGTAAGTATTTTTGTTTTGGTGGGTAGGTAACCAAGGACTAAAGGCTCCTACAAACAGGCGCGACACGCGATATATCGCGCGCGAAACAAAGGAACCGCTCGTTGCGCGACTTGCGGTGCCTTTGTGTCGCGCGCAATTTTATCGCTTGTCGCGCCTGTTTGAAGGAGCCTTAACTATAACTTACTTTTTAATTTGCCCAATTATGTAAGTAAGTACTTTAAAGTAGTAAATAGACCAAGAGCTGAGGCAATATTTTTTAAAGGTTTTCGTTTCGTTCGGTTTGTAAGGTGGCATTACATGAAAGTGAAAAAAACTGTAAATAGACTACCTACTCATAAATACAATAAAAAGATATGTTCCGAATTTTATTTCTCTTTCCGGACAGCCCTAGTACGCGGTCAAGCGGCGTAGGTATGCTGCGGACGAGAAAGGACACAAAGTAATAACAACTCTCAAGCGCGGCGAATAAGTGCAATTTAGCTTGCGCGTTGGCTAGGAAGTGATTTTGTAGGCTGTTATAAAAGCGGCTTCTTCAAGATCAAAGGAGTCGATCTTCTAGGTACAGAAGATCGACTCCTTTGATCTTAGTATTATTTAGTATTAGTTATTCTGTGTTCGCGTGTAATTCGAATATTTTCTTTCGTCTAAAACTTAAGAGCGTTTACGCCGAACGTCATTTCATACAAACTTTCAAGCCCTTGTTTTCCGAAATGAACGAACCGATTTTAATGAAACTTCATACGCATAAACAGGATACAAAGGTCTAAAAAGTTAGCAGAGAACATTTTCGAAAAATAGTGTTACAGCCAAATTAGACCGATTTTAAACTTTTCATAGAAACAGAGATTTCCAGTTATCTTTTTTTAAATAAGACATTTCGAAAATGTTCTCTGCTAACTTTTTAGCCTTTGTATCCTGCTTATGCGTATGAAGTTTCATTAAAATCGCTTCATTCATTTCGGAAAACAAGGGCTTGAAAGTTTGTATGAAATGCCGTTCGGCGTAAACCCTCTTAAACCAAAAGTTTTGGTTTAAATTAACAAAATCAACTGATGTTGTAGAGCAGGAAGGAAAGGGTAAACCGCGGCCCGGATCCGGACTGCTGACCTGTTTTGTACAGACCCTAAGTAAACAGTAAAATGTATACCTAACTAAAACTTAATCCAAAAATCAACAAAATCTTGTTTTAGCTAAGTGTTAGTTAGGTTAGGATATTACGTAGATATTCAAGGTGTTGATTTGCATCCTCGTCAAATTTCAGGAGGTTGTCATAAAAGACATTTTAGTACTTTAGTATTTTAGTACTTAGTAAAGTAAAAAGCGTTTGTTTATGTGTGAAAGCGCGGTTATAGGCTAGTAACGGACGGGCCGCGTTTAAATACGGCTCGTTCACACTTACGGATTTCCGTAAATAAGAAAAAAAAACCATTTTATTGTTGATTTGGGTCGAGAATCATTAGCATAATTACGTCCTTGAATTTGACTAGGATGCAAATCAACACCTTGTATTTTCATTTTAATAGTTTCTTAGTTTATTTAGTATTAGAAGTTTATCAAGCGGATACATTTTTATCCTCCTAAATAAATCACCCTAATGTCAATAAAAAAAACTGAAAATAAATAATAATATTATTATTTATTATAATACTTATTATTTAGAGAGGCCCTTGGCTAAATAATAACAGCCGCACGGTCGATAGATCAGGTTATGCTACGCTTGCCGCGGTTGGTCTGTGGATGGGTGACCATCTTTACACCGTGACTCGAAAAGCACGTTAAGCTGTTGGTCCCAGCTATCATTCGTGGATCTTTGACAGTCGTTACGGGTAGTCAGAAGCCCGAAAGTCTGACAACCAGTCTTATCAAGGGCTATCGTATTACCCAGTAACAGGGTTGTGGAGGTCAGATAGGCAGTCGCTCCATGTAAAATACTTGTATACAGCTGCATCCGGTTAGACTGGAAGCCGACCCCAACATAGTTGGGAAAAGGCTAGGCAGATGATTATTTATTTTCAGTTTTTTTTTATTGACTTACATAAGTAATTCTTCTCAAAAATGTAATTTTTCACAATATTATTAATTTCTTGATTTGATATTATTGTTAATTACATCATCATCATCATTTCAGCCAAAAGACGTCCACTGCTGGACATAGGCCTCCCCCAAGCACTTCCACTTCGACCGGTTCTGTGCTTCTCGCATCCAACGGGTTCCTGCGGCCTTCACAAGGTCGTCGGTCCACCTTGTGGGAGGCCTTCCAACGCTACGTCTTCCGGTACGTGGTCGCCACTCCAGAACCTTTCGGCCCCATCGGCCATCTGTTCTGCGAGCAATGTGCCCGCCCTGCCCACTGCCACTTAAGTTTGGCAATTCTGCGGGCTATGTCGGTTACCTTGGTTCTCCTGCGGATCTCCTCATTCCTGATTCGATCACGCAGGGAAACTCCAAGCATAGCCCTCTCCATTGCCCTTTGGGTGACTTTTAGCCTTCTTATAAGGCCCATTGTGAGCGACCACGTTTCAGTGCCATAAGTCATCACTGGCAACACGCACTGTTAATTACATAATATTTCTTAATTAATTAATAAAAATGTTTAGGCTTCTTTTCTTTTTCTTAATTGATATATTTATTAATCTTAGTTACTAGTAGGTACTCGTCTACCAAATGGACCGAAAAAGTCATATTATTTTTTTAAACGAACCCCCCAATGAAACTAATTGGTAGTGCCTTTTAAGATGTATAATAAATCTGCCTATGATGTTCCCACTGCTGGGACACAAGCCTCCTCTCTTTGAGAGGGAGTGGGCCATAATCCACCTCGCGGGATTTCTTGTAGGGGATATTACGAATATGATTTCACGTTTCCATTGACATAAATCACCAATAGAATACGCAATCACCTGACAAAACCGGGTATAGCTAGTATAATTTAGGTAAATTAATTCCTAAAGACATTTGAACTTTAGGTATGCAATAGAAATGCTTCAAAAGCAAATTAAGTGAATAATTTGAATGAAATCACAAGTTTTGAATGGAATCACGAGTTTTAATTGCATAACTGAATGTTTTAATAATGTGCTTTGATAATGTTATTCAACCTACGATTTGACTGTCAGGTAAACTTTAAATACGTATGAAAATAGTACGTACAATGACGTCACGTGTTGCGAAACAATGTAATGTTCTTCTCGCCCACGCTTTGAACCTTTTCAGTCATTATTATTGAATAGCCTTCTGAAATTTTAGGTCTAAGTGCACGTGATGGGGCCCGCTAGGCATGGCGGGTAGCAGTCGGGGGTGCGGCGAATGTATGTACTAGTATCTCCCGGGCCCCCAACTTACGGTACTGAAGTGAACCGTGAAGTTTTAGTCGGTAAGAGTCTTGCATAACCCTCCGTCCTTTCTGAGGTTTACAATGATCATATTCTGTAAATCCTACCACCTAAGTTCACATGTGGAAGCAATAAAATATATTGTTTATTGAGTACTTTGACAATGTTGCCCACTACTGCGCGCCTAAGGCAGATACCCTACTAGTAAACACTATCGTACACACACCACTATTTTAGTTCACTAGGAAGCGCTAGAAAGATACATATTTTATTTGGGACACACAGGAAATACAATAATTAAAAAAAAAGTTGTAGTAGTGTAGTGGACATTGCTCGCAAAACAAATGGCCGATGGCGCCGAAAGGTTCTGGAGTGGCGACCGCGTACCGGAAAACGTAGCGTTGGAAGGCCTCCCACAAGGTGGTCCGACGACCTTGTGAAGTCCGCAGGAACCCGTTAGATTCGAGAAGCACAGAACAGGTCGAAGTGGAGGTCTTTGGGGGAGGCCTATGTCCAGCAGAGGACGTCTTTCGGCTGAAATGATGAGTAGTAGTGAACAAAATCTTCATTCAGTGGCTCTACTACCTCTGTAGCTGATTGTAGATCGTAGAGTTCATTTCTCTTTCGGAAAACAAAACAAACAGTTTAATAAAAAAAACAATTTCCCTCACTTTACATTAGCCAAACTCGATGTTTAACAATTTTACTTATGTTTGCAAATTACCATTTTGTTCAATTATTGCAAAAATATTATTATGGTTTCGTGTTAATTAATTGAGCCTTTATTTGCAAAGAAATGGCAACAAAACGACTCCAAATTAAATTCTGCTCAAAAACCAACTTTCAAGGAAAAACATGGAAATTATGTGGTTGGTTTGTTAACGATAACATATCGGGTTTATACAGTGGGTATCAGAAAGGTATGGTAAAATTTAAGGTTTTGGTGCAGACCACCAAACTGAACAACTTTCTCCATGGGACAAGCATCGGAACAGCGAAAAAATTGTCAACTGTCCCATATTTTATTTCAATACCGACTCAACCCAAAATGCATATATGCATGGTGTGGTCATATTTAAGGTGTGGTATATGTCTGGACCACACCCTAAGGAGGAGCCCACAAGTAACTTAGTTGCCCAGCAACTTTTTTGTCTCTGTCACTGTCTCCACGCCGAGATTTGGACGATGCGCACACGGGAGCGACAGCAACGCTACTTTTAAACATGAATACGTCTTTAAAATTGCTTCCATAATAGGAGGCTATTCAAAAAACCAATGATAAGCCAATCGGGGAATACTGTTTGGTGTTGCAGCTTCATATCTATCATCTCCATTCTAAATTTAATTATACTATTGGATAGCTAAAGGATCAAATAATTCATTACGCTAAGTGAGGACCGTGACGAATCGCGCGCGGTGGAGGTGGAAGTGCCGCCATTTTGAGCAAATGTTGCTGCTTATCGAGATTTCCACTTAGTAGTTAGTTATAACTTTTGACTCGGAAAAGCTTCGACGTTCGTTTGAGTTTCAATCGTCAGCTCTCGTCAAAATCTATCAATTATTTACAAAACATTAGTGTAAAATAGTGATAGTGAATATAATGTGTTAAAATAAAAAGAAAAATAATATCAAAAATATATAATGTCGGCCTATACGCGTCAAAAAGCCAAATCAAAATTCAGAGATATACGGTTGTAAAGGGCTTTTCAAGAGCAATCTAATGGTACTAATAAAACACCATATAACCGAGTCAAGCAATGCCGGGAACGTAACAAAATGAATACGGCCGAGCGGATCAACCCCGTTACGTAAACGTATTCACGTACTACACACGACCGTGTCCATGACACAGCCACACCCCATTTTTTTGTGAAATTTTCGGTTGAGCGGCAACTAGCTAACCAGCAACAGTTTAGTCATTGCATCCAATAGTGCATTGCAACCAATAGACGGGCGACAGTTGCGTCCAAACCCGCGGACAAAAATGTATCCCAGATGTCGCATTGCTATATGTGCGCACTTTCATACAAACCCGTAGACTTTATGTCAGAGATAAATTCGTTGCTGAGACAAAATGTTCTCCCTTAAATATGAACACACTTTTCTGATACATGCTGTAAGTTAAATAACATACCAATGATTATCATGGGCACATTAACATTATTCAAATTATTCAGAATTAAGTGCCACTTGGCTTGTTTAATTAAAATATAAAGTTATGAACCAGGGTGCAGTGTTTCGTTTGGTTACAATCAACTGTTTGCCGCCGACATGTCTGTCCCATTTAATCTGTGAAAGTAGTAATATTATGCAGTTAACAGCGAGGTTCCATTGTCTCTCATAGTTAGACCGGAATAAATCGTTTCATTCTCCAAGTTGCAATATGTTTCTACTTAATTAGAATCTGTTTTAATAATAATAAACTTTTTTACTTCTCGTGCTCTAAAAGTTCGTCTTTATGTTGTGCGTTAGCGTCATAAAGTCGCTTTTTATGCTCTAATGCATAAAGTTGTTTTTTCTAAGACTAAGTAAATCAGGCCCAACAGCCACCACGCACAATAAAAACTCGCAGATTAAAGTCGTTATTTTATTTCATTTGCTTTAATTTATATCATCATCATCATTTCAGCCGAAAGACTTCCACTGCTGGACATGGGCCTCCCCCAAGCACCTCCACTTCAACCGGTTCTGTGCTACTCGCATCCAACGGGTTCCTGCAGCCTTCACAAGGTCGTCGGTCCACCTTGAGGCCTTCCAACGCTACGTCTACCGGTACGTGGTCGCCACTCCAGAACCTTTCGGCCCCATCGGCCATTTGTTCTGCGAGCAATGTGCCCTGCCCACTGCCATTTAATTTATATCACTTCCGTGTTTTCTATTGTTAAGTTAATAAAACCAGAATAGTTGTCATTTATTATTTAAAAACGCAAAGAAACGTTTTTGGCACTTGTTGAAAATTAAAAAAGAAACCTTTAAAAAGTTTCATGGCGGGAATTAGCTAGGTATTCCTTTCTTCAATTTTGCAACATTTTTGAACACTGAAAAGACTGACAAATACTTTATGCCTGTTTCATTTTCTCGCAATCGAAGTGAAAAGCACTCGGTCATAAACGAGCCATTTTATCCCTGGACCTAAACGTCGACATAAACGTCTCGAGAAAAAATTGCTTCTTTTATGCACTAGTTGTACAATCTACTATTATAATCAAACCACAATGAATCCATACAATAGTGCTAGTAAAAAAAACCTAAAACTATTATAATGTTAGTATCTAAATAATAACCTTATACGTAAAGTTAGGAGCCGAAGTTTACTATCCACGTACCGACCCAGTGACGCAACATTTGACAATCCACTTTCGAACCACGTACTCAGGATGCTCGGGAAACTGGCAAGCATTCTGCGAAGGATCAAGGCCCACCAGTTTCGAATGCCATCATTCGAAAGCGATGGGCATGAAAGCTATCAATCCTTGCCTCAGCAAACATCCCCGAAGCGCTTCAAAAACGCGGCAACCCCACCCATCCTTAACGCGTAGTCGCACTGCACACGCACCTCTATGTTTACCTAATCCACAGACTGCACATGTAGGCGTGACCTCCTTACCATGACTTTTAAGAAAGTCACCAATTGTAAGAAAAGTCACCAATTTGTAATTTAGAAAAAAATATACGGTCGAATTGAGAAACCTCCTCCTTTTTTGAAGTCGGTTAAAAATTAAAATTGATTTTGGAACTTAAGAAAACTGTATATGCCATAACATCAAAGGGAAACTAAACCAGGTGCTTCACTCGAGTGAACGTACATTTTTGTTTCATTCCACGTTACATAGAAATCAACGTTCATGTGCTCATTTTATTTAATTTTTCAATCATACGGAGCGCGAGTGAAAGATGTCGAATGCTAAAATCCAACATCGTTGAATTGATTGAGAATGGTAGAATATATTTCTCATTTGATTTATTTTGAGTTGAGATGCCAAGAATGAAAGACAAATTAAATGAACTGAAAGTGGAGTGTCTCAACCAGCTTTATAGATTGATGGCGTAAGTAAAGCGTGCCTCGAAAAGTTCGTTATGTCGTTTATCCGGCAGTCATACGTGGATCTTTGACAGTCGTTACGAGCAAGGTTACCCAGTAACTGGGTTGTGGAGGTCATGGGAAAGGCTAGGTGTGCAGATTGATATTAACGCAAGTAAAGCAGACAGATGCTACCAATGAGGAGCCTGTTTTTAACCATCGCAATGAGATCCTAGTATCTTTTTCACTCCTATGCAGTTAGAAAAGGACAGCCACTGTTTGAGTGCCAATTGTTACCCAGTAGATAATTACAAGTAGCATTGGTGGCCCAGTGGTAACGGCCGCGACTTACGTGTTGTGGGTCGTGGGTTCGAACCCAAGCCGGCACTTTACTTTGTGTAAACTATGTTAATGCGATGTGACATCTACAAACCCGCTCTGGGCTCGCGTGGTGGATTATGGTCGACTCCCTCTCACAGAGAGGAGGCCAGTGTCCCAGCAGTTGGAACATTATAAGCTGATTACGCGACGCTATGAGATAATTTTAATTTTAAGTGATTAGTGTCGTTGTTGATGATAATAGGCTATTTGACAATGTACAAAATAAGGTCATAATTATTGACACTCGTATAGATTATCGCTTTTAAAATCGATTTGCATTAATTTTACTACAAAACAATGTATTATTTATAAAAAAAAACCCCGAAAAAACTTCATCTTTTTAAATCTGGCGCCACGTAATCGAAAACGGTCTGGATTGGCTGAACTTAAGATGACGTCATGATTTAGTAAATTTCTGTCTATCGTTGACAGAACAGATGACTTTTGTCTAGTATCTCGACCGTTTCAACGTTTGTTTACGTGAATCGTGACGTCACGACGCCATATTGTTAAAGATAGCGTTTTGGCGGCTTATTTAAACAGTACATTTTTATTTACTATTTTTTAAAAGAAATACATTATGCAATTTGAAGTAATAGGTTTTTGTGGGCTCGTTAGACACCATTAAATAATCTGAGATGTTTATCTGAAACCAGTCAAATAGCCTATTATGTTTACATTCGAGTGGATTGAATTCTTAGACCTCACACTATATAGGATTCCCTGTGTTGTGAGATCCAGGGTCCTTTGTGCCGTTAACTATTTTATGTAAAAAGGTACATTTTTAAAACTTAAACTAGGCGTAAAAAGAGTGTATGTATGGTGATGTAATTTGTGTCAGTTGTGTTGGTGTTGTAATAGAGTGTCTGTATGATATTAGATTTGTACCATAAAAACAAATCTCATATGGAAAAGTGCTTATGGTACAAATGTAACTTAAAGAGATATTTTAATGACTATAATTCTGTAAATACATATATATTATAGTCGCGAATCATATTTTGATCAAGATAAAACCTGACACTGGCCTGCAAATTGCAAAAAAACGTAAGAAAATTTGCTTTTCGCGGTCTACCACTGCGCATTCACCTTAAACTACGAAACTTTCTCTCATATCGTAGTCCAGTGTAAGAAGCTAATTTGTTATCGTCACTCTGCATTTTTTTTGTGTTAGTTTTAGTATTTTGTTTTACGATTGAGTGTTGTATGTATATATGGCCTATAAAACCGTAAGACCTTCTGGCGAAGGTTTTACGGCATCGGATTTTGTCCCAATTAATTACTACGTTCTGTTTAATTTTCACCCGCTTTAGACGTTTAATGCGGGTTTGGGTGTAAATTGGTTGAAACAAATGGTTTCTTTGATGTTGAGCCGGTATTGGAGGCTTTTATTTGAGATACGGTAAATTAGATAGTTGTATTTATCTATTTTGTAATGGATATTGAAAGACTAGTAGCTCACTCCGACCTGGTGGTTGGCACTACCTTATTATAGACCGACAGCTTAACTGAGACGTTGCCTGAGGTAGCTACGCGGTCCCCCCCGGTGGGTTCCCGCATTGTCGAGGCGGGGGGGCTCAGTAGCCGTGGCTTGGACACCCACGGTGAAGCGAAGAGTAACCCGAGGAGGGGCGCCCATGTGCTGGTTTGGTCCCTGGGGTGGTCACGGCGTGCTATGTGTTCTGGTGCGCCGGTGATGGGGAGTACTCCCCGGAGGAGGGTCCAGTGACGGACAGCCGCGGCGGGTTCACGGATGAGTGCTAACGCGTGCCCGTGTTCCCGCCATAAGCGGCAGAGGAGGACACCGTGGAGTTTTAGTGGGTTAGAGTCCCACATAACTGCACTATCTCCCCATGGTAGTGCAGAATGCATGAGCATTTCTCCACGTTAAAAAAAAAAGATAGCTACGCGGTGCGGGAGGAGTGATAGTTGTCACAAGTTGACGAATCACTAAGCTCTCGTATCAGGTCACCATACCCCTCCCGCACTGCGCTGCTACCTCAGGCAACGTCTCAGTTAAGCGGTCGGCCTTTAGTCGCCTAGTCGGTGAATAAGGCTGAAAACAAAATTTTGATTTTGAAACAAACTTTAATTTTATACGACCCTTATTGTCGTTAGCTCATATTATTCTTGGAATGTAGGTATAGTATACAAGTACAAAGACAACATATATTTTTTCATTCACTCTTGTATTCGTTTTCGACCCTTAAATCACATCACACTAATATTATAAAGGCGAAAGTTTGTGGGGGTGTGTGTGTGTGTTTATATGTTTGTTACTTCTTCACGCTCAAACGGCTGAACCAATTGGTTCAGTTGCTAAAATTTGGTATGGAGTTAGCTGACACCCTGGATTAACATATAGGCTACTTTTTATCCCGATATTCCCACGGGATCGACACTTATGCGGGTGAAACCGCAGGCGCAGGTAGTATATTATAAAAGTGTGATTTAAATGTTTACTCTACAAACTCACGCTTTTTACCCATGGCCCAGTTAGAAACTAAAGAACACCATCATCTGTCTAGCCTTTTCCCAACTTTGTTGTGGTCGGCTTCCAGTCTAACCGGGGCACCTGAATACCAGTATTATAACTGAAGTGACTGCCTATCTGACTTCCACAACCCAGTTACTGGGAAATACGATACCCGTGGTAAAACTGGTTGTCAGAGTTTCGGGCTTCTGTCGACCTGAAACGACTGCCACAGATCCATGAATGACAGCAGGGACTAACTCTTTAACGTGCTTTCCGAGGCATGGAGGGGTTTTCATATGTAAAGATGGTCACCCATCTACGGACCGACCGCGGCAAGCGTAGCTGAACCTGATCGATCGACCCGTGCGGCTGTTAGCCACAAGCCCCTCCTTAAGAAACTAAAGAACATCACCTGTTACGATCCCTCAGAATACAGAAAAGTACTAAAGAAAGAAAGAAAGAATGAAAAAGTATTTATTGCTACTCGTACAGGAAGATCACAAACTACACTAAACACGTAAAATAAAAATCCATGATATATAAAAAAAAGTAACAAAAGGAAAATTAAACAGAAAGTCCTACAGGAGGCCAAAAGGCTCCTATCTCAGCATGATGCTGCGATATGATCCGTACATACTCTTTTGTTTCGTTTTGGTTCATACAGCTGTCATACACGCACGCGAATAATAAATCACCACTATCAAAGCCACTCATGACATCAAAACTACTGAAACAGGGTCACGAAATGCAATTTGCATCTCTCGTCGAATTATCCGTGAAATTGCAGTCATATTGGCAGGTTGCTCTAGTGCCCGCTATGCTGTGACATTCCGCTGGGCCGCCGGTAATCCCGATATTATCATGCGATATTGTAGCATTGACATAACATTGGTAGCTTAAACACAAGTGTGACTAGTATACAGCTACTTACTCAACTCAAACTCAAAGCATTTATTTCAATTAAACCAATTACAGGCACTTTTGAATTGTCAAGGGGTCGTTCAGTCAGAAAGTTGAAGCTAGTTGCCCATTCCAAAGCGTAGGTACCAATGGAGAAGAACGGGCAAGAAACTCCATGGACATTCTTTTAAATCAAAATAATAATAAAAAGTTACAAAGTCTTGTTTACATCATTCATGTTAAAAATTATGCATGTGAGAACGATGCAGAACGTTAAAAGCGTCCGTAATGAAGAGACGAAAAAAAAACAATTCAAATATTAAATTAAATTAAAATAAGCCATGGCAGCAAAGAGATGACCAGTCCCTACTGACGGCACCCGTTCACGAACATGACGCATGTATTAGCACCATTCAGCTCAACCATTTTGAAGGGAGCTAAATGATCCAACACACGCGCCACCATCTAAGTTCTAATCCATTAAAGGTTTTGGAGATAATAAGGCTAGAGGTATATTATATAATAACTTAGAGAGGATGGTTAGAGGTATATATGAAAGGTTCTGGAGTGGCTACCACGTACCAGAAGAAGCGTTGGAAGGCCTCTTACAAGGTAGACCGATGACCTGGTGAAGGCCGTAGGAATCTGCTAAATGTGAGAAGATCAGAACCGGTCTAAGCGGCGGTGCTTAGGGGAGGCCTATGTCCAGAAATGATGATATAATGACTTCGAAAATAGAGAAGTGGTATGTAAATCCTCCCAGAATGGTTTAAGAAAAGTAACGTGACGCGTAGACCGTAACGGTTCGGTTATCTGCTACGACGGCGTAGGCCGCGTAGCAATAATGTCATCTCGCTACGCGCTTGCTACGAAAGGACGTAGCAACTTTGGATCTCCAGATTTGGTATAGAGGTAATTTTATTTCGCTATAGAATAGAATACTCTTTATTATGTACACCATATAAATTACAGACATAAATATAGAAACTGTATAAAGGGTGACACAATGGGCGGTCTTATCGCTAAGAGCGATCTTTTAAAGACAACCTTTGGATGGATTAAAAAGGGGAAGGACAGACAAATACTGTAGTTGGGTGTGGGTGTGTTAAGAGCATTTAATTTTGACCTCACTTACATTTTATAATGAAAGAAAGAAAGAAAGAAAAAGTATTTATTGCGACTCGTACAGGAAGATCACAAACTAAACTAAACACAGTAAAATAAAAATCCAAGTTATATAAAAAAAAAATAACAAAAGGAAAATGAAACAAAGTCCTATACGAGGCCAAAAGGCTTCTATCTCAGCATGACGTAGCGCTGGTATTCTGATAGGGCCCGCTGTGATGTCACGGGCAGTTACAGATATAAATAAATATGTAAAATATTAGCAAAAAAAAAAACATTTTTCAATCTGCGCCAGGCGTAACCTCATTACTTGTCTATGCCTTGCAGTGTCAGAGGTAGTAGGCATTATAATCTATGGTAGGCACTCTGGTGTGTCTGTGGCATGGCGTATCTCTAAGTAGTCTGTGGGCATGGCATTGCTGTGACAAGTAAATGGTCGCAGGCGCCGACATTATGGCGAGATTAGATAAATACATTTACATTAACACTGTAAATGAATATGACATCGTTGTAACAAAATATTTCTATAGGCCGATAAGCCGATTTCTGATGCCGATTTTAACACGAACATAGAAATGCTACGGAAATAACAGTTCTAGAAACTCTTTATAAGTTATAAATTATAGTAATTATGTAAGTCACGGAAAAATATTCCCTAATTTTGGAAAATCGAGAGAGAAAACTGGCCAAGTGCGAGTTGGACTCGCACACGAAGGGTTCCGTACCACAAGACAAAACACCGAAAAAAAACACGTTTGTTGTATGGGAGCCCCCCTTAAATATTTATTTTATTTTGTTTTTAGTATTTGTTGTTATAGCGGCAACAGAAATACATAATTTGTGAAAATTTCAACTGTCTAGCTATCGCGGTTCTTGAAATACAGCCTGGTGACAGACAGACCGACGGACAAACAGCGAAGTCTTAGTAATAGGGTCCCGTTTTTACCCTTTGGGTAGGGAACCCTAAAAAAGAGAGAACTGTGCCATATTTATTTATATTGTGAGAGAGAAACTTTTAACAATTTGACCTCTTTGAATCACAAATTCTTCAGTTAATTATTGTTTACAGCGACGTGCTCTGTTTATAGACAGATTGTTTCTTCAGAAAATCTTTGAAGGAAAATTATATTTGTAAAATTAACTACTGTCTGCTGGTTTAATAATCATAAAGAAGTAGAACTCTTTGTGAAGCCCGATCGTCCTGTGAAGTAAATTACCATGATTTGATTTTCTGTCGCCAAGCAACGCCGCTGTGTTCCGGTTGAAAGGGTATGAGTACAATCCGAATTTGTAATAAGGCGCACGCCTGCGTGATCAATGATTTTATTTCAGTGAGTAGGTTTGTACAAACACATAATCATGTTTTAAAAACTAGATGAAGTGGAACGATGATGAATGGAACGAGGTATACTAGGTGTCAAATTAACAGAACGCATTAGGAACTCTATTCTTCGTTCATCATCATCATCATCTGCCTAGCCTTTTCCCAACTATGTTGAGGTCGGCTTCCAGTCTAACCGGAATTAGCTGAATACTAGTACTTTACATGGAGCGACTGCCTATCTGACCTCCACAACCCAGTTACTGGGTAATATGATACCTAATGGTAAGACTGGTTGTCAGACTTTCGGGCTTCTGACTACACGTAACGACTGTCAAAGTTCCAAGAATGACAGCCGGGACCTACGGCTTAACGTGCTTTCCGAGGCACGGAGGCTCGGTATGTAAAGACGGTCACCCACCCACAGACCAACCACGGCAAGCGTAGCTAAACCTGATCGATCGATCTGTGCGGCTGTTATTATTTAGCCACGGACCCCCCTCTATACTTCGTTCCAAACCACGAATAGCGGAGGCTAGCCTCACAGCTGCAGGACTATACTGGAACTGGGTTGGCCAGATCTGTCGCATGACGGGGCAGTAGTACTCAAAAAACCACTAGTTAGTGGATCCCAAATAGCAGGAAACGATTTCGCGGCAGGCCCAGAAAGAGATGGCGGGATGAGCTGGAGTCCTTCTTAAAGGATTGGCCCACAATCACAGCACACCGGGAAAAGTGGAAAGAGGGAAGGGAGACCTCCCTGCAGTGAGACAACACAGGCTTATAATAAATAAAGTAAAGTATGTTTGCTAGACAATAACAAAAACAAAAAAGAATGTGGTAAGCCAAATAAACAAATGCTGACATATCCTGCCTCAGAAATTAAAACAAAAGACGAACAAGCAGGGGATCGAGGAGGGGAGGTGGAGGGGGGGTTCAGGGGATCAGAATGGAATAACTCCCTCAATCAGGTCCCAATTCAATAATTTGTATTGAACTTTGAAACACAATGCGACAGGATGCGATTTTTTATTGGTTTTGCATCAATACAAAGAGAACTGCCACAAATATCTTGCTGGCAACAAACTTTTCATACAAAATAGAATATTTAACGGAAATTCCGTTTGATGTTAAAAGAATATGCAAATGAAAGAACTCTGGAATTGATAACGATCAATTGAATAGCAAAAAGTTCTTATTTAAATAAAATATCGACTTTTGGAAGATAGGCTTTCGAGAGTCACTTTAAAAACAAATGAATTCGGATTCGAATTACAGTCTATTCACAGTTATTTTATCTCGGACTTTGCATGACTGTCAATATTATAGTGGTCTTTAATCTCGTGACATGGAACACTGGAACTCCCACGCATCGTCGAAACACAACAGACTGCTCCGGACTCCGATCGGAGGGTGATCGCAAACCAGGCGGGCGTTAGCCCTACCACCGCAAGGGAAGAATTGAGAATTGAATTGAATTTAAACTTTTGAGTAGTATCGTGGAAATTCCCCCATAGCTGAGCACAGGCCACTCTTCTCTTGTGCCAATCTCCACGCTTCTGTGCTAGCCTCATCCAGGTTCGACCTGCCATGGCAACAATATTGTCTGCCCATCTCGCACCGGAAGACCGACACTTCTACGTCCTTGGACGCCACTCGGTCATTACCTTACTCCACCTGCAATCACTGCGTCTTGCCATGTGCCATTCCAACTCCATTTGACTTCCATAACTCGTTTTTCGATATCGAAAACCTTCCTACGTCTTCGGATCTCGACGTTTGGAACTTGGTCTATAAGCCGTATGCCAAGCATGGAACCCTCAATGGCTATTGAGGAAACATTATCAAAAAAAAAAAAATGGTTGCCTGTAAAGTCGGTTTTACGGGCGAAGATTTTACGTGACAACGTCTTTCTCTCTCTCGTTCGGTGACTCATCGTAACGTTACCGAGCGTTACACTTTTTCATAAGTGACTCCCAGCCGCAACCTAATTTAAGACGTTGTCACGTCAAAAATTCGCGTCTTAGTAATAGTTGCATAAAGGAAACGTCTTTCAACAAAACACCTGGTCATAGTTCAGTACGTACCTACGAATTAAGACGAACAAGATTTACTAGCTCTTTCTTCAAGAAACAACGAAAAATTACTGCAATTTATCAGGCACCAAGTAAGGTACATTCTATTTTATTACAACGAAACTTAAAAGCAACCCAATATTTCTACTCAAACTTTGTTACGATTAAAAATACTTTCAAAGCTTGTAAGCAATATTAATTATACTTACAAAAAGATTTTTTCAGTGTAAATTATTTTGTAAATTAACTTCCCGACAAGAGCAGTTACAGACGGAGCCATTTTTGCAGCGATTTAATCGCGACGCAGAAACGATATAACGAAAATTAGAGGTGTTTTTAACAGAGTGAGACTGAGATTATAATTCGAACGCTCTTAAAAATACGGGAACTTGCCTTGCCGCGACTTGGGGGGTTTCTAACCCCTCAGAATCCGGGGATAAATCGCATAAGCAAGGCATCCATTTTTGTTCTACAAAAACCTTAACACGATCAAAGCATAACAGCCTACTAACAAACAAGAGTTCTCAATTTTCTTAATGTTAAAGTTGTATGTTATCGCAAGCAACTCAATTGGGAGTACCAACATAATAATGATGTTCGTTAAACCAATTATTTCAGTCTCTCCGCAATCCGCATGTCAAAAGTTAACAAGAGTCTAATGGCATTTGAAGAGAACTGGAATATTTCCATTAATGTGCATTCAATCCACCATAGCAGGCCTCCTCTCTTCGAAAGGGAGTGGGCTATAGACTTGTGGTTAAGGCTGAAGTCATAACAGCCGCACGTGTCGATCGATCAGGTTAAAAACTACGCTTGCCGCGGTTGGTCCGTGGATGGGTGACCATCTTTACATACGTTTAAGCACGTTAAGCCGTTGGTCCCAGCTGTCATTTGTGGATCTTTGACAGTCGTTACGGGTCATCAGAAACCCGAACCCCTAAATCAGACTAGTTGTCAGATTTTCGACTCTGACAACCAGTCTTACCAAGGGGTTTCGTATTACCGAGTAACTGGGTTATGGAGGTCAGACAGGAAGTCGCTCCATGTAAAATACTGGTACTCAGCTGCATCCGGTTAGATTGAAAGCCGACCCCAACATAATTGGGAAAAGGCTAGGCAGCTGATGATGATTCGTGTTTAGACCTCAAAAGGACCACTGGAGTGTTGTTACTTGATTCATGAATTTCAAGTGTGAATGCGTGGTGTTAAATTTCCATTAACACTGGTAATTGCTACAGCATTTACCCCGTCATGAGATTTTCTTTTAATACTTCGACCGCGTGGAATTACCCAACTGGTACTTACAGTTGCTTATAGCAGGTAACTGGCTGACCCCCTTACTTATAAACGTTGTATAGCGTCTGTATAGTTACACAACGCTTTGTCTTCTTCCTTCGAAAGTCAAATTACTGACGACTGAAAGAGAGAAATCGGTGTGTAACTATTCATCTGATATAATACGTTTATTAGTAAGGGGGTAAGACTGTATCCCATGACAGGACATCATCATCATCTGCCTAGCCTTTTCCTATGTTGGGGTCGGCTTCCAATCTAACCGGATGCAGCTGAATACCAGTATTTTACATGGAGCGACTGTCTATCTGACCTCCACAACCCAGTTACTGGGTAATACGATACCCCTTGGTAGGACTGCTGGTTGTCAGACTTTCGGGTTCCTGACTACCCGTAACGACTGTCAAAGATCCACGAATGATAGCCGGGACTTTCCGAGGCACGGAGGGGGCATGGTATGTAAAGATGGTCACCCATCCACAGACCAACCGCGGCAAGCGTAGCTTAACCTGACAGGACATCAAACATAGAAATCCGATCAGCCGTGAAAAGGTAACCGACATACAGGCAAACAAATTAGAAAGACAAATTTATATTACACATTTATAATATTAAAGTATGGAATAGGCTATTTGACAATGTAAAAAATAAGGTCATAATTATTGACACTCGTATAGATTATCGCTTTTAAAATCGATTTGGATTAATTTTACTACAAAACAATCTATTATTTATTAAAAAAAATCCCGAAAAAACTTCATCTTTTTAAATCTGGCGCCACGTAATCGAAAACGGTCTGGATTGGCTGAACTTATGATGACGTCATGATATAGTCAATTTCTGTCTATCGTTGACAGAACAGATGATTTTTGTCTAGTATCTCGACCGTTTCAACGTTTGTTTACGTGTATTGTGACGTCACGACGCCATATTGTTAAAGATAGCGTTTTGGCGGCTTATTTAAACAGTACATTTTTATTTACTATTTTCTAAAAAGAAATACATTATGCAATTTGAAGTAATAGGTTTTTGTGGGCTCGTTAGACACCATTAAATAATCTGAGATGTTTATCAGAAACCAGTCAAATAGCCTATTATGGATGGATAGGTCATGGCCGCCACAAGAAAAGAAAAGTGTGTAATACAGAAAATCTATCTACTAAATAAATCAATACTTACTAGTATTCATCATCATCATTTCAGCCGATAGACGTCCACTGCTGGACATAGGCCTCCCCCAAGCAAGCAAGCAAGCTTACTAATAGGTATTATAAAGAGAAAAGATTAGATTTTTTGTATGTTTGTTTGTAACGCCTACACGTTAAAACGGCTAAATGGATTTAGTTGTTTGGCACATGAGTAGATCATGACCTGGACTAGGACATATGTAGTTTTATCCGGTTATTTCTAAGGAATCGAGACTTGCGCGGGTGAAACCGCGGGCGCAGCTAGTGAAAGATACAAAAATAATATTCCTTCGTTTGTAAAGTTTGTTTATTTTCCTTCCTAAATTAAGAACAGCGGAAGTACTTTACAAAATTTATGTCTGTTTTCCTTTCTGGGTAGAAATTCAAGTATTACAGATGACTAAGAGTTCCATTAACGTTCTAAAATCGTCGACCAAAACTGAAATAGAAGCGTTAATAATTTAACAAATTTTTTTTTTTTTTTTAGGGTTCCGTAGCCAAATGGCAAAAAACGGAACCCTTATGGATTCGTCATGTCTGTCTGTCTGTCCGTCCGTATGTCACAGTCACTTTTATCCGAATCTATAAGAACTATACTGTTGAAACTTGGTAAGTAGATGTATTTTGTGAACCGCATTAAGATTTTCAAAAAACAAGAAAAAAAAAAGGAAATGTTTTTTCCAGTAGGACCCCGGAGTCCGGTTTAAATAATAATAATGAAGGTTTATTAAAAAAAATACAAAAACACATTTACAATGTACATTACACTTCATTACAAGCTGCAAAATCTGTACAAAATGTATTATAACCCTCTCCCTTAGACTAGGACAGCCTTTATTCTAAGAGACAGAAGATTTGATTATAGATTTCCCGGTTAATAACAAAATGCTCTTCAACAAATACAGGTATTGTATTAAGTTACCGATGAGTCTTTTTTCAATTAGGTAAATGAACTCTTCGCAGGTTATTAGCCAAGCATATAACCCACATTCCACACCTTCATACGTAGGTACATAAACAACAATTGTTTGTCCTCTAACTACGTCGAATATAATTCGGCAATCGTGGTTGACAATGGGCCAGCATGTTAATTGGGTCCTGAATGCATGGTCCATTGTTGTCATGCGTCTCATTGTGTAGTTTTCAACCGTCATATTATAATAGTCAATTGTTAGTGACAGCCAACTAGTGGTATAATGTAGCCGATATTTATACATAGATACTGTGTTGGTTATTATATGGTAGAGAGTAATACGGATGCTTATTTGTGTTGGTTATTATATGGTAGAGAGTAATACGGATGCTTACTTAAATTTTTAATCAAAGAGATTGGGATTGGATTTGGATCGGATTGATTGGTATTTTAATTTTTAGCACAGACAAAAAAAAACTCTAAAAAATCCGTCACCAATTGGATTTGATACGATTAACTTTACAGTTAACTGTCGATTATGATTCATAATGTTATCCTTTTATGATTCTGCCAAAGTGGCCTTTTTAGGCCTCCTGAGTAATGACAAAGCGCACCGCCCCTCCGTCCCACCGCTCCCATACCTAAGGCTCAACTCACACCAAAAGAGCGTCGAAGCGCGGCGAAGCGGAACGCAGTTTCAGTGTCATATGAATTTTAACTTTATTTTCATTACTATAATACTTAAAATCGCATGAGAAACTCGAACGAGTCGCGCGGATTGCCTTCTCTACCGAGCGGTTGCGATAATAAGTATTATAGTAATGAAAATAAAGTTAAAATTCATATAACACTGAAACTGCGCTCCGCTTCGACGCTCTTTTGGTGTGAGTTGAGCCTTAGGCGCGGACAACTAGTTCCGCGCGGACTATAGTCAAACCGTCCCGTTTCTGTCCCTTTGCCTTTTTCGGCCCACTACAGCGCTCAAACTCCATCCTTCATAATTACGTAGAACAGTTTATACTTTTTAGTTCATATATAATTTTATGAAGCAAGCTAATTTACCTACCCTAAAGTACCTTGACCACCAGCTCGGAAATCCTGATGCCATTTCACCCGAACTATTAAGTTCGCTTCATAAATTTTTATAACTTTGGGTTGCGAAACCTCAGGATTGGTTCAACCTTGAGGTACATAAATGATAATTTATTGAGTTATGACGGTAAGCTTCGACACTGTGTATTTTGTTATGCACAACGATGTAATTCGTTAAATGAGAGAAATAAGTAGCAGTATGACCGATGCATAATCCACCTATGTTCCCACTGCTGGGACAAACGCCTCCTCTCTATGAGACCCGTAACCCACCATGCTGGCCCACTGCGGGTTGATATATGTCACATTTATTCTTCTTCACCGTTCACCGGCGAGATTACGTTAGGTTTGATGGTACGAATTTTAGTTCACAATAAGTCATACATTGTATATTATTTACGGAGACGCTAGCTAGTTTTGGCTGTGCAAACTCATGGTAGAGCTACTGGCGACGCATAGTCAAGGCGCCAGTATTTTGTATACAAAGAAGTTACGCCTCCCTCAGTCAGTGGCCAGCTGATCGCCAGGACCGAGAGTAAATAGCCACAGGCTACTTATTTGGCGACCTCATTTAGCTACGGTAGATAACCAGAGGGAGCCATGGCTACGTACCCAGTGACGTCGCCATGGCGTCCCAGTGTGTTAGCGCTCAGTAATCACAAGGTAGACTAAACAGCAATGAAACCATCGTGAATGAAACCTTTAAGTTGTGTCGTGCTCATAGATATCCGTGGTCGTGCTGTAGGTGTATGTCGCTTTTAAGAAGTAGATAAGTGACAATTGTTGCTGTATGTACATTTGTAAGGGTTTTCTTTAAGAAAAGTTTCCATCGTTGAAGGTAAAGAAAGCTTCATTGCTAGCACAAATTAATGTATGTGATTCGCGTCAGTTTAGTGTTCCTTTTTAATTCCTTACACGTGTCTCTAAAATTAGACTCCAGGGTTATAAACAGCCCAATACCTTCAGGGACATCTGCCCACTTACTTTGTATTCATTTTATTTATCCTCAACGGGGCCGCCTTACAACATAATCACGGAAGGAACAGGAAATTACAGGAAATAAATAAGAATAATTTATTTAAACGTTTACGAAATATATGTATTTAGCCAACAGTAGGTAATAGAGCAGTCGTGGCCTTGAGGTAACGGTCGCGACTTACGAGCTGTGGGTTATAGGTTATATTATACCCAAGCAGGCACTTTACTTCGTGTAAATTATTTCACCACTGCTCTCAAAACGTTGAATGAAAACATCGTGAGGAAACCGGCATGTCTTAGAATCAAAAATTCGAACACACAACCCGTACTGAGCCCGCGTAATTGATTACGCCCACTCTCTCTCACCGAGAGGAGGCCTGTGTCCCAACAGTGGGAACATTATAGGCTGCTTATGCTAGTAATCTTTTCCATAAAATCAAAACTCATTTATTTAAATTAGGCTGAGAATCAGCACATTTCAAATGTCAAAATTACGTAGGTAATACCGTCTTCTGGACAATCACACCCAACACCTTATTTGCCTGGCCAATTCTTCCGTTGCGGTGGTACGGCTAACACACGCCTGGTTTGCGAGCACCCTCCCACCGGAGTCAAGCAGCAAGAGTACCTAGGTATCCACTAAGAAAGGGTTTTTCGAAATTCAACCTCTAAGAGCGTGAATTAGGGGGAGGGTAAAATTTCACGCGGGCGAAGTCGCGGGCAGAAGCTAGTTATACATATTTATACAGTGTGAGTCTTCTTATTGTGCACATAACGAAATGAGGGAAACATAGCATAATTTTATCGACGGTTTTTTTTTTTTTAAATATTTAAAAGGATCTTTACCTGCTAAAGTATGGTGATTGCAAGGCCTTTCTTTAACAGTTGATAGGAAATGTTGTGATTGAGTTATAAACATGGTATTTTTACGTTTAGAAATCTGATACGATGGAGAATAATTTAAAGTAATAAAAAAGGGTAGGTAATCGGGGCTTTTATTGAGTAATTTTACAATTATTGTAAAAATTGATAAAAAAATATCAGATTTTTGTTAAAAAAAACCATAATTCTAAATTGAGGGCGATTGTTTACACAGGGGTCACAGCAGCAAACAAGAATTTTAAAAATGCTACAAATTTTTTTTTTTGGTTTTTTCCGTCGTTAAGATTAAACTTATTGTCGAGGGACACTAAGCTTAATTTTATCGATTTCGATATGTGCACATTATGAAGACTCACACTGTATTGTCGTACAATTTGAGTGAATGATTAGCAAAACCTAAGTTGTAAGGTATATATAATTTTACACACCACTATCTACCTACTTTATTAAAAGATTTAACAATTTCTATTTCAGTTTATTCACAGAGATTGTAGAGATAGCTGTATTAATGGCGGGCCAACGTTTACTTAGCGGCTCGATAGATGGCGTTGTGATTTCAGACTCAATTCGTAAAACTCGCTATGGTTTCGTTCACAATCTGGAATAAGGTCGGAGCGCAGACTTGTACAATTTGAAGAGGAGGAGAGCAACCCAATTCACTGCACTGCACTGCACAGCACACACAAAGTCGATACAATTTTTGCAGAATTTTTGGACGGTTGGACACTTCTCTAAGTGTTCAATCTTATAATTACTATTATATCTACTTTACTACTGACTGTTGTGTCGGTAGCCAAGACCAATCTACAATGAAATCCGGTTACCCGAACAATCGGTGCAGTGAATGAAATTTATGAGAGAACTAGCTGTTACCCGCCACTTCGTCCGCGTAGAATTTAACAAAAAAATTATTGTCAGTTCGCAGACTTTACGTTATCTTATTAATTCTGTATTCCGCGTAAAGAAATACCTATGCTAATTTTAATTAAATTCTTCTATTTTATGAATCGATATTTTGTTTTTCGGGTTCCGTACCCAAAGGGTAAAAATGGGACCCCATTACTAAGACTCCACTGTCCGTCTCTCTCCGTCTGTCACCAGGCTGTATCTGACGAACCGTGATAGCTAGACAGTTGAAATTTTCACAGATAATGTATTTCTGTTGCCGCTATAACTACAAATACTAAAAACAGAATAATATTTCAGGGGAGCTCCCATACAACAAACGTGTTTATTTTGGCGTTTTTGCCTTGTGGTACGGAACCCTTCGTGTGCGAGTCCGACTCGCACTTGACCAGTTTTTGTACATGTTTCTGCATTTAGTTCTTTTTTCGTTTTTGCATTTTTAGTTTCATTATTATTTATTTTTAGTTTTTCGTATTAGCTTTATTGAAAAATGTCTTTATCTATACTAATAATAAAAAAAATAAAAAAAAGATAAATAGGTATACACACACGACGTAGTCAAAAGCCTCGTTCTCAAGCTTAAAAAAAAAAATGTTGTCAATTTTGCCTATTGCTTGATGTCAGGGCCAGGGACCAAAGACAACACACATTATTTTATTACTTGACATTGACAATTTGAGATTGACATTTGACAATACAAATCACAAATCAATCCGATAGGAGTATATGTATTCTGTGGTGATGCGCCCGCGTCACTGGCGTAATTATTTAAACAATTGTTTAAAATTGAAAACAATGTATGGCAACATGGTTCGTCTTAATTATTTCTACAAAAAAGTCCGCGACACCATATTTCTATCTTTAATCATTTTTTATCTTTGCGTAATTAACTAATAACTTAAATTAATTTGCTTAATTCAATACCTGCTAGTATAATTTAATAGTTAACTTAAACTGGTTAATTATATGTCAGTAACTTATTACCTACGCTTGTAAGGTTTTTAATAGCATTTGTTTTTAATGAAAATATTTATATAATGGTTCAGGGGACAGCTAATTACCGGTATAGCATATTTTTTTTTGCAGAAAGCAAAAAATCACATATTTATGATAACGTGTACAAAAATACCAATACCTAACTCTAATAAAAACTTTTTACAAAAAAAAAACAACCAACTTCCAAAAAACACACTTCAAATTGAAAAATAATTTTAATTTCGGAAGTCGGTGTCAATAATGAAAGTTTTTCCTTTCGAGCAAAAAAATAATTTTTGGAATCGGTCCAGCCGTCTTCGAGTAATCGGCGAACATACATACATTTAAAAAAAAACATATATAAAGTCGAACAAATAACCTCCTCCGTTTTGGAAGTCGGATAAAAATATCCGGATTACTTTCGCCGCTAACATCGTGTTCTTTACCTCGTCACACTAACAGACCACTCCCGAGAATTCAATTTACCAAAAACAAACCTAAGTACCTATTGTTAAATTCGCCCTTTCAAAAACCCGAAACTGTAGACTGAAACACACCGAAACAGCGAATTATCTGGGACTTGTCAACTCTTCAAAGGGTTTAAAAGGGTTTCATTGAATTGCCGTACAATATTGAATACCTATATGCTTCATATTGCCTGCGGCTACGACTTACGGATTCATCCGGAAGGGTTGACCTTGTTTAACAGACATTCACACTTACTTGTTTGAAATTACAAGTTTTCTTTAAAGAGGTCTTTTGAAGTGTGTTTCGCTTTGTAGGTTGTATGGTAACGTTCCTATTTACGTAAATGTCTATTAACTGCTCTCAAATTACGATGTTTATTTTTTATTTATTTTTGACATACAAACTACTACTACTTCTTTGACATAATCTTTTTATTATTTGACATTATATACAGACTATTCAATTTGTAACCTCTTTGTTAGTGGTGGTTGTAAAGGCAATAATTTACGTCTTCTTGATAAATTAATAACGTTCAGGTCATCTCGCCATCTCTTTCTGGGCCGGCCTCGGCAGCGCTGTCCATCTTCAGGCACCTATTGTGTGGAGATTTGGCTGGTTCGAGGTGGCGCGAGAAAAGAGTTCCTGCAAGGATTTGGGGGAGGTCTTTGCCCAGCAGTGGGACAGCATAGGCTAGCAAAAAAAAAACACGCCGCATACTGCCCTATGTTGTAGGTATACAGTCGATAATATGGTGTAAGACATTAATTTCTCAAAAACAAAATACAATTTTTCACTGCGAATGAGAACACACTGGTTGCATACATATCGTATCGAATCGTCAATCAATCTTTATTTGTGAACATAGGTAGATATACATAAAAGGTCTTAAATATACATATTATTGTAGTCGAGCTCTATGTTCTACCAATAAAATTGGTGTACAAATAGTAAATTTTTGTGTCATATCATAAAAAAAAAAACCAGATTAAACAGTAATTAAAAAGTAAGTTAAGTTAAATAAATGTCGTTCGTTGGAACTATTATCGGAACGCTATGTTTGAAGTTAGAAAGTAAGTACCTACATTATTTTTAGTCATTAACAATACGTTAGTAAAATGAACCCTGCTAACAGAGAACGAGTTTTGAAGTTGTAAAAAAAATCTGCAAAAAAATATCGAGACTATATTACGTATCGAAACACAGTTTCTATCATAGTTGCTATTGAAAGTATAATTACTTTTTAAAGTTAATCCACAGAATATGTTAAAATGATTTAGTTTATTTAATAAACTCTTGTACAATTTCCTGAATATCATGATGAAAGCTAAACATCATTCTTAATTTTCTAGTAATGATTAATTACTTTTGATTTTAAGGGCCTAATTAATCATGCAATTAATTAATTTTGGAAATCCGTATCTCATTTCAAATTCTCTAAGATTCCTCCTTCCTTACAGTGATTGATGAGACTTGACGCAGAATTTATTCATTACTAGCAGCGCCCCGTGGTTTTACCGCATAAGTGTCGATCCCGTGGAAATATCGGAATAAAAACTATCCTATGTCCTTTCCCGGGACTCAAACTATCTCTATACCAAATTTCATCTAAATCGGTTCAGCTGTTTAATCGTGAAGAGGTAACAGACAGACAGACAGACACACTTTCGCATTTATAATATTACTAGCTTCCGCCCGCGGCTTCGCCCGAGAGGTATGTCGATAAAAACTATCCTATGTCCTTCCCCAGGATGCAATCTATCTCTCTGCCAAGTTTTATCGAAATCCGTTCAGTGGTTTAGGCGTGAACAGGTAACATACACACAGACAGACAGTTACTTTCGAATTTATAATATTACTAGCTGACCCGGCAAACGTTGTTTTGCTCCTACACTACTCCTACCCAACTCCTACCCTACTCCCACACTACTCCTACCCTACTCCTACACTACTCCTACCCTACTTCTACCCTACTCCTACCCTACTCCTACCCTACTCCTACACTACTCCTACCCTACTTCTACCCTACTCCTACCCTACTCCTACCCTACTCCTACACTACTCTTACCCTACTCCTACACTACTCCTACCCTACTCCTACACTACTCCTACACTACTCCTACCCTACCCCTACCCTACCCTACTCCTACCCTACTCCTACACTACTCCTACCCTACTCCTACACTACTCCTACCCTACTTCTACCCTACCCCTACCCTACCCTACTCCTACCCTACTCCTACACTACTCCTACCCTACTCCTACACTACTCCTACCCTACTCCTACACTACTCCTACACTACTCCTACCCTACTTCTACCCTACTCCTACTATAAAATAAAAAAATAAAAAAAAAGTATCCTATGTCCGTCTCCTGGTCCTAAGCTACCTCCCCACCAATTTTCAGCCAAATCGGTTCAGCCGTTCTCGAGTGTAACTAACAGACTTTCTTTTATATATATAGATTAAGTATGGATATATGGATTTTCCTATTATAAAATGAAATTGTTTATTCTATAAATAGGATATTGGAATCCCTTCTACACGTCATATTATAAAATAAAAATTATAAAAAAAAAAGCTAGAAGAGGTTAATGGGTATTCGCCCAAGTGGCAGGCAGATGTATATAGGACACCCACATTTCGTCAGTTATTAATGCGAAGAGTGTCGTTCGCCATTATTTAGGTAACCGGTGCAATAAGGTTTCCTCACCACGTTTTCCTTCACCCCTTTTAACCCGGCTATTAACTTACCCTTTTAAATAAACCTTATAATGTCCAGATGATTAAATTAATTTTTTAGCCAAAGAATCAGCATTGCCATACAACGTGGCGATACTGCCAGTCTTTTGGCCACGTTTCCTGTTGACAGCGATACGGATGAATCTTTTGATGCCCAGTGATTATTTCCTCTCCTTTTTATATACTTTTACATATTCTTATTATTATTTTAATACTGTAAGCTTTTAAAATAAAGAGATGATTCAATTTAAATTTTAATTATAACATGCAAAAACTTTCATCTAATAAATTTGTTCCGTCATTCCACATTTATCGGCCGACAGACGACAGTAACATTACTCGCATCATAATAAGAATCAATTTAAGTCTTATCAGTAAGCCTGACTGTTATCAACGATGAATTTTAATGCCCCGAGGCGAGATTATTTGCTTATAGTTTATTCTGAACAGGCAATCTGTGGGACGCCTGACACAGGATGTTTTGAAAACATGACTGGTGTTTCAATATAGAAAAATAAGTTATATAAAGACTAATCTTTGTGGGGCCGAAAAATATTGACTGGAAATGAGTTTAGTGTCAGCCATTTTGAATTTTCTGAGACATCTTATGACGCAGGCCTAGGAATTATTCTGATTTACTGTTGGATAAATGATTTTATTTCTCTAGGTAGACTTCTACACGTCAATCATACGTATTTGAAAACTACATAAGGTCGGCGTTTCCTATTTGACTACTCTGAGAAGAAAGGCCGAAAGAATCTCAGAGGTCACCGTGTCTTCTAAAGTCCAGTGAGCAGTGGTAGCCCAGTCGTAACGGCTGCGACATACGGGTTGTAGGCGTAGGTTCAGACCCAGATAGGCGTTTTACTTTGTGTAAATTATTTCATCACCACTACTCTCAAAACGGTGAACGAAAACATCGTGAGGAAACCGGCATGTCCTAGAACCAAAATTTTTAAGACATGTGACATCTACCAACCCACACTGGGCCCGCGTGGTGGATTACGGCCCACTCCCTCTCACTGAGAGGAGGCCTGTGTACATACCAGCAGTGGGAACATTATAGGCTGATTATGATTATGATGAATTTTTTCAATAAAATTATTAGCAACCAGTTGGATTTTATCTAGGCTTGTTCAAGAGTAGCTAACACTCTTGAACAGTCTGAGATAAAAAAGGCAAGTCAGCAGCAAGCCATTAGGTAATAAAGCCTGCTTAGTACCCAATATGCGTCGAACAAAGGCTTGGCAACATTACTCATGGAGGCTCTTTCATGTTTAAGGCGTGCTCAAATTTTTTCTATTTTTTAAATTACGATAAAAAAACACTTTCGCTCTCCTTTAACATCTGTGCTCCTGTTTCATGATTATTATTAAACATATATTTTGTATAGATTTGTATATGCTTTATTGTATGGTATTATACGTTGATAGTTATGTACCTACATTCCATATTAAAATATATTAATTTCACATTGTAAGTAAAATCTGTTTTGGTTACTTACTTTTGCGAAAACTTTAAGTTAAAATGTGCGGTACCTACTCACGTTACACACACTACAAATTAAAACTATTTTGATTATAGTTTAAGTCATTTTAGCGAGTCAGACTGTTCCTTCTGGAACAAACTATTGTCTGTCTGCCAAAACAAAACTATCGTCGAGAGCGTCCAAGCCATAATGGGGATTGTCCAAAAATTCTAACCATTAGATTTTATTTTATTTTTTGAAAATTTAGAGCATTTTGAGAAACTAATTTGAATATTTTGATGATTGGCTCAATAGTTATTTAAAAAAAAAAAATTTAATTATTTTAAGTTTTTAAGGTAGGTGACGTCATCTTTGGCTTAAAAAAGATTGTGCCGTTGCTTCACTAGTACATAATTAAAAATTTAAATCTGTCAACACAACGTCATCCATAACACATCTGTCAAAGTGTCAATACTGAATACTCAAATACTGTCTTTTATAATCGAATTCGAATCCTATCCTATTATCGTATTTGTTTACAAATGGTTTTTTTATGAGTAAGTGTCGTCCAAGGAATATACTACTCTCTGTCGTCACTAGAACAATCTACGCGGCGACTTAGAAATAGAATAATAACGTACGCGGCGACATAATTTTATTGTTCGTTTTCCTGAACCACAAATGACCACAATGAGCGATACTTTTGTTAAAGCTGACTCGCGAAACCTGCCTAAAGTTGAGACCGTTATGATATTAGAGTATATTTCTACTAGCAGCCATCATAGCGTAGCTGAAATAAGGGGAGCAAAAATAATAATATAATAAATATAATTTGACACTTGACAGATTGTAGACAATACTTGCCTCTTACTTTTTAACGATAACGAGGTAACGATACAAAACTGTACAGCCAAACCAAAGGGCAAACAAGGTCAATCGTATTTTATCAAAAATATCAATAAAATATGAATATTTTTCGTAATTAATTAGTCCGTAATGATCAGTAACGCTATTCTTCGAAATGGTTTTTCAATTACAACATTTAAAAAAATATGAACAATGCCCGCCGTCCTAAACAAAGTGATATATCGCGCGAATACGTGATCGCTGCGTTCGTATGTTATTAATTTGTTCGGAAAATCGGTTCGGGTTTGCCGAACAAAATGAACGCGACGGTCACGTGATAAATGATTTTATTTGTGTAAGTAGGCTTGCAGAAACACTTTTAAACGTCAACAATATTTTAAAAACTAGATGAGGTCGGCGTTTCCTACCTGACTACTCTGAGAAGAAAGGCCGAAACAAACTTAAGGGTCAAAGTCTCTTTTAAAGTCCAGACATAATCTTGGTCAGATCAAGTGAAGACCATGTAGATTGATGTCTGAAATGGTCTTTGTAGGAAAGAACCACACAGATTGAGTGGACCTGTCCAGCCAGTGCACGCATTTGTCAGTAGTCGTGCAGCTAAACTCAAAGAGCTCAGCGTGTTCGCGCGTCATTCGCTTTTGTTAGAACGCGCCTATAAAGGTCTGTCTAAAGGTAGTCTTCAATCAAGTCTGCGCACAACCCAACACATCTTAAGTCGAGAAGCTCAAAGATATCTTCTCAAAATGACTTCATCATCGCATTTACCTTAGTAACAAGTTTGAAACTCAATTAACATTTGCCTAAAGTCTGTTGTCGGCTACAAGATTACGTCTCCCTTGCTTATCTGCCATGTCTTTGAAGAATTTCCTTATTTTTAACTAACTACCTTGTAGTATATTTGGGTCTTAACTTTATTTATCGTCCATGAAAAAAATTTTTCGTTATTTTTTATGTACGGTGCTTATTTTTTTTGTACAAAGGTACGAGAAGCCAATGTAGATTGGGAGCAAGGTTGTTATAACGTCATAATAATGAATGTTTATTATTTAGAACCTGGTATAGATTACACGCTTGAAAAGCTGGATTAAACCTAGACTCGGGATCAGGTTTTTTGTCTTCGGGAGTATCAATCAAAATCAACAACAGCCCGGTGTCGAGATTCAACAGTTCTCCACTTGCGTAGCTGATTGAAGGGTATGGGTACGATAGGTTCGAGTCCACAAACTGACGTGCTGGATGCTCTTCTAGCTAGTTCGTGTGTGTCCCTTAATGGAAGTCGCGTCCCTCGAGGCCGTCAAAGGGACCTTTAAATCATGATAAACAAAAGTAGCCCAAAATTGTTACCGCAACATGATTTTGTGTTGCTGAAAACCTCAAAGTTGCCTGCAACATGTTTCCCACACGACAAAATCATGTTCTGAAACAATGTTCTACAGTGTATCGATCAGAAATTCAGAACCTTAATTGTTTAAGACACTATTTATCACCATCTGAACAATTTTGAAGGATATTGCTAATCCATTGCTTCATATGTTCGAAAAATTCATCTGCTCAAGAACGTAAATAACGCAATGAGTGTTGCTGAACTATCAAAATGGAAGCCATTCCTACTGTTACGCAAGTACCCCGCAGGCTTTGAAAAAGTCATAAGTCAAACATAGCATTCGGAAACATTGTATTTTAATTAAATCAGGTTTGATCCGGAAATAATGATTTCAATCGTCCGTAAAGCCGTTTAAATTGGCAGTCGATAATTTTAGATGAACGTGTAGGGTTTTTGTCGGATGTTAGTCCAATTTTATTGTTTGTTTAACGTTCATTTAGAGTAATGTTCTACGAAATCCGATTTTTTTATTACTTTCTGATACTTTTATACAATAATATTATGTAACATAATTAACGCAAGGCCTCATACACTCATGGGGTGTATGAGGCCTTGTGTTTGGCGTCTGGAGGCGCTGCGTAAAAAAATTTTTTTTTTAAAGCTATTATTATAAAAATCGTGTTGTATAGCATAACTTTATGCATTTAAAATTGAGTCTTACTGCTTCACAATAAGATTTAATTTTCTTTTGCTCAATCGGCGGTCAGTATAGAAAAATACAATATTTTTGAAAAAAATACCTTTGTTAAAAGTTACTGAAATCGATTCAGTAGTCAATTATGAGCAAATTACTTTCACGATTTACGGTATTCAAGGTGTTTTGTATTTTTTATTTCGAGAAGGAGGTGTATTTTTACCGACTTAACAAAAAGGAGGAGGTACTATGTTCGGGTGTTTGTATGTTTTTTTTTTTTTTTTTTTTTTTTGTATGTTTGTTCATCGAATACTCCGCCAATTGTCGACGGATTTTCAAAACTCTTTTTTTTGTTCGAAAGTAGATAGTTCTGAGGAGGTCCCATTGTCACCAAGTTAGGATCTGATGATGAGATCTTAGAGAAATCGAGGGCAACCTCCAAATTTTATAGGCTCACTTTGTTTTTCGCATATTTTATGAAGTATCTTGTGTATTTGTGTATGGTTGTGACCGTCTCAGGTAGCTGGGCTGATGATGGAAGGTACAACTCCTTAACAGTAAGAAGTTACTCGAACAGGCAAGGACTGTTTTAGTAAATTGTTTTGATAGGGCATTTGCCACATTTGGTCTCATGATCATCAAGTCATGACCTGATGCTGCAGTCAGGATAGTCTGCAGAGTACCTAACTCCTCGACAACTAACAGCAGATATATCGTGTTTAGGCTCATTGAAAAGGGCTCGATGTGTGGATAAACGTACTGTTACTGAGGAACACCGAAGACCTGATGCTGAAGCCAGGAGCATCAGAAAAAGTACAAACCTTGAAATTACAGCACCGTAGTCGTGTTTGGGCTCATTTTAAACAGGGCTAATTTTATGTTCAATGCAATGTTGACATAAGTCTGGCCTGATGCTGCAGCCAGGATTATCAGCATCTAATCTAAAAACTAATAAAAGGAGAACTCCTCAACAATTAATGTGCCTGCATCGAGAAAAGGAATATTTTATAAAAAGGGCTAGTTGACATTAGGCTATTGTAACTTAGATAAATTATAAATAGACCCACTAAAAAGCGAGAAATAAAAACTTTTTAACAAAAAAAAAAACCGACTTCCAAAAAAAACACTACAAACTGAAAAATAACTTTAATTTCGGAAGTCGGTGGCAAAAACTAAAATACTGATCCCTAAGACACCGACTTCCGAAATTAAAGTTATTTTTCAGTTTGTAGTGTTTTTTTTGTTATTTTACATATCAATTTTATTAATTCAACAATGTGATCCGTTACTTGGATACAATTTAGAAATGAGTACATGAAAGGAAGCCTGATAGTGGCACCGGTGAATAAAAAATTGTGCGGAAATCGGTTGTCATGTCATGTGATGCGGAGAAATGAGGAAAATGTCGTGAGGAAAGTTGTGAGTTTGAATGTGGATGAGAGTAGGGGAAGATCAAAGAAATGATAGATCGTATGTATGAAATATGAAGTGGGTAGAAAGGGGATGACTACCGAGATGACACCTAATAGAGAAGTATGGAAGATAAAGACGTTGCGCCGAACCCAAATAAAATGGCATAAAGGCAAGAGAATCCACATTTCACACAAAACTTTCCTCACGACTTTTTCTTCTAAATATGCCATCATCTGCCTAGCTTTTTCCCAACTATGTTGGGGTCGGCTTCCAGTCTAACCGGATGCAACTGAATACCAGTATTTTATATGGAGTGACTGCCTATCTGACCTCCGCAACCCAGTTACTGGCTAATACGATACCCCCCTTCTTCTAAATATCTAAATATGTTTTCCCTAACTTAAATGTGCCCGACATTCAGGTTTATTACCGAGGGATCACCCTTAAGTTCTAATACTTACCTGAAAGTGCTTCAAAGTACTTACAAACTAGAGAACTTCCCTGTCTACGTAAGATTGAAATAATGGATTAATTCAATTAGTGGTTATAGGACGCAAACAACAAGGCTTTTCATTGGTTTCCGAAGTTCAGATTCCATTCAAGGTTCTGTTAAATACTTGGATTAAGAGGAAATGCGGTCGAAGAGGCTTTTTGAAAAAGCCTATTTTCTCCTCCAATTTTGGACTAATTTAAAAGATATTTCATAAACAGAATAAGAAGGATACTACTGTGTCTGTGTGTGTTTTATTTTTATTAGGTATTGCTTTTTATATGAAACAGCAGATTTTGTTTTATAACCGACGAAATACGTCTACGCTATGGGGTCTAAAATCATAAGCTGAAGTCAATGTCCCAGTCATCCTGTAGAGTGTGGATTCGACCCTCAAAAGTGAATTAAAACCGTATCCTATTTATTATACGCTCTTGAACCGGGTCTTGCGCATGCAAGCAGAGCTAATTGTGTGAGTTGTGTACGTCGGAGTTAAGTTAAAAGTTATTGTTCACGGTAGCGGCTGTGGCAACGTGTCTTCAAATGAGTCACGTTTCTGAGAAGGGACGTTACCGAGAATCGATGGAAATAGCTGGAAGCACGTGTTGACGGTTTGAGTGAAAATTATACAGAGCATTATGAGGTTTTGTCGGAGGGGCTTGTGGCTAAGTAATAACAGCCGCACGGGTCGTTCGATCAAGTTAAGCTACGCTTGCCGCGGTTGGTTCGTGGATGGGTGACCATCTTCACATACCAAGAACCATCCGTGCTTCGGAAAGTTAAGCACGTTAAGCCGTTGGTCCCGGCTGTCATTCGTGGATTTGTGACAGTCGTTACGGGTCGTCAGAAGACCCGAAAGTCTGAGAACCAGTCGTATCAACGGATATAATTATCGTATTACCTACCCAGTTACTGGGTCGTGGAGGCCAGATGTCGCTCCATGTGAAATACTGGTATTCGCTGCATCTGGTTAGACTGGAAGCAGAACCCAACATAGTTTGGAAAAGCAGATGAAGATGATGAGATGATAATATGATGATGATATGATGATGGCAGATGATGATGATGATGATTGATGATGGGTAGATGATAATGAATTTGTGAGATTTTATCGAAGAGCACCGAACAGCATATTGCATTTCATGTTTATACATGGCGGTAAATGTATTTTTCTGTGTGGTTGTGTGCCAAAACGAGCATTTATAATAATAATAATAAATAATAAACCATTTATTATCAGGTAACAAAGACCCATAGATACATACCTTAACCTAAGTATACATAATAATATAGTAACAATTTTGTTAGTAAATAAAACTTAATAACTATGTTAGTATCACTTAGTTGCACTAAGTCTTTGTGCGTTCCGGTGGCACTTGTCAGCGAAAGCGGCGGAATACCACATCCTGCATCACATTTATACTTAAATGTGATATAACATTTATTTGGCTTATCCCATTTGCTTTGGCTATTTGCCACAATACTAATATTATAAAGGCGAAAGTTTGTGTGTGTGTATATGTTTGTTACTTCTTCACGCTCAAACGGCTGGACCAATGTTGTCAAAATTTTGTATGGAGGTAGCTGACACCCTGGATTAACATATAGGCTACTTTTTATCCCGATATTCCCACGGGACCGACATTTACGTGGGTAAAACCGCGGGGCGCAGCTAGTAAAATATAATGTTAAGGGAGCATTAAAAGAACCTTTACGAGTAAATATATGTAGATGTAGAAGAGACTCTTTGGCAAACCTTGAGTTATGCAGTACAAAGCTGAGCTTGAGCTGTGTAGTGCTCAATATAGTTTAGTAGTTGATGGAAAATAAATAAAATATGGCACTTAAATGTAAGCCCTCTTGACACGTGCAATCAGCAAAAAAATTCGATTAACACTTCAGTTTTTTTAATCTCAGTTATTGAGCAAAATATTAACAAAAAAGTGAGTGAAAAGTGAAGTGAGTTGAAGTGTTAATCGAATTTTGTTGCTGACCGTAGACCGTACCAACGGGATTGAAATAAAAAAATATACATTTCGCACATAATATTTGTACGTAGTTCTAAGATTTTATTCATAACATAATAATAGTAATGTATAATGTTACACTGCTCTCAGTGAAAGGGAGAGGGCCATAATCTACCACACGGGACCAGTACAGGTTGGTAGATGTCACATGTCTACAAATTATTTCTAATTTGGTTCTAGAAGTTCCACACGTCGTTTTCCTTCACCAGTTTGAGAGCAGTGGTGATTAAATAATTAACACAAAGTAAAGCGCCTACCTGAATTCGAACCTACGACCTACAACTTGTAAGTCGCGGCAGTTAACACTGCTCTTCTCAAGATTTATTCATATCTTTATGTAGTGCTTATTGCAACTTTAACCAAAATGCTATAGGATAGTAGTGTTTTTGATCCAAAAATCGTACGTATTTACGTTATGTCGCGCGTTCGTGCTAGGCCTACAGGATAAAGTGCGGCGTATTTTACAAAAGGATCACAAAAGAAAACTGTTTGCAAACAAGACACTACCAGTGTCTACTTACTTATAAATTATTTACTAAAGAGATCCATTGTTATGATCGCAAGCAAAAGGAATGGAATTTATTCGTCCGAAAGTTTCTTAAAATTACCGTGGGATACTTGACAGATGATGTACTGTTTTCTTTTCAGGGTTCCGTACCCAAAGGGTAAAAACAGAACCCTATTACTAAGACTTCGCTGTCTGTCCGTCTGTCCTTCCGTCTGTCTGTTACCAGGCTGTATCTCATGGCAAGAACCGCGATAGCTAGACAGTTGAAATTTTCAGAAATTATGTATATCTGTTGCCGCTATAACAAAAAATACTAAAAACCAAATAAAATATTTTTTTAAGGGGGGCTCCCATACAACAAACGCGATTTTTTTGCCCTTTTTTGCTCGATATCAATAATGGCAACAGGTAGGCACTTGAAATATTCACAAAATACTCAGTTGTATTTTTACTTTAAAGATAAAATTAAAATAAAATAAATATTTAAGGGGGGCTCCCATACAACAAACGTGTTTATTTTGGCGTTTTTGCCTTGTGGTTCGGAACCCTTCGTGTGCGAGTCTGACTCGCACTTGGCCAGTTTTTTACAGTAACATACATTAAACAAACCAAACTACCGCAGTTTTTGAAAGAAGAGTGAACACTATATTTCCACTTCGTCATAGTTGCATACCTACGTATTTATTGTTTAAATTAAATTATAATTATTAATATTCTAGTGTTATTTATTAAAGAAGTAGGATGTATGTATGTTTGTAGGTATTTATGTATATTCTCATATTATTTGTTTAATTTAATACTAGCTGCGCTACGCGGTTTCACCAGCGTAAATGTCTATCCCGTGGAAATATGTTAATCCAGGGTGTCAGCTACCTTCATACAAAATTTTATCAAAATTGGTCCAGCCGTTTGAGCGTGCGTGAAGAAGTAACAAACATATAAACACACACACACACACACCCTAACGTTCGCCTTTATAAATTAGTGTGATAACCGGATACAGCTAAATACCACTATTCCACATGAAGCGACTGCCTATCTGACCTTCACAACCCAGTTACTGGTAATACGATACCCCTTGGTGAGATTGACTGGAATTGGATTGGAATGACTGTCAAAGATCTACAAATGACAGCCAGGACCAACGGTTTAACAGGCTTTAGGCACGGAGGGGTCTCGATATGTAATGGATCCATGCACCTATCCAGTAACCGACTGCGGCAGGCGTAGCTTATAGTTCAATCGATCCATCCGGATGGTATTATTTTGCCACGAGCCCCTCAATTTCTTGCTTTGTTGCTTTACAAAGAGCACCGTCTGACCTTTTCTTTTTTGTACGCGACTTAAAGCTGAAATTGGACTGACCTTTCATTTTCCGAGGACAGCAAACTACGTCTGTATTTTCCAATCAAGCCTGTAATTTGAAAACATCACTAGTTTTCCAACCATCACAATCGATTTTGAATGTAAATAAGCAACGACCTAATGGTCAATGACACGCGATTCCTCACAAATGCAATAGTCAAGGTTCGACCAATATAACTAGACGAACCTGCAGGGTAATTGCGTAACACACTATCAGTAGCAATGGGTTTCATTTTGACACTTCAGAAACATTCATTGCGTTATTTACGTTGTTGAGCAGACACATTTTTCGAACGTATGGAGCAATGGATTAGCAATAAGCTTCAAAATGATTCAAATTGAGAGTAATAGTGTGTTACACAATTAGGGTGCTGTACTGGCCACACTGGGCCCGCGCGGAGGATTTAATGCTAACTCCCTCTCACCAAGAGGATGTCTATGTCCTAGCGTTATTATGTAGACAGGCTTGAAAAGATTTTAGGAAATGCATAGACAACTCTATGCAATCTACTATATAAAAATAAGTCGGGTTTTCCTTCCTGACGCTATAATTCCAGAACGCACGAACCGATTTCCACGGTTTTGCATTCGTTGGAAAGGTCTCGGGCACCGTGAGGTTTATAGGTTTTTTTTTTTTTGTAGTAGGGTAGGAGTAGTGTAGGAGTAGTGTAGGAGTAGGGTAGGAGTAGTGTAGGAGTAGTGTAGGAGTAGTGTAGGAGTAGTGTAGGAGTAGAGTAGGAGTAGTGTAGGAGTAGGGTAGGAGTAGTGTAGGAGTAGGGTAGGAGTAGGGTAGGAGTAGGGTAGGGTACGCCGGGCAGCTGGAAATAATTTATATGGCAAAACAACGTTTGCCCGGGCAGCTTGTTAATCTATAATTTTGTAATCCAGCACGCGTAGCATGAACACTTCTATATTTCTACGAAGAGTAGACACATTGCTTTCTATACAAAGTGACATTTCTTTTCTTCATTTTTCACATACCGCCTAGAAATCCTTCTACAATCTGTCATTTTGTCTTTCGTTTCAAACGATCTTTGTGTAGGTAGGTAAAAGAGTGAATTTCGTAAAAAGTGCAGTTGACTCTTTCTACTTTGCTGCCGTCGTACTGTCTACACGGAACGTCATCTTTGTGTACTCTTCCGTCGACGAATCGGTAGCTACCCGTGATGGTAATACAAAACAGACAAGTAGGCACAGTGAACAAAAGAGATAAGTATGCATGATTGTCGGATATAGTTGAAGTTTAGTAAGAAACCGATGGATGTTGACGACTGAAATTTAATTTGATAAAAGAGCTGTTTGTTTTCTATTAATAAAATTTAATTTAATTCGAGAACATCCATCGGTTTCTTATTAAACTTCAACTATATCCGTCGTCGATCCTGCATACTTATCTTTTATTGACTGTACTACCATAGTTGTTACAGCTCTATATTTGATCTCATCACCGCGCGTTCGTATTTCCGATTATAGACGATGATTCCCGAAGTGCATACTTATTCCTTGGAGATCTGATATTAAAAAAAGTGTTTATTCACAGAAATAATTTTTTACAAAATATACACACATCAAAAGTGTCTAGGGATCAAGCATTTTTATGCGGATTTCTTGAGATTGAGATGTGGCTTTGTAATAAATTTATGATTTTATAAATTTATATGGATCCTTTTTGGTGCATTTCATAATTTGAATCAGGAACTGTGAATCAAATTCGAGTAAAAGATGAAAATCAGCTGTCAATATTTTCCCTATAAAAACATACAACGCATTGAAGACATTATTAGTGCTACTGTTTCCCTACTACTGATTAAAACCAACGTTATTATGGAGCGGCGACGTCATTTAAGCAGGGAAGAAATGCTCAGAGCCGTGGGAATGATAGAAGCTGGTTCCCGGCAACGTACTATGGCTTTAGCTCTGAATACAAGTCAGAGTGTTATCAGTCGACTTTGGACACGTTACCGAAGCACTGGTACCGTGGCTGAGCGCCATGGAGGACGGTATCGCTGCACCACACGGAGACAAGACCGATACATTCAAATCTTAACTCGAAGAGCTCCAACAATAACCGCCATGATGTTAGCCGTGAGGCTTCATCACTCTTCAGGGAACTTAATTAGTGACCAAACAGTCAGAAACCGCTTGCATGAAGTGAACCTTCATTCCCGAAGACCGCTACGGGTACCACCTATAGCAATGCACAATCGTAGGATTCGATATCAATGGGCTCTTGAACACAGAAATTGGGCAGAAGAACAATGGCGTTTCGTGTGCTTTTCTGATGAGTCTCGTTTTGGTATGAGACCGGATACAAGACGTATACGACACTGGAGAACCCCTGGACGCCAACAGCGATTAAAATCCTGCCAGGAAGTCCATCCTTATAGTGGTGGAACCATCATGGTATGGGCGGGTATTTGGATCGGCGGAAGAACTGAGTTGATTTGGATCAGAGGCAACCTCAACGCTCAAATTTATGCTGAGACGATTGTATCAGACGTCATCGTTCCTCTACAAGTGCAAATCGGTCCCTTATTTCAGTTAATGCATGATAATGCACGACCGCACACCGCAAGAGTTGTAAGACAGACTCTCGCCGCAGCTAACATCAATGTCCTGCCCTGGCCTGCTCAGTCGCCAGACTTGAACCCGATTGAGCATGCATGGGATATGCTACAGAGAAGAGCTCTGCCGAATATGGAGGGTATCCAGTCGCAAGAAGACCTTTTTTTGTTGTTGCAACGAACATGGGCGGCCATTCCACAGCGTGATTTGGATGAACTCATTTTGAGTATGCCAAACCGATGTTCTTGTGTTGTTAGTGTTCGCGGTAGAAACACGGATTATTAATTGTTTAAGTTACCCAATAAAATTTTAAAGAAAACTGTTATTTCAGTCTTTTTTTCGAACTTTTGTGTTAGTGGTTCAAATGTCAAAAATCCCTTTATTAGGAAAATGGCAAATTTCTTTATTAATGCAAAGGTGACTTGGTTTATCGTTACTGTGACAAACGAAAACACTTTATTTGATGAATCCTTAAAGAAAATTTTAATTAATATCAATCAGGAGAAAAGTTATTGCAAAAATATATGTTGATCCCTAGACACTTTTGATGTGTGTATTTACCTCCGCCAAACTGCAAAGCAAGGACCACCTTGCGCCTTGCCTATCTAGGCCTATTGTTATTTGGTAGGTAATCAGGTGGGCTAAGGTAAGTATGTATTATGTATAGATACTCCTAAACTAATAAACCTACCACAGTAACCTAGTAAATATAGTATTCAAGGTGTGTCCAGAACTGGCGAATGCGCCGCTCGCGAACTGCGCGCGTGTTGCTCGCGTGCGGTTACAGCCTACGTTTGATGCGCCGCTCTAGTGCAACTCCGGCAAGGCTCGAATGAGGCGCGCTTGCAGCGCGCGCGCAGCTCGTGCGCACATAACTTCATTCACGTTTGAACTATGAGCCTCAGTTGTGAATTTTCTTGCGCCGCTCGAGTACGGGGCGTAGCTTGCGCGCGAGGGGCGCGAGGACGGCGCAGGGGCTGCGTACGAACATGAAATGCTCGCGCGCAGTTCGCAAGCGGCTCGCGAGCGGCGCATTCGCCAGGTCTGGACATACCTTCACGAATAATGACATTCTAGTGCCCTTTTAAATGTTAAGGGCACTTGAGCTAGTAGGTATAATAGCTGGTAGAACAATGGCGCCCCAACCCTTTCATAGAGGGTAACAATGTGTAGAACTCTTGAGAACCGGTCGAGTGATCGAGCAAACTCCTTGTTATATGCGGAAGATTAATTCATGACTAGTTTTACTGGAAAGGCTTTAGTAGAAGCAAAGGGGTGTCCCCTTCACTGAAATAAATATAATACTCTGTATAATTAAAATAATATTATGTACAGTCAACAAAGGAAGATAAGGGGATAAGGGGGAGGGGGGGAAGCAGGCGGGACCCATTTGAATTTGAAAATATAATAAAAATTATATGGGTCCCGCCTGCTTCCAACTTTTATTTAATTTGAAATGGGCCCTTTATTTTAAAAGGTACTAGATTGGTTTTGTGAAAAAAAAATTTTTTTGAAGAAATAATATTGCGCCAAAAATCGCCCATTTTTTTTTCAATTTTGATATACCCAGTGTCACTCTCACAATTAAGACGAATCTAACGACACCTCTCAAGCTGAAATCGATCAAGCCGTTTAGGCTACAGAGCGTGCCAAAGAAATATCACACACACACAACAAAAACATCACGATAAATATAAAACTGATTTACATCCGTCACCTCACACACCAGGTCCAGTTGAAAACCAGCGTCAGGCACTAGTTGTCTGGCATTTTTGCTGAACTGGGCCTTTTTGGCGCAGCCGTGAGGCACACATTCCTGCTAATTTCATATATCGGAATTTGCACTTTTTATTTTTATTTTTTTTTTTAATATCTTTTTTTGTTTTTAACTGATGTATGTACGATTACTATGTCTAACTATTTGGTGTATTGTGTGTCTTTTAGTCTGTGCTAAATAAATGTATTTTCTTTCTTTCTTTCTTTCTTTCTTTCATACATACATTCGAAAAACCTCGAAAAACCCCTCCTTCTGACGCAGTCAGGTAAAAACATAACCCTCCTTCTGACGCAGTCGGGTAAAAACTAACCTGCTACGCACGTGTGTAATGACGATATTATGTCAAAACAAAGAGATTTCATAGATCAATGGAGATTTCATTGCTTTTAAATTTTCTGGAATAAATTATCCAAATAGTGGTGAAACCCAAATCAAGATTCGTTTCGTAGTTTAAAAGAACAACACGGTCACACAGACAGACATGAAAACGACTTTATGTTATAATAGACTAGCATTCGGCACCCGCTCCGCACGGTTTTCACAACCTGAAAAAATATCGAGATTTCTTAGTTATATATTATAGGTATTATCGTAATTTTAAGAAAGTTCGCAGTCTGATCTCAGTCTCAATCTGTCAAAAATACCTTTATTTTCCCTACATTTTTGACAAGTTTTTGACATTAATTGAACGAAGAGCTGAAATGTGATTGCTAGATTTGAAACGTTCATAAAATTACGAGATATTAAGTTTTATAATGTCAAGGTATTAAATTTTGTGGAATTATGTACTTACGAGTATTTTTCTACTTTTCCAATGAATGCAATTACATTATTCGAAGAAGTATCATTATTGAACCATTTAAGCCCAATCGGAGCGTATAAATGGTTGAAATCTCGATTGTATGAATTCCAAAGAAAAATATATTCAATGGCTATGTAGGCGGGATTCTATCGTTTATGATTTAGAATTGAATAAAAGAATTATTCAATTCTCGTGAAATACACGAAAATAGTTTTCGGGTGAAATGGAATGAGTGATATACGTCGTATTAGGTACTGAATTATAATAATAAATAATAATAATACCTTTATTTTCAGGCTACTTTGGCCCATAGATAAATACCTTACAGACTAACATATATATTATAATAATAGAATGCCACAATACCTACATCACATATGTAATACCTAAAGTGTTAGGTAGAGATGAACCCCACACACACACAAATACCACACACACCCCCCCACACACAAACACCACACACACCCCCCCACACACAAACACCACACACACCCCCCCACACAAACACCACACACACACATATCCTTTTAGGGGGTAGTAACTTTGAACAGTAGTTTGAGCATTTTTTTTTAATTACGTAGAATCATTTCTAGACGTGACAGTAATAAAATAAAATTATTGGTGCACTTATGCAACCAGGGATTAAAATAATTTGTCTTTACCTCTTGTATATCCCTTTTACGAATTTACATGAGGCATAATAAGGTGATCAAACAGAGCAATGTAAAGAAATTGCACCGAAAAAAGAAAAAAATCCTGGCTATACCTACTTATCACATTTATGACGAAGCAGAAAAGATAATTAATGTTGTAAAAGATTGTATGCACACATGTGCCAATCTCATGTTCAATCTAACACACACTCTTGCTTAAACACTCTGAAACTCACCATCACAACTCATTCACACACAGGGTTTATTCTAGGTTTTAATTTCGATTCGTTTTTTATGCTTTCTTACATTTTGATTTAGTTTTTTTTTATAATTTGTAAGTTTTTTACTTTTTTATTAGATACGGAACATGTTTTTAAAATAATGTTTAAATTGTAAACCCTATTTCATATTGGCACCCAAGATACAGGCTTGCCTAGTTTGGGGCCATTGTAAAACCTTTGTAATCTTCTAGGCAATATTATTATTTGTAGGTACATTAGTTACGAAACACCATGTTTCAACAGCAGAGCATGTTCCTAGAATTGTGAATAAATGAAGACATATAAATTCGTCTTTGCGGCGTTCCCTTCAAAAACATAACATAGCCGTACTTGCATAGCATTATAAAGATTTGAGGAACAGGGTGTAAAGCTCACTCATCCTTCATAAAAGTCTCCGGCATCTCCGACCACATGGATGTGGTGTCTGTTGGGCTACTGCCCGAAGATTTATGTTGGGATGTTGTATATAATAATGTTAGTTGCGCGGTAAACTTTGCTTGCGCGATGCAGGATTTTGCGTGACGTCAGGATAATGCGTAGTTCGAATGTGGCGATGTAGGCACACACAGCATAGTCCCTCTCGTGAATCGTTTACATGCTGCTGTTCTGCTGTAGTTTCCGCATATCTATAAGATTATATGTGTAAATAAGTAAGTGAGTGTGTAGTGTGTGTGTGTGTGTGTTGTAAGTAGTAGTGTGTGTGTGTAATATTCGTGACATTGTCCAGAACTGTTATTATCTCTAAAGGTAATTTCGAAATGCAAAGGTGTCGAGATGTAAATCCACGACTTCGAAAAAACAAGTGCTCTAGAATGTTGGCGGTCCCACACGTCCTAATTAAAGCGATCGTTCGCGCGAATACTCGATTGTAAAGTTCATAAGTCACTCGTTTGTTAGGAAAACCGAATGACACCCTCTGTCGACGCGACCACGTGTTCAGGTTCACTGAACAAAATTAACGCGTCACGTGTTACTACGACGCGGCCTAGAGTAAGTTTCTAAGTCCACTTCAAACCTGTGTTCTGCAAACATAACATAGCTCTACTTAGCATAGCATAATTTCTCTCGTGAATCGTTTACATGCTGCTGTTCTCCTGTAGTTTTCGTATGTCTCCAAAGACGTGAGTTTTTGTGTAAATTCACGACGTTATCCAGTGATGTTAGCCTATTTAGGCGATTGGCACACTGCACCGCATTACGCAGCGAGGTGCGTGAAACGGGTCGCGTTTTTATTGAATTCGTATGTCAAAAATCACGCGCGGGGGGGCACGTTATCTGCGTCTCGCTGCGTGATGCGGTGCAGTGTGCCAATCGCCTAAAACATCACTTCGAAATGCAAAGGTCTTACAGTCATTTCATTTCACTGTGTCAAGGAATGACAGTTGTGATTAGAACATACGGACAATTTGACAGTAGGTAGTCAATTTGAAAAATAATTTATTTTACTCTTTGCCATTGTCTTGCTAAAAGTCACATTTCGATAACATTTACCTTGCCCCCCGACAGCAGAAAGCTGTCGGAAGAATAGTGGTTTTCTAATTGATTTAAGTGACAATATTTTCGGGTTCTGGACTATGTGAACAGCGTTTTGAGGACTCCTACGATAACATTGATTGATGTTCGATACGTTACGGACGCGTATCGAGTGGTTGTGAATAACTATGCAGTTCAACACTTGTTTGAAGACTTTAGGGCTATAGAGGTAAGAGGAACAGGGTGTAAAGTTCACTCAACCTCCATAGAAAAGGGAGGATCCTCCGGATTGATGACTCCGAATGATTCATGTCGGGCCGTTGTATCTATGCTAGTTGCGCGGTAAACTCTGCTTGCGCGATGCAGGATTTGCGTGACGTCAGTATGACGCATTGTTCGCATGTTGCGTTGTAGATACCGCTACAGGGCTATGTCGGGCTCTAGTTTAAGATAATTATACAGTATACACAGACTTGGTATGTTGAAGATATAATTACAAACTTGAAACTAGGAGTAGAATATTTCAACATTCCAAAACCAGCCCCAACATTGTACCTTCTAATTAATTCAGCTAACATTGATGTAGCAGTGAAACTCGAATTTTCCTCTATTTCGCTCAGAAGTAAAGAGTAATAACACTAATACTGCGGCGCGACGCGGGTTGTGGGAAATTGCCGCGATTGCAGAGTTTAAGCCTGGCTACAAACGACGTCCACATACCTACTCTATGCTGGGTTAGGCCGGCTACACAGTATCCAGATTACTTGATGAATTACTGATGAGTTTCTGAGTGAACTATTTTGATGAACCAAAAGGAGGGAATGAGTCCCTTCATTTGCTATTTTCACATTCAAAAGCATTCCACGGGTTATCATAAATTGGGACTAACTACTAACAGCCGCACAGGTCGATCTATCAGGTTAAGCTAATCTTGCCGCAGTTAGTCTGTGGATGGGTGACCATCTTCACATACCAAGACCCCTCCGTGCTTCGGAAAGTACGTTAAGCCATTGGTCCCGGCTGTCATTCGTGGATCTTTGACAGTCGTTACGGGTCGTCAGAAGCCTGAAAGTCTGACAACCAGTCTTACAAAGGGAAATGTATTACCCAGTAACTAGGTTGTGGAAGTCAGATAGGCAGTCGCTCCATGTAAAATACTGGTATATGCTTCCGGTTAGACTGGGAGCCGACCGCAACGTAGTTGGGATAAGGCTAGGCAGTTAATTAACGTTTGCGTGACACATTTGATTTTACTTTGACAGAAATCGTAAAACCACAAAAATAATTGGTATGAAGGTATCATTGTGATCTGTTGAAAGTAAGGTAAGCACTATAAGTTACTCTCCTGAACACCACTTTCGGGTGTACAATTTGTTTGTTACACTACTTACATAGATACAAAACATACATATTTTTCTGACTATATTCCAAAACCCTAACCTCACTGGTTTGCGTGACGTCACTCCAGCTAACACACACTAAACGATTCATATTAACGAAGTTTTTGTGGCAGCAAAATTAAGACTGGGAACTTTGATTGCAGCTGTTATGCCTTAAATATTAGCATAGGTAGAATTATTATATCACATATGAGGAAGCTGGAGTTATGCACATAGTAAGACACCTTTGCATTTACTTTTCCAATTTTTATGAGAAATGTGGGCACGATTCCACAGAAAAAATACCACATATTTAATGCAGGATGACATTCTGTACCCATCTTTACAGTCTTTAAGTAAATAAAAAGAAATGTTAACATCCATGAAAGGGTTTCCTGGCCTTTTTTTTAAATTTTTTTTTTCCTGGCCTCCGGTAAACATCCTGACTTGCCCATTAACGTCTGATTTAGGCAGAAGATTTGATTTGATTTTTGATTGACTAATCACATCTGCCACCCGGATTTCAGAAAATGCCTGAGTAAATTAGCGTCGTCTGCTTTTAGCTGAAATTGTTATAATTGGGAAATCTCGCATTCAGGTTTTTGCACAAAATAGCGCGACTCTACTTTGTTTATCTAAGTTGTGTGCGGCACCATTTTGGACCTATACTGCGTTCACAATTAGTTTCCAAAAACGTAAATGTATGTTTTTTTTTTTAAATAACTTTAATGCTCACACGTAAAGTTCAGTTTGTTTTAAAACTTCTTTATGATTCAATAGTAGGTACTTGTCATTCTGAAATCAATGTATACTCTGGTACGAAGGTAACATACCTATATTTAAATGGAAATAACATCAATTTGGAGCCAAGGATTTGAATGGATTGTCCGAAAGGGTTACCGCTGGCCCGGAACATAAAGGGCTAAGGAAGGAACACGGGTGGGTTTTAGTCAGTAAGAGTCTGACACTCCCTTCCGCTCCACCCAGAGCGGGAGGGGTCATTTGATGATTTCCCATCCGCAAAAAAAAAAAAAAAAAAAAAAAAAGGATTTGAATAACAAATACATTTCCTCCTTAGACATAAACCCTGCGTAGTATTTGAAACATTATAAACACACTCCAGTTTCTACATAAAATATACACATTTACCTAAGTAAGTAAAGGTCAGGATAAAGGCGAAATATGCTCACGAGGATATTCATACCTTCATAATAAATATGAAATATGAGAACAGCTTGCATACATCCAGGAAAGCATTTATCAAGACTAGCTGTGCACATTTTAAAACTATTTTATTTAACGTATGTACATCCACATTATTTGGGTACTTGTATAGCCAAGGACATTAATGCCTAAGCCTCGAAAACAATGAAAACGACACCCATGACAAAAAAAAATCGCAGCCGCCATCTTGAATTTTCATCTTGTCCACCATCGGCTTCAACACCCTCGAAAACCATGAAAACAACACCCATGATGAAAAATTTGAAACTAAGTCATAAAGTATTCTTATGAAATTGGTGTCGTATAGAAGAAAATAGGATACACCCCAAGGCGTTGATTTACGATATAATTTCTTTAATTCAGAATATGTCTTTCTTTTCCCTGGATTTAACACAAAGAGATGATACTTAATACTAATAATGCTCTATTAGATATATTTTTATTATTAACCCAAATATAGGCATATTAGACTGCCGAGAAAATTGGTGCCAAAACTATTTTTGACGCTATTGTACTCAAGTTTATGGTAGTCAAATATCGGTCGAGGCCAAATTAAGTCGACATTGAGTGACATTGTAGGTTATTCTTGACTCCGCAGTACCTACACACATAATATTTTCAGTATCTACGTACGTACGTGTATTGAGAGACGAGAGATATTTTTATACAAAATCTAATCATAATCCACTCGACTTGTGTCGAAGCAAAGATAAGTCTGATCGGATCGGATTATCCAATAGATGCAATCTCCGATGCGTGAAAGTGGCACAAGATGCATCCTATCCCTCTTTATACATAGAAATATTTAATAAGTCATTTTTTTGGATGTAGGAAATCACTTTAAAAAAAATTACTTTTATATTCTATGGTCTGTTCAAAAAGTCAATCAATCTGCCAAGCCTTGTACCAACTATGTTGGGGCCAGCTTCCAATCTAACCGGATGCAGCTAAATACCAGTAGTTAACATGGAGCGACTGCCTATCTGACCTCCACAACCCAGTTACTGGGTAATACGAAACCCATTGGTAAGACTGGTTGTCAGACTTTCGGGCTTCTGATGACCCGTAACGACTGTCAAAGATCCAAGAATGACAGGCGGGCCCAACGGCTTAACGTGCTTTGGTCTTGGTATATAAAGATGGTCACTCATCCATGGACCGACCGTGGCAAGCGTAGCTTAACCTAATCGATCAAACCGTATGGCTCTTATTACTTAGCCATGAGCCCCTCATATTCTTCAACAATCATGAAAGTAATAAAGTAAAACTTATACAAACTTAGGCTTGTAGAGATTCAAAGTTTCACATACTTGTAATCGAATAGTGTATTTCTTTTTGCGTCGAAAGTGTAGCAGTCACGTCCACCATGCCTGCCAGTTCCTTTGGGAAACCTACTATAACAACTAATCCTTGAGAGATAACTAAGAAATAGTTGGTAGCTAATCTTGTTCACTTGTTCGTCAACTGGCAAGTGTGAAAATGGCGCGTGCGCGCGAGTTGACACCTTCCGATTTGACCTATTTTTTTACCGACTTCAAAAAAACGGAGGTTATCAATTCGACACGTATGTATGTAATATTATTAGAATTGCATTATATTCACATATGACAATTTATTAGGGCTTCCAAACAAATTTACGAAATTTTATAGACGTATGTATGTATGTTTATCCACGCATGTCTCCGCTACTATTAATCGGATCGTGACCATTTTTTTTATTGGATTACATTTACTTCAACTTAGGGAACAGTGCAAATTTTATCAAAATCGATTCAGTAATTTTCAAGATATGGACTAATACGTGTAAGTGTGACGGCCTGACTTATTGATACGAGCTACGGGTGTTGTCGGGGTGGACTGTATATTTGTTGATGTTGAATTAAACTTCGGGGTGTCTTGTTTCCATAGGTTCTTGATTTATTTTCCAGGGCAGCTTGCTGCTTGTGGAGTGACTGGCGAGTGTCCGTTGAACGACCAAAAAATGCAGCAAACCACCCGTCTTTTTTTTTTTTTTTTACAATTTTAAGAAAGCTTACAGACTAATACACGTAAATGGTAACGAAATAGTAATCTACTGACAGTTGCTACTTACAAGCTTCCACATATAAATTACAATGTTAATAGAAGAAGATTAAAGAAAATAAAAGAGAAAAAAACGTACGGAAAACAGGCAGGAATGCCGTGACAAACCACAAACATTCACCCATTGAAATATTCCTTACTCAAGATTTTCCTGATTCTTAACGCACTCGTACAAAATAAATCTATTTCTAAATGTGATGGCAGGTTGTTGAATAATATTACACTGCGTATACAAAAACCGTTATTACGCCTATAATTTGTCATTGTAAACGGTACTTGTAATAATGGTCGTAATCTTAGGTTATTTTGATTGGTGCGAAGATAAATTTTACTAAGTAAATCAGGACAATCGATTGATCCATTAGCAATGTTGACAAGAAAACAAATATCATTAATATTACGCCTTAATTCTAATGGTAAAAAATGATAACGCTTACACCGGTGTGCATAGTCGTCTGAATAATTTTTTATACAATTTGCGCTAGCCGTACCCTAGCGCAGGCAGCAGGAGCTCCTGCTGCCGCCTAGGCGGCGGGGTGCGCGGCCCGTTATTCCGGAGCGTTCCTTTGTCCTTTGTCTGGGACCGCGCTCTGCGCCGCCTCCCTCACAATCATACTTTCTAAATGTAACCGTTAGGTACATATTGTTCTAAATGTAACTGTACGCACTGGGCTTCACAGCTTAGTACGGCCGTTATCCCAATTGCGTACAGTGTTGCTAAGTTTAAAACAATGGAGCCTGGTACCTATGATCACCTAAGACCCTACTGAATAGAAACCTAGCCCTACAGCAACTATCTAACACCCTAACGCCCTACCCTATCATACAAACCACACCAAACGTGAGTTACGTTGGTTTTACGTGATTCCGTTACCAAGAGACCTCCGTAGGTCTCCGTAGGTCTGTTCCCGTGAACAGACGGAATTTGGGTAGGAAATAGGGTTTGTGTACGTCGTGCAATGTACACAGGAAATGGTTTTCTCACTGCCGATCCCACAGACTCATAGGACCGATGATGGCTAAAGGTGTCTTGGCCACAGTGAGAGGAGTTATGGAAGGTGAATCAAACTCGACTCCAGCTTGATGACTGATTTATTACAATAATTAACTTAATTTTATACAATTTTAGTGCTCAATACACATTGATACCTATTTACATGTGTGGTGTGTGTGTATTGAGCCGATGAAGCGAAAATCTCAGTAGGTCACTTCTTAGCGCTGACGGTGTGCTTGTATGTGTAACGAATTTTGCTCTGATGCTGACGCTGCTGCGATGCTGTTGCTGGCGCGTGTAACTTTTGTTTGTTCATGGTTGAACAGTAACCGTTAGGTACTTATTGTTCTAAATGTAACCGTTACTTTTTGTCTTTGTTACAATCTTAGCATTCTAAATCATACTTAACTTTCTAAACCTAATAGAAACTACTAGAACTAGCCCTACTAGAAAATGGTCTTTATTTCAACATAAAACTTAACATCTACTGAGTCTACTTTGCAACATCAAACTTATAAGCTACGCCGTCCGTAACATCCTCCCCCCGGCGCAGGGCTACCGTAGCCTAATCTTCCACGCAGAGGACGGCGAGTTTCGTAACTGGACGTCGCAGGATGCCCGCTGTTGTTCTCACGTCGGCTGACCGCACCTTGCCGTCTGGACCGCTGTAAACTGCTTCCACGACTACACGTTCACGTGTGACTATCAGTTGCCAATTGTCAGCACCTATCAGTACCTTTGGTACGGCTTCTCCGTAGAATGCGTCTCTTTCTATGTCCCGGAGGTGTGGATAGTTAATTAATGTCGACCTATCCACTGCCTGACTATGAAGTTGCAGATCTTTCATAGTTCGCGCGAGCAGCTTCTGGAGTTCACCATCTTGGCCGCATATCTGTAGCTTGACCACTTGGCTGTATTCTTCACGTTGTTGTGAGGTCACACCTTGAATGCTGAGAGTCGAGACCGGCCCGCTTACGTGTAGACGGCGTGTTATTTCTTCGTCGACGAGCGATACCGTTGAACCTTCATCTAACAGGGCGAACGTTGCTACCTGCCCGCCGGGCCCTTTTAATATCACCGGACATATTTTTAACAATACACGCTGTAACACGTTGCTCGATGCGGAGACGGTCATCACTGCTTCCTGTGGCTTTGTGTTCTCGGCATCGGTCGCTTAATTTGTATCTTCGCCCGGCGACGTCTCCCGCACTACGAACCCAGGACTCTGCAAGAACTATGACAGCTGCACGCGACACTTCTGTGAGGGAAACAGCAAGTACGATACGTTCCAGAAGGTCGTATAGCAGTGACGTGGTACGAGTAAAAAAGGCAGAGTACGAGGCACAGAAAAGGATCGCTGCGATAAGGAACGAGCAACTAGAACTGGAAAAGGCGCTCGTCAACAAGCGATTCGAATACGAAGTGTCAGCGATTGAGGCAGAGGCCGACGCCCGCGAAGAGGGCTTGGTGCGCATGAGCGAAGATAGGGTGGATGAATGGCTTCAAAATGTGAACCGAAGTCATCCTCCAGGCGCGGACCGGCTACAGGAAGAGCAGTCACCGCATCCCGCCGCCACGCACATCGCCCCGAAGCCGCCGCCTACGTCGAACCCACTACGTGCATTAATGCCGCCACACCTGCCAGGAATGACCACCGAAAACAACGATCGGCTTCGCGCTCGCCCACCAGAGGGGAACGACGAGGATTTGAACTATTCGCCGACACGTTGGAAAGGATGATTCAAGTACGCCCGCCGCCACGTCAAGCGACTGAGCTGCCTACGTTTACCGGAGCGGCTATTGAGTGGCTGCCATTCAAAGCAGCGTAAAACGACTCATGGAAGCTATGCAAGTTTACTACGGTTGAGAAATTAGCAAGACTGCGCAACTGTATCAAAGGTGAAGCAAGGGAAGCAGTGTCAGCACTCTTATACACCGCGTCTGATCCTCAAACGATCATAAACACACTGGAGCAGTACTACGGGCGGCCGGAGATACTTATGGATCGAGCGATGGAAGACTTAAAGAAGCTACTTCGACTCACAAGTGCGGTCAGTGATTAAATTCGTTCGCAGTGAAGTTGCAAAACATAGTGTGTGTGCTATCTAAGATGGACGTCCGCGGATACTTATGGAACTCGATGTTAGTGCGTGAAGTGGTTGAGAAGTTGAGCCCGCACATAAAATCAAGATGGTGCGACTACGCTTCGGAAAATGTGGAACCGTCACGTGAACCGGAAGTGATACTGTTATCAAAGTTCCTGATGCGGGAGGCTGACCGAGCTATGAAATACGCCTTCACAAATACGACGCCCGCGCCCGCCTCGAAGAAAGAAATAAAAAGTGCCACACCATTGAACTCCAAAAAGAAACCGGGTCGTGAAGTAGTGTACGCAACGTCGGATAAACAGGAAGAAAGAAAACAAGAGTGTTTGTGTTGTGATGGTGACCACGAGGTACCTAAATGTGCAAAGTTCCTGAAGATGAACATCGACGAAAGATGGGATTGGGCGCGCACTAACAAGGTATGTTTCAAGTGTGTAACTAAACGTCATCGACGTGAGCATTGCCGAGCTAAACGTTGTGGCCAAGGGACCTGTAGCCGCCCGCATCACGCGCTGCTACATAAGGAGCCGGCAAAGAGAGAGTCGTCCCGTGTAGTACGACGCGGATGGCGTGGCGATTGTGTCGCCATAGTCGAACGCGGTCGCGGTGGCTCTACTTTTCGGAGAAGCCGGCGCGGCGGACGCGCTACCTGTCGTCGTCGGCGCAACTCTCCCCGTCGCGGCGGTGACGGGGGGTGCGGTCGCGAGCGCGGGGGCGGCGGGGTCGGCCCCAACCGCGAGCGCACTGTACGGAGTGCGCTGGAGCGCGGACGCGATGGTCGACGGCGACCTAGGTGGATCTTCGAACGTGTGTGGGCGTCGACTGTCGTAGCCCGATTCCGACTCGTTCTCCTTGGCACTGACACTGTCTTCATACTTGATTTCTTCATAATTGATGTCTTGAATAAATCTTCAATCTTCGCAAATCTTCAACCGGTGATCTTCTTAATTTCGATCCGGAGCGAAGGACCAGAATGTCGGGATGGACTGTATATATTTTGTTGATGTTGAATTAAACTTCGGGGTGTCTTGTTTCCATAGTTTCTTGATATATTTTCCAGGGCGGCTTGCTGCTTGTTGATTAACTGGCGAGTGTCCGTTGAATGACCCAAAAATGCAGCAAACCACCCTTTTTATACAATTTGCGCTAGCCGTACCCTATCGCAGGTAGCAGGAGGCGGCGGGGTGCGCGGCCCGTTATTCCGGAGCGTTCCTTTGTCCTTTGTCTGGGACCGCGCTCTGCGCCGCCTCCCTCACAATTATACTTTCTAAATGTAACCGTTAGGTACATATTGTTCTAAATGTAACCGTTAGGTTCTTATTGTTCTAAATGTAACCGTTACTTATGGTATTTGTTACAATCTTAGCTTTCTAAATCATACATAACTTTCTAAACCTAATCGACTACATATCTTACTTACTAGCCCTACTAGAAAATGGTCTTTATTTCAACATAAAACTTAACTTCTACTGAGTCTACTTTACAACATCAAACTTATAAGCTACGTCGTCCGTAACAGGTGTAGTGTCAAAGGGAGAACATCTCAAACCCTTGGTCAAATTCTAGTGCAAAAACTAAAAATAACGAAATAAAAAAGTAATTTAAAAAAAAATTAACCGACTTCAAAAAGAAATTAACTCAAAATTATGAAATAACTTTAATTTCGGAAGTCGGTGGCAAAAACTAAAACTAAAATACAGATCCCAGAAATTAAAGTTATTTCATAATTTTGAGTTAAAAAGAAAAAAAATAAGAAAAAGCGTTAAGCGAAAACGAAGTAATAGGAAGGCGATACGACGCGACCGATCATGATCGCATGATGATGATGGTCGGGAGAACATGAAATTTCACACAAAAAAGTCGCGGGTAGAAGCTAGTTTAAAAATACATACCTACATAATATCCAAATAACGAATTGAAACACGTCATAGAATTTCGCGGCAAAGATTGCACTCAACGTTCTGTAATTTGTGTAAACATGTCAAAATTGTTTATGTTTAGAATTATGTTGCTTGTTTATTAGTGTAGCTAATAATATACAAACACTTAAACGTTCAACAAGGTTAAAAAATACCAAAAATACTGCAAAAACTGCCGACCGCAACGTTCGTAACTCTCGTTAGTTTTTATTTATAAGAAATCTCTTTGGTTCATCATTAGTTATTTTGTTTTAATAAAAACTACATTAAATTACCTCCTAAATAAACAGTTATATTTTTATGATCCATTTTGGCAGTAAAATTTAAAACCATAAAATCGGAACATTTGCGATTTACCGCCATTTTTTTTTTTGCAACCTTCGTCTACCATGAGTTCGTTTTTTTAGGGTTCCGTACCCAAAGGGTAAAAACGGGACCCTATTACTAAGACTTCGCTGTCTGTCCGTCTGTCCGTCCGTCCGTCTGTCTGTCACCAGGCTGTATCTCAAGAACCGCGATAGCTAGACAGTTGAAATTTTCACAAACTATGTATTTCTGTTACCGCTACAACAACAAATACTAAAAACAAATTAAAATAAATATTTAAGGGGGCCTCCCATACAACAAACGTGTTTTTTTCGGCGTTTTTTCCTTGTGGTACGGAACCCTTCGTGTGCGAGTCCTACTCGCACATGGCCAGTTTTTTTTTGTTTAAAATGTTAGTAGAAAGGCGTGTTTTATTGTTAGCTCTGGCTTTTGTGTTCACTATAACACAAGATTGAGATAGAAGGCTTAGGGAGCGCCCACGAGCAACTTAGTTGCTCAGTAATTTTTTCGTCCATGTGACTGTCTCCTCGCCGAGCTTTGGACCATATCTAACCATAACCATAATCAGCGTATAATGTTCCCACTGCTGGGACACAGGCCTCCTCTCAGTGAGAGTGAGTGGGCCGTAATCCACTACGCAGGCCCAGTGCGGATTGGTAGATGTCACATGTCTTCGATTTTTTGGTTCTAGGACATGCCGGTTTCCTCACGATGTTTTCCTTCACCGTTTTGAGAGCAGTGGTGATGAAATAATTTACCACTTGGCCACCACTGCACTGCTTTGGAAAGCAACGCTACTTTTTTTTTAATCGATTTCAAAAAAAAGAGGAGATTATCAATTCGATTGAATTTTTTTTTTATGTGTGTTGCCTCAGAACTCCGTTATTTATAAGCCGATTTGCAAAATTCATGTTTTATTTGAAAGGTTATACTTTCAGATTGGTCCCATTGTCATCAGGTCAGGCTCGGATGATGGTACTCTGGAGAAATCAAAGGAACTCTTCAAATATTATAGGCACACCTATAGCGATTTGAGTATTTTTTATAGTAACTCGTGCATTTGCTCTCGGAAAGTACCATTTGGTGAAGTGGAACTGATAATGAAGACCACAGATGGCCACTGGAACTACTTAATAATAAGTATTTCACGGGTTGCGATTCGATTACTCACGGGATCGAAACACGCGGGTGAAACCGTGGGGCGCTGCTAGTACTTTATAGAATGGTACATACTGTTACTTTTCCTACACAAACGCGTAGTACCCATTTTCCTACAGCTTTATTACGTACTTGAGTATCGAGTACATGTAACTTGATTGCCTGACGTCACACCGTCCCCAGTGCCTAGGAAAATGTTTTGGTTGTGAGATCAAAAGGCGGTTTCCCGCTAATCGCATTTGTTTAGACTTAGCATAGACTCGTGTTATCGAATGTATTGGCGCCGCTAATATGACGCTTCCATACGGAGATGAGTGTGATACTTAATCGTATTTAATATGCATGATTAGCAAAATACCTTTTTTTTTTTTTTGAAAAGGTAACAAATCCAAAACATAGCATATGACACTGCTTTATTCCGGACTAGCTTTTGCCCGCGGATTCACTCGCGTGAATAGCGGAAAATGTCCCATGGGAACGTACTGTTACCGGGTTTTAAAAGTACCCTACTTATGTGTTATTTATTTATTTATGTATACTTTATTGTACACCAGAAAATACATATGAAAAAAATACGATTATTAATACAAAACATACAATCTGCGGCCTTTTTCTCTTTCTGCGATCTCTTCCAGGCCACCTTGGAATGAACAGTAATTGCGTGGATATAAAAAAATGGGGTTGTCAGTGGTGCAAAATATGACGTTTTTTATTTTGTTTCGTGACTCTTTAACATCTGCAAACGTACGCACATAAAGCATTAACAATTACGAATACGATAAAAAAATATTTTAATCCCTTGAAAATATTCTCGAATATAAAATCGAGTAATACCTAAAATGTAGATGACTTGTTGCCTTGCAAGTAAAATAACGTGCTATGAATTCTAACACAGTTAATATTTCAATTGAAACAGAAAATGAGAACCGGACTGTTGAACTGAAGATTAATATTTTCATGAAGAAAAGCAGCTATCTCAATAATTTAATTATTAGAGACTCGCAACATCAAACAAGCGTAAGATTTCAAGAGTAAATGAAGATTATTTATTAAAATAGCAATGCTTTTCCCCTCTTTATGTTAGGTTAAAAAAGTGGATTTTGTTCTTTGTTTTAAGTTTTTATTTGCGTTAATTTTTGTGAACGTGAGACCGATTGCAGCACTTTAGCATAAAATCCTTATTTCGCAATAATTTTTTTTAACTATTTTACGGCCCCAGATTATTAAATTAACAACAACGCTTGACTATTTAAATTCCTATGAAAGGCCAATCAGTCTCTAAAAAATCCAATAACCTCAAAATCAAAAGTCATTGATTCAAACTGATGCTGAGAATCAGCACTTTTTGAACGTCACAATTACACAGTCCCCTAAAACGCCCGCCCTTAACCACTTCCTAGTGCGTTAAAGTAAATAAAGTACAAACATACGAAAAGCGTCATTTTAGGGGTGTAACCTTAATGCGGTTAGACCGACGGCCGTGTCGAGTTAACTCGATAATCCTGGCAATCTATTGACGTAATATCTTATGGACAAACCGGTATTAATATTCATTGGTGGATATCAATGATCCGCTTCGGCACTATTTTATGGGTATAGAATCTACCTATACTCTTCAACAGCTTTATTATAGAACACAATCAATATTTATTGTACACCAACAGGACAAACGAAATAGAAAAAGTAAACTTTTTTACGAAAAAGTAGTTTTTCAGACGCAAACAACTAATAATAAAAACGATGCTCATTTAAATATATATATTATAATCTATGTAAAAAATAATACTGTTCCCGGCCTTATCTCCGAAGTTTGCATAGAGAAAAATCTGAAATTATTCTATGTGATAGAAGTTTATGTAAAGATTACAGGAAAAATAAAACGATGTCTCCAAATAGCACACTTTTTCAGAAATCAACAAAAAATACATCGGTCAAGAGATTGCGCTGACCTAAAACTAAAATATTCTACAAAAAGTGTTAAAATTCTCTGACGAATATAGGCCTGGCCGATGAAAATTAAAAAAAAAAACACGTTAAAAAAAAATTTCAGGTGTCCGATCGGTTGCGCAACCAACCATAAATTTTTTGGCAGTGTGACCATGGTTGCGCCACCACTGGTGTCCTAGTGAGATAGGCCTTATGTCGAACCCAAAGAGGCGCATTACTTAGTGCAAATTATTTCTCTCCAAAACGGTGAAGGAACATCGAGAGGAGATGTGGGACAGCTACCAACCCGCACTGGATTATGGCCCACTCCCTCTCACCGAGAGGAGGCTTGTGTCCCAGCAGGACGTCCATCATGATCAGTCTATAATGTTCCCAACATTATAGACTGATCATGATGGACGTCCACAATAATATCTTTAAAAACCAGCGTTGCAAATATTTATTTAAATATACACATGGTGACATTCAAATTCCTGGTAGAGATACTTAGGAAATAAATAAAGGTACATTTTTGGTATCAGACTTTACGTACTGCGAAATTCTGTAATTGCCGTTGGAAAATGTTACGAAATCTTATTTTCGTATTTAGCTTAGGTTCGTCGTATTTATTTTTTGTTTTAGTAGCAAAAACTTCGGAATATATTCCAAGTACAGTTTCCACATTTGGAAGATTTCCACTGGGGACTTAAATGTTGAAAATATTTACTCAATTCAAGTTTGACGTGTATTAACTTTCGTAAAATCTGAAGTACATATTTATTCTGTCTGAAGTACGTATTTGCATTTATGTCAAATTGCAAATATAGGTTTTGCGTCTAATTTTTATGAAAATTCAGGGTTTGATTTATTCAGGACTACCTTTCGCCCGCGGCTTCGCCCGCGAGGTAAGTCGATAAAAACTATCCTGTGTCCTTCCCCGGGATGCAATCTATCTCTTTGCCAAGTTTTATCGAAATCCGTTCAGAGGTTTAGGCGTGAAAAGGTAACATACAGACAGACAGACAGTTACTTTCGAATTCATAATATTAGTATATACTTTACTTTGTTTCATAATTGAAGAATCATCCTTTTATGAGTCTTTAGTCAACTGAACCCACTCGAACTGGACCCACGGGTCCAGTTGACCACATCATTTATTTTCTGTATTTTTATTGATTTTTTTATTCTACAGTACTCGGCTAAATAATAGCCGCACGGGTCGATTGACGGTTAAGCTACGCTTGCCATGGTCGGTTTGTGGATGAGACTATCCATTACACATCGGCATCCCCCGTGTCTCGGAAAGCACGTTGAGCGGTTGGTCCTAGCTGTCATTCGTAGATCTTTGAGAGTCGTTACAGATAGTTAGAAGCCCAAAAGTCTGACAACCTGTCTTACCAAGGGGTATCGTGTTACCCAGTAACTGGGTTGTGGAGGTCAGATAGGCAATCGCTCGCGTTAGACTGGAAGTCGACCCCAACATAGTTGGAAAAAGCTAGGCAAATTGACTTGTTAAACCAAATAAGTTCTAAAAGCCAGTCGAAAAAGCGGATTGTGATAACTTTTAGGTAACTTCGTCATCAAAATCTCGCATGTCTGGAACAACCCCCAAACGTGATTCATTATTGCTACAGTGTAGATGTTAATTATTACTTTCGTAACTAGGTTCATTGTTGAGCACACTAACTCCGAAATGTTTTAACTAGTTTTATTAGAAGTCTTAATTCCTATCTCAAAGTCTAAGTAAGCTACTTAGATCTTGATTTTACTGCGCACCAAAAGAAGCTAATAATGTAGTAATCTTGTTCAAAGCTTTAACAAACGTGCTCCAACATTCCCACATACTCTAATTGTGACTAAATAAATTCAGCCCTATTCAAACCCTGTGCCATCATATTTTATGATCCTTCATGCAACTATTCGTCTTCGCCTGATGATAAAACATCAATCAATCAATTCAGCCTATTGCAGTCCACTGCGGGACATAGGGCTCAGCCCAGGCTACGCCAAAACACCTTGTCCTCCGCCTTCCGCATCCAGTCCGTCCCAGCGACCTTCTGTAGGTCGTCCGTCCAGCTAGCTGGGGGGAGGGGCCCCATAGGTCGAGGAGGGGCCCCATAGGGCCGAAGCCTGCCGGGTCAGCGGGATTGTCCGAAAGGGTTACCGCTGGCCCGGAACATAAAGGCCTAAGGAAGGAACACGGGTGGGTTTTAGTCAGTAAGAGTCTGACACTCCCTTCCGCTCCACCCAGAGCGGGTGGGGTCATTTGATGATTTCCCATCCGCAAAAAAAAAAAAAAAAAAGGCTGCGCCAAAACACCTTGTCCTCCGCCTTCCGCATCCAGTCCGTCCCAGCGACCTTCTGTAGGTCGTCCGTCCAGCTAGCTGGGGGGCGTCCCACACTACGCTTGCTGAAATGCAGTCTCTTCACTTTGCTTACTCTGCAAGCTATATCGGTAACTTCGGTTCTTTTCCGGATAATTTCATTCCTGATTTTATCCTTCAAAGAGACTCTGAGCATACCTCGCTCCATAGCGCGCTGAACAACCTTGAATTTGTGGACCAGCCCGACCGTCAGTGTCCACGTTTCGGCAACATATGTCATGACGGACAGGACGCACTGGTTGAAGACCTTAGTCTTCAAACACTGCGGGATACGCGACGCGAAGACTTGACGGAGTTTTCCAAATACTGCCCAACCCAACTGGATCTTTCTGTCGGCTTCTTTCTTAAAGTTGTGTCTACCGCTCGTGCACACTCAATCGCCAGCGGTGGGACGTGTGCCTTTTTTTTTTTTTTTTTTTTTTTCGGATTGGAAATCATCAAATGACCCCTCCCGCTCTGGGTGGAGCGGAAGGGAGTGTCAGACTCTTACTGACTAAAACCCACCCGTGTTCCTTCCTTAGCCCTTTATGTTCCGGGCCAGCGGTAACCCTTTCGGACAATCCCGCTGACCCGGCAGGCTTCGGCCCTATGGGGCCCCTCTTCGATGCTGACATCTCTTTGAGGCGCGCGTGGAACACGTACGCGCCGTCCGGCACGGGCCTGGTCCTGATCGGACGGTGAGCTACCCATTACTCTCCGCCCGCAGGCCCGCGCCTACGGTGGCCGGGAGTCGTCGCGCGGCTCCCGACGCCCGGAGCGTCTCCCGCGGCGGCTGGGACGGGAGGCTCTCTCCCTGAGCCGTCCCGCCACCTCCTTCGCTAGCATGACTGCTTCGCAGAAGGAGGTGACTGCCTCCCACTCCCTCTCGCCCCGGACCATGGCTTGCACCAGGGCCGGGCGCGAGAGGTCGCCGCCGCTGCCGATCGCCTCTACGAGGACACGGCGGTGCTCCGCCCAAGCGGGGCAGACCTCCACCGTGTGCTCCACCGTGTCCTCTGGGCGATCCTGGGGACGTGTGCCTTAGGATGGCTAGTAACTTTGGGGCCTGTGCACGCCACGTTTTTTAAACGCGCCGTTGACGCGCGTTTGTAGCGATACAGACGCGATACGCACGCGAGTCAGACGCAGCCTGTAGACCTTCTGTAGGATAAAAGCGCGCCGTCGACGCACGTTTCTAAAACGCGCGTCAAAGGCGCGTTTAAAAAACGTGGTGTGCACAGGCCCTTAATTGTTACTCACATGCAACAAACATGTTTATCTGTACCCGAATTCAATTGTCTATCAAGTCTAGAATGTTATCGGAGTCAAAGACGAGGTAAGGACAGAAGGTCTATGTACAGACGCCAGCACCTCATGCTACCACAATCTGTCAAATTTCTTTAATAGATTTTCAACTTTATCGCTACATCATAAGGTTCAAACTTTATTGGGAAAATAAAAGAAAACAGTTTCGGGTAGCATGATTTTTTGGCGTTTGTTCATAGCTACGTACGGTTTAAACTTACATATCATACATTAAAGTCGCTTTTCCTGTCAGTCTGTGTGAACACATTCTTTTGAAGCGCTTCCTTAACACTTATTTATGTAGGCTTACCTATTCATTTCGGTGTTATTATTTCTACGTCAAGAAACCCCTTCACATCGAAACTTCAGGACATAGCTGCCAGCTGAATTCACGAAGATACCCGGAACCTATCGGTGCAAGACGTCAGCGCCGGCGCCGCCTGGACTGGGAGAGAACTACCCTCATACCGGAATCAACCCAAAAAAAAATACGATAAAATAGAATTGATTCTAGTCGCCAAGAATCGATATAATAAGCCAAAACATTTAGATTGAAAACTTAACTAAGATTCTCTTGTTCTAAACTAAACTAAGTTTTGTGGAAGTGAAACTTCTGTAACATTCCTCTCCACTATAAAACTAAGACTAAGCTAGACTAACTGTTATTAGAAACTTAGTATCGCGCGAGCTATTCATTTAGATTACAAGTTAGATCGAGTTTTAGGGGATTTAGTCTTAGGCCTCAAATTAATAACACCTGGTTTAGTATTAGGTGTTATACTTGCTATTGAGGCGCAATGTTGTAGAATTAACTTTGTTAATGCCTTACAAATTGGTAACAAGTTTTAGGCGAGTTTTGAAGAACATTAATTAATGGTTTAAGACTTAGCATAACATAGCATAATCAGCCTATAATGTTCCCACTGCTGGGACACTGGCCTCCTCTCGAAGTGGGCCGTCCACCACACGGGCCCAGTGCGGGTTGAAAGATGTTACATGTCTTCGAATAGTTTGGTTCTAGTACATGCCGGGTATACTCACGATGTTTTTCTTCACCGTTTTGGGAGCAGTGGTGATGAAATTAATACAAAGTAAAGCGCCTGTCTTCGTTTGAACCTAAGACCTAAAACTCGTAAGTCACGGCCGTTACCACTGGGCTATCACTGCTCCAATTAAGATTTGATATAGTAGAACGAGTGCTGTTAAATCTGACCATAATTTCTTGCCGAACCAACCATAACACGCGATATAATCGCGCGCGACACAAAGGCACCGCTCGTTGCGCGACTTGCCTGTAACTCGCGCGCAATTTTATCGCGTGTCGCGCCTGTTTGAAGGAGCCTTGATGAGCTATTAATAATAATATCCTCCGAACCGCATCTCCTTCATGGCGGCTAATCTCAGCGGAGATTAACCATTTACGCAGAACACAGGTGTACTCTCTGTTCTTTTACTCTCATAGTCGGATGGGACGACAACCTGCAACCTGCAACTATCGACCGGGGAGAGATCAAGCAGGCAAGCACAGGGCCCTTTGGTCCTGCGCGCCTGCACCCTAATCGCGTAACACACTATTACTCTCAATTTGAATCATTTTGAAGCATATTGCTAATCCATTGCTCCATAATGTTCGAAAAATGTGTCGGCTCAACAACTTAAATCACGCAATGAATATTGTTGAACTGTCAAAATGAAACCCATTGCAACTGATAGTGTGTTACGCAATTACCCTGCTGATCTCCCTCGGGTATCAACTTCAAAACTCCGGGGTGCTACTGAGAATCTCCATTGTAGACACATAAACAAAGCATTCATTAGGAACCCCACCTGGAAAGTAATTTAAACTTCTTACCTCTGTGGCGGGCCTTTAAATTTCAAGTTCGATGTTCTTTCCATTTTTAAGCATGTTCAAAATTTTCTATTACGGAAGACGTAGCGTTGGAAGGCCTCCCACAAGGTGGTCCGACGACCTTGTGAAGGCCGCAGGAACCCGTTGGATGCGAGAAGCATAGAACCGGTCGACGTGAAGGTGCTTGCAGTGGACGTCTTTTGGCTGAAATGATGATGATGATGAATGGTGATGTTTTACATAGCGTTTTTACTACACATTCATGTTTATCATTTTTTCCGCCTCTACTTCCTTGTTAATCTCGGAATCGTTGAACTAGTAAATCTTCCAAGCGTATAAGGGAAGCGGGCCTGGTCAACCGCAAGATGCTTCTACGTACAGACCCCTAGACAAATGTGTACATTATTTATGTGCCAGAGATAATCTTAATACATGCCAGCTTAAGCTGCAGCACTGCATGCTGTAAATTCTGTTGCTTGGTCAGTTCTTATCTAAATAGTTTATAGTCTGCAGTAGGAATATAGTATGTTCTCGGCATTAAGCGTCTCCCAGAAAATGAACTTTGTGGAAGTAATTATGGCAAAGTAAAGAAAAATTTCAGCAATTTAGGTACAGCCTGATATCTTAGTTTTACTTCAGTTAAATGTCACATTAGCCGTATGCACGATGACCGCTGGGCAAAAATCTCCACACAATGGGTGCCTGAAGATGGACGGCGCCGCCGAGGCCGGCCCAGACAGAGATGGCGAGATGACCTGGACGCGTACCGCGAGGGCTGGTTCGAGGTGGCGCGGGAAAAGAGTTCCTGGAAGGACTTGGGGGAGGCCTTTGCCCAGGACAGCATAGGCTAGCAAAAAAAAAAAAAAATGTTACAAGGTGCCTCATATCTTGTTGTATACAGGATGAATTGTAATTTGACGTATTTCTTCCAGGACATGGATAGTATGACCCATTTGCCCCTAGGGTTTATGGGGTGCTTATTTGTTGCAATTAGGCCACACTGGCGCCGGTTCTGTTGTTCACAAACTAAACTAAATTTAAGTTCATGCATCTTTTTCTTTCTACTTCATTAAGAAAAGGTCAGAAGATAAATATTAGTTTAGTCCTGTCAAATTAAGATAGTCCATAGACAATTTAGACGAGATTAAAAAATTGGCTATTAAAAATACGTCAATTTACGTCAGGCGCTGACTAATCAGCACTTTGAACGTCAAAATTATATAAGACAGTCTCCCAAAACGGGGCGCCTTTCACCAACTTCCTAATTTAATACTTTTTCTGGGAAGAAGTAGTGGCGCAACAAACTCCCCAGCAGCACAACCGTCTGTCAAGTTAGAAGAACTTTTAAAACCATAACCTTGAGATCTTATTTGTTTGTGAAGTGAAAACTTCTTTAAGCGCGTTGGGCATTTTTTAAGATGGGAAAAAACCATTGAACTCGCGACACTGTTACCGTAACCGACACCGAGCGCGTTTTGTTTATCAGTCTATTAAAAAAATACACACGTAATTGTTCATGTTTTCACTTCTGTCAGCGCTCCCGGAGTGCCACTGTTTTTTTTTTTACATTATGCCTGTCACATACCTTAACCTCGCCAAAACCATCGAAGTATACATCGTGTAACTTCGCACCACATCTCTCAGTAAGTCCTTTTTGTTCATGTTTCGAACACGATCCGCCGATTGCACATAAATTATTGTTATTGTATTGTTTTCACGAGATTTTCTCATCCGTTTTCACGAGATTTTCTCGTGTCTTTTCACGAGATTGTCTCGACTCTCTTAGTTAAGACGTTGATAACTTTGTGGAATGCATAAATATTTAGTTTGTCGAGGAGCTCTGAAAGCATCCATTAGTAATTAGTCTCGTCTCACTGGTTCACTGCTTTTGTTTCACGTCTCGATCGTTGGAGGCAATTACGAGGTGTAATGTGCTGTTAACGATAGCTCTGTTGTTATTCTTTCGTGGGCTTAATATCTTTACAGACAGACTGATCGATGAATGTTTTGTGTGATTTGTAATAGACCTATGCTTATTTTTACCGTGGAATGGCATACTTTTTTTTTATTTGAAATGGGTTTGCTCTTGACTCTAGTCTAGGTCAGAGACAAAGTCGACGATGGAGTGAGCTTACCCAGACGTAAGTAGAGAGTTCAACTCTTTTGATGTGCGCATTATAAAGGACATTTGAAAACGCTTAGTGCGAATTGGTGAAATAGCAACTAGACAGGGATGGTAAATTGCATTGCGTCTGGATGTCAAATTGTCAAAAAAAAAACTTTTTTTTCACTTAGTTTATACTGTTAACTTCGGCATTTTGAACTTTTTGTCACTTTGCCGTCAATATATTTAAATAGTCCTTCAGTAAGACTGAAATTAATTAAAATATACTTAAAAACTGAACTGACTATAGCAGAGACAGCTATTGATATTTACTTGCGCAACTATTCTTGCAAATAAACAATTCTTATTCTTACTTAAGAAGCCGACAAAATTATTTTCTATTCAATTTATATTCAGGAGCTTCTGTCGATCGTAACCGTATTGACGTGACACCTCGGTCTGTCACGCTAAACAAGAAACAATAAGTTGAATGAACTCACCGCCTTGCTAGCCACTGAATATAAACGAAGGAACTACCATGAGTTTTAGAACTACATACTTGCACTCGAATCAAGTTCTCATAGGTAAAGTAAAATCATCATCATCATAATTTTCTTGTCCTTAAGTAAATTCCATTGAATAACTCTTAAGCGTTACGCCGTGATGTCGAAAAAGTAAAAAAATAGATATAACTTTAAAAATTTTTTATATCGAGAAAAAATCATTGAATCATTTTTTCCTTTTACATAATACTAGACCAAAAAGTCAAGAAACGTATACCAAAATGTTAAATCCCTATTCCACATACTTAACAAGTTACACGAAATAGAAAAACCACATTTTTTCAATATATCGCGTTAACATTTCTTTTGATAAATAATTTATAAAAAAAATTAGCTTACGTTTTTTTGCCGTGTAAAATTACGGTTTATATGCCGTGTGTAGGCACGTATTCAGTGTTGCATGGATCACTATGGAAGCTTGTTGATGGACACGTTTTTTTGCCGTGTAAAATTACGGTTTATATGCCGTGTGTAGGCACGGTATTCAGTGTTGCATGGATCACTATGGAACCTTGTTGACGGACAAGTTTTTTTGCCGTGTAAAATTACGGTTTATATGCCGTGTGTAGGCACGGTAATCTGTGTTGCATGGATCACTATGGAACCTGGTTGACGGACACGTTTTTTCTACGGTGCGGCTTATACGTCGTACCGTAAAGAAACCGTGCCATACAAAGGGCCTAAAATGTTATTAGGTTTTTCCGTTAAAAGAGTGAATCCGATAGAAAATGATGAAACGAGCGTGTCCAGAAGATCATCATCATCATCATCAGCCTATAGCAGTTCACTGCTGGACATAGGCCTCCCCTAATGAGCGCCATAGCGCCCTGTCTTCAGCTTGACGCATCCAGCATCTGCCTGCAGTCTTTCGCAGATCGTCATCCCACCTGGTCGGAGGTCGTCCCACACTACGTTTGCCGAGTCGTGGTCTCCACTCAAGATGATGCCTCTCATTAATTAATTTAATTACTTTCCTAATGAGTATTGCAACATTTCCAACAATTCTACATTTCCTTAATTCGTTCGAGTTTCAGCAGTAAGACGACGAGTGAACGGCTAAGCAAATTGAATTCGGGTTACGACCGACCAAAGTTTACTGTCCGGAACCAATGGCATGTCGGGTTGGTTTAAAATTGATACAGGGCTGATTTTTCCAACGCCACCAACTTTTATTCGAGGAATAAAATTGACGTCTAACGGTTTTTGCATGAAATAGAGCAAAAGCTGTTTGCTAAAGCTTTTAACTTTGTTTTCTTTTCGATAATTTTCGTGTATTGTGATTTGTGTCAAACTTGTTGTTGTACAGACGCCAGCACATCAAGCTACTACAATCTGTCAGATTTCTTTAATAGATTTTCGACTTTATTGCTAAAGCATAAGGTTCAAGGTTGATTGGGAAAATCTGACAGTTTCGGGTAGGTTGACCTGCTGGCGTCTGTACCTAGATGTTAAGTGGATGATGTAGTCGCCTATAATTGGAAGCGCACACTGCACTGATCCCTATTCATGTTAAACACGAAGTAACTGTGTAGCCTCTGTTAGCGATCCAATAAATAAATAAATAAAACAGAGAGCAGTGATATCCCAGTGGTAACCGCCCCGACTTACGAGTTGTAGGTCGTGAGTTCGAACCGAGACAGGCGCTTTACTTTGTGTAATTTTTTTATAAGTTTTATTAATAATATTAAATTAATAGTTTTTAGTACTTAACACCAAATAAAAATAACAGTGATAGTAGAGGACAGACAGAGTCCTGCTTAAAACGATAATAAAAAATATTAGAAACTAGCTATTGCTTACGACTTCGTCTGCGATCCAGGATGAAAGTACCCTGTGTCCTTCTCCAAGTCATGGTCTATCAATGTACCAAATTTCATCCAAATCCGTTCAGCCGTTTTAGCGTAAAAGCGTAAAAAACAAACATACAATGAATCAAATCTTTTCTCTTTATAATATTAGTTTAGATTATTCTTAAAAACGTAGTTTTTATAATATAGATTCATACAATTGACAATGGACATTTTCCTTCTCTTATATCGTCATAAATTGTTCAGAATAGTAGCTTATCTCAATCGTGAAAGTTCTTTCGAAGCGAACTTGGTATGAGCATTTCAGTACCTACTTACTCAAACTAAACTCCAACATTATGACAATGCATTAAATATGATCAAAGTTTTAAAATAATACTATTACAATTCAAAACACAATACTTTCAGATATTAGTATTTAATTAAAAATACTCTTTTGATCTGAATAATTAGTGTCACTCAATTGTTTGTTAACAAACCATTATACAGTTCACTGATGAAATGAAATAATTAGCATAAATTAATCTGTTGGAATTTAGTTAATTTGTTGGTATACCTATTGACGTGTCCTAGCTGACATATGGCAAATAATTTCATTTAATGTTTTGTGTTTGGTAATTGTTTTATTTTTTTCTATAGAATCAAGTCATTCTTATTGAAGAGACAGCTGTGCCGCTGGGAAGATTGTTGCGCCACTTTTTCTCAGCTAAAGCACTAAGAAGTGGTGCAGAAGGACGCGCGTTTTGTGGTACTGTCTTATTTTATTTATTTATTTATTATAGTTAATTAAAACGGTAAAACACCAATAAATTAATCACATAGAGATAATAATTACGTTGACAATAACATAATTTAAAACTAACATAGAACAGTGGACTCCCTTGCATACTTTCTCTCACAGAACTCCAGACATATATGCATAAAATTAATCCATTCATCCGCAAACACATCACATTCAGGGTTGACAACGGATATCTATGGTTGACAACCAGAAGGGCATTCAGCTCTGGCTACAGTTTTGGCTGGCAGTTGCGCAAACAGATTGGTGGCTCTGACGGTGTCCGATGTATTTGTCGGGCACAAATAGTCGGCAGAAAAGACCATGGAATTCCGGGCAGTCGATGCGTCCCCTGTGTGTGTATGTAATTTTAACGTATTTAATTATAATTTGTCGTCGACGCGTGTTGACGGCTGCAGTTGCCTCTGACATTGACGCATGTGCTCGTGTGTATGGATACTTATCTTTATAATCTTGTTCAAATTAAAGAAGTTAATTTTTACACCGACTGTAAAAAAAAATTACCAAGATAAAATGTTCGTTTATAGTGCATGCAGACCTCAGGCATCACTTTCCATTAAGTTAACATAACAGCCGGGCTTGTGGCTATGTAGGTAATTACAGCCGCACATTTCGATTGATCAGGTTAAGCTACGCTTGCCGCGGTTGGTCCGTGGATGGGTGATGGGTGGGTGGGACCTTTACATACCAAGACCCTCCATTTTTGAGGGTAGGAAATTATCAAATCGCTCTGGGTGGAGCGGAAGGGAGTGTCAGACTCTTACTGACTAAACCCCACCCGTGTTCCTTTACCCTTTATGTTCAGGGGTAGCGGTAACCCTTTCGGATAATCCCGCTGCCCCGAGGGGACCTATCACCATCAGCCAGACACAATTCCAGATTTAGGGCTTGTACGGAGAAATTCAAGATGGAAAAACCCGATAATACTATTCTGAATTGATGAGCAAAATTGGGCTGCGTGTTCCCAACCCCTGTATGTTCCCTCTGTGCGGATCAACAAAACTCTTTTATAATAAGAGCTAGCAGGGCATACAACTCGATGTGTCAGAGTGTTGATGATTTTGATTTTTTTATTTATTACATTATGTCGCACCCGGTCATTCGTTTGACTATTCGGAACGCTAGCGCCATGCGGTGGCTCTTGACAGAGTCTAGCCTGAGTTCGTCCGAAGTCGACGACAGCTCGACGGAACGATGTGGAGCTCGCTTGGACATTGGACATCGTACGAACAACATGTGCTCAGAAACTGTCCCGCGTTCCGTATCTGGTTGTATCGTGTACCTACAGTGTGTAATTTGCTAGTGTGATTAAATTGTTCGTGAAATTATAATCTGATTTGAACTGCAAACGGTTCTTCTATTGCGCAATAACCAACATATACCCACAGTACGCCCACACAGTAGTTAAAATATGGCTGATGATAACGAGACACACACTATACCTTCTCCGTCACATACAGACCTACGCTAACATTACAGTTATTCTCCACCAGTGTCCAACTAAAAAAATACTGCGTAAAAACTTGTTTGAAGATCACAAAAAACTGTCCAGTCTTTTCTTAATTCTCTCCGAGTGCTTACTTATTCTTACCATTCGCTTGCCTTTTTACTGTTTCTTGAACTACCCTACTACTGTCAGTGAAAACTTTTAATTGGCCTTCTTTCACTAACTGTTAACTATCTGGGGGCCTAAAAAGGACACTTTGGCAGAATCATAAAAGGGAAGCCTTTTTAGGCCCCCTGGATTGCGGCTGTAAGTTTTCTTAAGAAATAAAATAAAAATACTTTGCCCAAAATTGATTTGCCCGGGAATCGAACCCATAATCACGTACTCAGCAGTACCGCTTGCAACCACTAGATCAACGAGGCAGTCTAAGTTCTAATCTTACTAATAAACCATGGACTAATTAATTACCTGTGCATAAAACTAAACAGTTTTCTCGTAAAATATAGACTATGCACGTTAACGTAAACTATTGTAAGTTTTGAACTAACAAACGTTATTTAACTAGTTGGTGCAACTACACTTTACTTAAGACGCGGCGCTGTACTTAAAATTAACTTGATAGCCGCATTAATCTATTTGACGTGGTTTAAGTATATTTAATCTGTGGTTTAATCGGTAAAGTGCAAAATTGTGAAGTCTCAACTTCAAAATGTAATATTTTTTTGCACCTAGTGACAGTAAATAATACCAACAGTCTACAGAGTTCACCTATCTTTAAATATCGATGGAGCAATCAACGAATTTCACCAATGAAACTGAACACATCTATGTTGTGTTCAAGAGCTGTCAGTGTCATCATTGTTGTGGAATCTTGACACTGACAGCATTTGAACGCGGTTTAGATGTGGTGATTTCATTGGTGAAATTTGCCTCCATCGTCAGCTTTCTATTTTTCAAACTGCATGATTCAATCATTAGTACTCCATTTGAAATATGATTAGACCTTTAAATAAACCTTTTTTACAGTCCGTTCAACCGATTTTAAATTCTATTGCGTTGGTGGCATAACATATTATGGCAGCTGCAGTAAACAGTTGGTATTGTAACCACTTTTTTTGCTTTTAATACCATCCTTATGCCTACGGTATAGAAGTCAAAATCGGTTGAACAAACTGTAAAAAAGGTTTATTTAAATAAATGTCAAATGGGGTATAGTTAGTGCAGCCCATTATAGTCTCGTAGTTTTTACTGTTCAAGCAATACATCAAATCGGCATGACATATAAAGTTCACACACTTAGTAGAGGACCCATATCACCCATATTTGTAAAGGGCACGTCATGACCCTCGTGATTGAGGTAAATGAGTGAGGGAAGAAGACGGTCCCAGTACAGAAAATATAAGTACAGCCGACCGCACGTGTCGGTGGTAACACTTGACCTTGAACTGGCCTAGCGAAGTCATCATCTGCCTAGCCTTTTTCCAACTATGCTGGATCGGCTTCCAGTCTAACCGGATGCAGCTGAATACCAGTATTTTACATGGACCGACTGCCTATCTGAGCTCCACAACCCAGTTACTGGGTAATGCGATACTCCTTGGTAAGACTGGTTGTCAAACATTCGGGCTTCTGACTACCCGTAACGACTGTCAAAGATCCACGAATGACAGCCGGGACCAACGTATTAACGTGCTTTCCGAGGCACGCCCTAGCCTAGCGAAGCACGGAGTTTCAATAGAATGCGAGGCTAGCTTATACTGGTTTGGTTACCAATGACTTGCGGACTCCTAAACCTAACTAAAGCTCTTGTGGCTCCTGCGCTAATCGAATTGTGCAGCGGGTGGCGAGTGGCTTGCTGTTGCTAACTCACTGAGTCGTGACGTCATAATTCGATGTGTATATGTCGCAGATGGATTGTAAAATCCGTGGTTTTATAAAATCGCTAGTTGTTTTACAAAAAAGCTCTGTTATGTAAGACAACTGAACAACGTTCAGCGGTTTTCAATAATTACTGAATTAGAACACGCAGAATTGCATAAACGTTTTGCATTTATCAGAGCGTAAAAAAACATCAGATTGTAGATTTTAGTTATAAATTTTGTCGCTCGTGGCTCTGTGTGTCGTAACAACGATAATGGTGTCCTTAACTCAAGTGAAAACAGTGATTTTAAGGACAATATTAATTAAAAATTGACAGAGTTTTATGAAATACGCTCATTGTGACTGCATTACGTCTAAACGTAAAGAAAGAAAAAAGTTTATTTGGACACAGTTCGTGAAACACAAAATACAAAATTAACAAAATTAAAATAATGTCTCAAACAACAATAGTGTGTGCCTCACGGCTGCGCCAAAAAGGTTATGTAAGTCGGTAGCAGTTTTGTAAAACGTAGCGCAATGACAATCCAGCTGAACGTTGTTCAATTGTTTTACATAATGGAGCTGTTTTGTAAAACAGTGGATTCTACAATCTAGCTGCGACATACTCGTATATTACACGGATAGATAAAAAATATGACTTCAAGAATAACATCGTATAGCTCGTGCTACGGAAAATATGAAGATAACTTATTTAAACTCCGTTGCAGTTCGATGATTTGACAATACAGCAACATTTTAAAAATGGCAATCATGAACCATAAAGCCTGAAACGTCTTTCTATTGTATTCTTAAACCTAAAACTATTAATCTCCTAGCTTACCCGACTTATACAAAAAAAGACGTTCAGTTTTTCCCGACTTTGAGGATTTTCCGGGAAACTTTAAAAATTTTATTTCCATAAAAACCTAATTCGGACTATTACGAACATTTTAAAGGAAAAAATAGCCAAAACGGTCCAGCCGTTCTCAAGTGATGCGCTTACCAACGAATAACAATTTTTTTTAATTATTTATATCGATGTAGGTATAAAAGGGGAGTTCTATTTAGAATACAATATTGCTTTATTTGCTTTGAACTTGAAAATGATTTTATATGCAGGTATAACAGTACCTACAGGATAGTCTTAACCAGAAGTGGTCATCGTATTAGTGGTACAGTACTACACATCAGGATTGTGCCTGAATATAGCAGTTCATCGTGGACGTGGTACGACAACAGCTCCCCTGACATCTGTCATCAGAAGACACTCCCCACGAAACCATGGATGCCGTAGACAGAGTAAACTATAGACTGCTGCATATCTTCTTTTTCATTCGCACAAGAAAAAGAGAAATATATTAACGTCAATAGCAAAGAAAAGAGACAGAGTAAGAATATTTCTGTCCCTTACTGCATATCGGCTAAGCACATCAATGTGCACAACAAGTTTGACGTTTATGAATGAAAATAATAAAAACTACACCGCGATTAAACGGAAAATAAAATCTTTTTCGTGCATAATTCAATAATAGTACACTTGCGCAACTGTGATAATTGTATGGTGTAGAGTAATAAGCTGTAAAAATGATAGTATGATGAAGATTGCCGGAATTTGTTGTCCCTTCCGGTGACACGGAAACCATGAGTCTATAGATTACTCTGTCTACGATCTATGACCTCTGCTAGAGTGACAGTCACCAGCCAGTGTCACTCTTATTCGACCTCTTCGGTGATTCCAGTAACTTTGTAACAAAACTAGATGGCGCCACTTGCTGGGCCGTCATACCATACATTAGCATAATCTGTCCATAATGTTTCCACCTGCTTGGACACAGGGCTCCTCTCTTCGAGAGGGAGTGGGCTGTAATCTTCCACGCGGAGCCAGTGCGGGTTGGTAGATGAAACATATGCCTTAATTTTTTTGGTTCTAGGACATGTCGGTTTCCTCACGATGTTTTCCTTCACCGTTTGAGCAGTAGTGATGAAATAATTTACACAAAGTAAAGCGCCTGTCTGGGTTCGAACCTACGACCTACAACTCGTAAGTCGCGGCCGTTACCACTTGGCCACCACTATTCTTAGTAAGGGTAAAGGCTTTTATTTACACAAAAGGATTTTTGTTTGAGCAGCCTATTACAATCCTAAAATAAACAAAGATACGAATCGGACATCCATTTTGCGGAGTGATAGGAAATTGACGTTTCCGGATCGCACTGCCTGAGATCAAATGGAACATTTTATCCTCGACACGTGATACCTTAGGCCAGTGGAGCGGAGAAGAGCAATCGACCGGTTGATTCGTGATAGCAGTTCTATTTGGTAAAGTTTCCCTATTATGGCTCTTATTGGAGAATGTTTTGGTGGTAAGTACAATAGTAAATACGAGGAAAGGAAAGGAAAGGAAAAAAATTATTTACTGGACTGAAATCAGTTGTGAAGCTCAATGCTATTTGCTTCTTTGTAGGAGAAGAGGGCTTTATTTTGAAGTAGAATCTTTGCTTCCGTACGTTTTCGGGTGAACACTGAAAACCAGCGATGTGCTGTGCACCTCCCATAGCACCGCATTGTGCTAAGAGGAAGCCTTCTTGACACAGTCGCGATGTGCAGCTGCCGATGATTTCATTTCTGTTGTGTGATTATAGATCTGTTTTGTTTTTAGAGTTTCGTACCTGAAAAGGAAAAAATAAGATCACTTCGTTGTCCGCCTGTTTGTCCGTCTGTCGAGACCCTTTTTCTCAGGAACACGTGGAGTTATCAAGTTGAAATTAATATCAAATATTCATGGCTGCAATGAAGCAGTGAAATACCTAATCAAATTTCTAAGTCAACGCAATCAAAAGATACGGGCGTTTATGTTCCGTTTATGAAGCAAAACCTATAGGGAAGTACCCTATAGATTTTTATTCCCTTGCATTTCCCCCGTTGACCTAGAATCATACAATTTGGCAAAAAGCAATGTCATGTAGCACAAGTAAAGGAAAATATCCGAAAACCGTAAATTTGTAGTTACATACCTACAAATTTGTATAATATATAATTTGCACTTGTTTCTGTGACAAGTAAACGTAACAAACCAATTTTTCTTTGTTTCTGTCTTTTAGAACGATACAAAACTATCAATTATTTTTAGAATACCAAGACAGGTATGAAATCTTTTACTGAAACCCGCAATATCTACATAATATGATGTTGCTTATCTAAGAGACATTGACGATTAAGTTCTAATAGGCTATTTGACAATGTGAAAATAAGGTCATAATTATTGACACTCGTATAGATTATCGCTTTTAAAATCGATTTGCATTAATTTTACTTCAAAACAATGTATTATTTATAAAAAAAATCCCGAAAAAACTTCATCTTTTTAAATCGGGCGTCACGTAATCGAAAACGGTCTGGATTGGCTGAACTTAAGATGACGTCATGATTTAGTAAATTTCTGTCTATCGTTGACAGAACAGATGACTTTTGTCTAGTATCTCAACCGTTTCAATGTTTGTTTACGTGAATCGTGACGTCACGACGCCATATTGTTAAAGATAGCGTTTTGGCGGCTTATTTAAACAGTACATTTTTATTTACTATTTTTTAAAAGAAATACATTATGCAATTTGAAGTAATACGTTTTTGTGGGCTCGTTAGACACCATTAAATAATCTGAGATGTTTATCAGAAACCAGTCAAATAGCCTATTGTTTTCGATAATTATAATGACCGGACAGGGAAAGTACTTGCCCGCATAAAAAGAAAAACAATATTATCATACCATAATCATGGTATGAGGTATGAACACTGAAATATTGTTTTTCTTTTTATGCGGTTTCAGTGCTCAATATAAGTATTTATATTCGTGAGGAAATCGGCATGTCCTAGAACCAAACATTCGAAGACATGTGACATCTAACACCCCGCACTGGGCCTGCGTGGTGGATTCTGGTGGTGGTTTTTCACGGAGAGGAGGCCTGTGCCACAGCAGTGAGAAAGGCTTGCTAATAAAAGTATTTGAGGCCTTCTCGAACTTCGAACTTTCACTTCGACTTTTGAACTTCGGACTTTTATTGAAGTGAAAACTTCTTTAGGCGCGTTGGACATTTTTTGAGATGGAAAAACCATTGAACTCGCTCCACTGTTACCGTAAGCGACACAACGCATGTTTTGTTCATAAGACGATTAAAAAATACACGCTTCGGATGTGTTCGGCTGTCCTCGGGATGTACTCGGTTTTAATGTATAATATCCGATGTGTCAGTGAGTGATGGCAAAGTATTCTGCTTTGTGTTTTGTTTTCACTTCTGTCGGCACTCCCAGAGTGCCACTGTTTTTAGGGTTCCGTAGCCAAATGGCAAAAACGGAACCCTTATGGATTCGTCATGTCTGTCTGTCTGTCTGTCTGTCCATCTGTCCGTCCGGATGTCACAGCCACTTTTTTCCGAAACTATAAAAACTATACTGTTGAAACTTGGTAAGTAGATGTATTCTGTGAACCGCATCAAGATTTTCACAAAAAAATAGAAAAAAATCGATAAATTTTGGGGGTTCCCCGGGTTCCCCATATGATACTTAGAACTGAAACTCATTTTTTTTTTTTCATCAAACACATTCGTGTGGGGTATCTATGGATAGGTCTTCAAAAATGATATTGAGGTTTTATAATATCATTTTTTTCTAAACTGAATAGTTTGCGCGAGAGACACTTCCAAAGTGGTAAAATGTGTGTGTGTGTCCCTGTAACTTATAAAATAAGAAAATGATAAAACTAAAAAAAAATATATGATGTACATTACCATGTAAACTTCCACCGAAAATTGGTTTGAACGAGCGTAAGTAGCTCGCCGGTGAAAATTTAAAAACATATGATGGTACGGAACCCTCGGTGCACAAGTCCGACTCGCTCTTGCCCGGTTTTTTGTTTATTGTATTACCAAAATACCTGTTTTCGATTCAAATAATAAAATTATATTTTCTCATTCGAATTGAGGTAGCAAGATAATTGCAATACAAAGTGGATCGCACAGAAATACGTGGAAACGCAATTAAATTTCAATTTCGTGGCATCGAATAAATCAGTAACGTAATGGGAATCGATGTCGAACTGACATAAAGTAAACATCTTCTGTGTGGAACATTCGTTCTGTTATTTTCTTTATAAAGACAATCCATTTTTACCGACTTCACAAAAAGGAGGAGGTACTATGTTCGGCTGTTTGTATGTTTTTTTTGTATGTTTGTTCATCGAATACTCCGCCAATTGTCGACGGATTTTCAAAATTATTTTTTTGTTCGAAAGTAGATAGTTCTGAGGTGGTCCCATTGTCACCAAGTTAGGATCTGATGATGGGATCTTAGAGAAATCGAGGGCAACCCTCAAATTTTATAGGCTCACTTATTGTTTTTCGCATATTTTATGAAGTATCTTGTGTATTTGCGTATGGTTGTCACCATCTCAGGTAGCTGGGCTGGATGATGGAAGGTACAACTCCTTAACAGTAAGAAGTTACTCGAACAGGCAAGGACTGTTTTAGTAAATTGTTTTGATGTTTGATAGGGCATTTGCCACATTTGGTCTCATGATCATCAAGTCATGACCTGATGCTGCAGTCAGGATAGTCTGCAGAGTACCTAACTCCTCGACAACTAACAGCAGATAGTGTTTAGGCTCATTGAAAAGAGCTCGATGTGTGGATAAACGTACTGTTAATGAGGAACACCGAAGTACATAGAGACCTGATGCTGAAGCCAGGAGCATCAGAAAAAGTACAAAACTTGAAATTACAGCACCAACGCGTGTTTGGGCTCATTTTAAACAGGACTAAATTTTAAGTTCTTTTGAATAGCAGCCAGGATTGTCAGCTAGGAGAGTGGAATACTAGGAGAACTCCTCAACAATTAACGTCCCTGCATCGGGAAAAGCAATATTTTGTAAAAGGTGATCAGCAGTTGACATTAGGCTATTGTAACTTAGATAAATTACAAACTGACCCACTAAAAAGTGAAAAATAAAAACTTTTTTACAAAAAAAACAACCGACTTCCTAAAAACACTATAAAGTGAAAAATAACTTTAATTTCGGAAGTCGGTGGCAAAAAACAAAAATACAAATCCAAAGACACCGACTTCCGAAATTAAAGTTATTTTTCACTTTATAGTGTTTTTAGGAAGTCGGTTGTATTCGTTTGTTTTGTTTTTGGAAAAATCTGAGACGTTGCCTGAGGTAGCTGCGCGGTGCGGGAGGGGTGATAGATGTCACAAGTTGACGAATCACTGAGCTCTCGCATCACATCACGTCAGTGGACTGCAATAGGCTGAGTTGATTAAACGTCCAAAAAATAAAAAAATCTCGATATTTTTTCATAAAGTAAAAACTTCGTCTTAAGTGAACAATAAAAGCTTTATTCCAGTAACTATTTAAATAACAAACAATACCTACTTCACCCAAAAATAGCCGACGAGAACATCTAACAAGCCTTGATCAAAATTAGAATCCACTATAACGGTCATCGAGCCTCCAACAAATTATCTTTTGTGAATTATTCCGAGGATAATTAAGTGACGACCTTATTGCCTTTACCTTTCGATGGAGCTGCATGAAAATGAGTCTAAATTTGGAAAAGGTATTTACGGGAAGGGCTATTTTAAGGGTGCCGTATTGGTGATGTTAGAGGGGGTGTGTAAAGAAAGAAAGAAAATACGTTTATTAACGGTAAAAATGACGCAAAAAATAACAGGTTGGGGGAAAATATGCGTCACATCCACACAAAATGGTCATCGCTTAGCATAATGTTAAGGCCCTATGCGAGACAGAGCCCCAATGCTGGTATTTAGCGCCAGCCGGCGTTGACGTAATGACGTCCACCGGTTCAGCAAAAAATTCATAAAAAAAACAACAATCAAAATAAAATAAAAATACAATACCTAGTTCTCTATTATGTTGGCATAAACATGAAATAAATAAAATGGTTACATTCCGGGCAACGACTCACGCGCCGCCGGCCTTTAATAATTTGTGCGCACAACTGTCACAAAGCTATAGGTTTGAATGTTGTCGACTGAAATTTAATTTGATAAATGAGCTGTTTGTTTTCTATGAATAAAATTAAATTTTCTTCGAGATCATCCATCGGTTTCTTACTAAACTTCAACTATATCCGACGATCCTGCATACTTATCTCTTTTGTTGACTGTACAAATGTTATACAAGTAATTTTAAGAAAATAATGCTTGAAGGTTTTCATCAAATGAAATGAATATTACAAGCACTGTAGGTTAGTGTGTAATACTCATTCTGTTCATAATTTAATGCGTGAATTGTACTATGAAATGGAAATGTGAACGTTATCAATGTGATTATATTGTTGGATATACTCGTAGTTAATTGGGACTTGTTGAATTGAGCTATTCATAAGTATTTAGGTTTTGCGACCTTTTTTTATTTCATTGCTGAATGGTCAAGCTCTTGACCTCGATCACGCCTGATTGAAAGCGATGGATGAGGTCTATGATGGAACGAGCGTGCCCAGAAGATGCCTAAGGCATTGGAACTCCCACGCTTCGACGAAACACAGCAGACTGCTTGACGCTGGACCGGATATTCCGGTGGTAAACCAGGCGGGCGTTAGCCCTACCACCGCAAGGGAAGAATTGGCCAGTCAAATAAGATATTGGGTGTGACTGTCCAGGATGCGCCGAGCGCTCGGTTCAGTTGAGTAACTGGCGGAACATACAATTGTATTATAGATTAGTATAGGCTTCTTTGTGTCCTAGCAGGTTTGTTATATTGTTATAATTTCGTAATTAATAATGGTACCTATTAATTATGAAATTATAACAATAAATATACATTTGTTCACTGTATAGTTATTGTTAGTAAAACATTTACCTAAAACGAATTTTATTTGTTTAGATTTTTATGGCCGCAATCTTTTTCTTTGGCTTTGTAAACAACATTCGATTAGGCCTACGCAGTAGCTACGGCGTAGCTTTTTGCTACGAAAACGTAGCAGTTTGTCTGGCCGCTACACGCCTTCTTGCACCCTTTGTTGAAGATATTTCAAGTCTCAGAAAAAGTTGTTTCTATAATAATGTATTTCAAGGTACATATATATTTCACTGCATAACCAAAGAAAATCCACTATCGAATTCCGGTGTGATATTTTTCAGACCTTAAATCGGACAATAAAAAACATACAACCGCAAAAACTTCTGTTTGGATTATAATGTACCTATTATTTCAAAAGTGTGCAACCATTTACTCAGAAACGATAAATATTTTCTAAATAATATTTTTTTATCTCACGATTCACCAATTCAATTGCTCTTCGAACCGTGTAATTTTCTTTTATCATTCGTTCATTGTCAGTCACTCATTCGTTTCATTCATTAATTCGGTCTGTGTGTAATTTTAGGGTCGACTTGCACATGAATGGATCTTGACAGCGGCTTATTGAATATTTAAGTATCTGATATAATTGTTTTTTCTGCACCTATTTTAGTCGTAGCCGCCATTTTGAATTATCGAGTTTATTCACTAACATTGTACTATAATATTAACATTGAACTTCAAAGTCCTTTTATTTGCCAATTTTCCATTAACTTCTTTAGTTAAAAACTTTAACATTTCATTTCAATAAAATGTTCTATATTTCAAACTAGCTTTTGCCCGCAGCTGCGCCCGCGTAGATGTCGGAAAATATCCCACGAGAACGTACTACCGGAATTAAAAGTACGCTATGTATTAATCCAGGTTACTATCAGCCAAATTTCATACGAATCCGTTCAGCCGTTTTTGCGCCAATCCGGAACATACATCCAGAGAAACAGACAAACGAAAAAACATTCTAAAATTATAATTTCGGAACCAGACCGTATCAATTATCTACTTAAAAAAAACAATATACAGTTTTGACTTCGTTACTATTTTATTGTATAGTAGCTATAGATAATAATCATAAATGGTGACAGATAGATGAACTCCGAATTTTCTACGTAACTTTTACCAGTGAAACACTAAAAAACCATGCTTGACAAACTTTTAATTTAATTTAAAAGTAGGTAAAACAAAAAGCTAAACTTCAATTCAGAACAAACTACATAATATAGAATTATTCCGGTCTGATCTCCTGAACCCCTCCTCCACCCTCCCCCCTCGTCGATCCCCTGCTAGTTCGTCTTCGGTTTTAATCTGTCTTATCCACTTTACTTAAACTTTCTCATTCCGGTTTGATCCGCTTTTTCTTTTGTTTTTATTTCTGAAGGATCGTGAGCCACAAAAATAAGTACAGGGTTCAGAATAGGTACGCTGATAATAGCAGAAGGACCTAAGTACAGTCCTTTCACATTTACCTCTGATTTGGCACCACTGTTCAAATAACAGTGATCTTTATTCTCATTCTTATAAGGTTGCTGTTGGCCTGCGGCCACTGACAAGTTTGTCAAAATAATTGTGATCTTTGTTCTCGTTACAATAAGGTTGCTGTTAGGTTGCTGCTGTCAGAGGTACCAATAACTGTGAACAGACAGTACATAAAGTCTATTCAAATTTATGTTTCAAATTGATCTTATTTCAAGTTAAACAATTATCAACTTTATTGTAATGGTAATTAAGTTGATTTCAAAGTGACTAGCACTATTGAAAAAGTTATAAAAATGTTTGAAGTTGTAGCGTAAACTGCACTTTATTGTGTAGGAATTAAAGTTATTTTTCTATAAACTCATATTTGTTTACATTTTTGGCAAATAAATCGCGAATGCAGTTTATTCAGTTTGTTTGAAAGAATCACTTTTTTTTTATTTCAATGTTAGGATTTATTTGTTAATTTCAAAATACTCTTTTGCAATTAATATTATGTGTTTGCATTGATTGTCGTCACCATTATGTATACAGAGTCAAATTAAATTTGGTAGCCATACTAAATACGATAAAATAAAAATCTAAAATGAAATAATTTTTTTTTTGGGTCAACTAGCTATGGCATTGTTGTTACTTGAAGTATGAGTTGAGAAAATCTGTTTTCTTTTGTTTTTTCGTGTTTAGATATCGATGAAATGAAATGAAATGAAATGATTTTATTTTTTGTAAGTAGGTTTGTACAAACACTTTTACACGTCAATCATGTTTTTTTAAAACTAGATGAAGTCGGCGTTTCCTATCTGATACTTCTGTGAAGTATACACAAAAGAAACATTTTTTTAGACTGATGTTTCAAATGACTACACTAATTACTGCGGCCGATGACCCCACAAAAAAGTCATCAAATTGACTTGTTTATTTTTATCGTGCTTAGATATTGATTACCCATCTCGTTTGCGGAGTTTCGCTAGCTAACTTTATTTGACCCTTGTACAAAATTTTACCAATCAACTTTAAACCATAAGCTTTAGCGATAAAGTTGAAAATCTATTAAAGAAATTTGACAGATTGTCGTAGCTTGATGTGCTGGCGTTTGTACAATTTTTGAGAACATCTACTGTGACTGACAGACACCAGAAGACCAATTCCTGTAATGAAAAACGTTCGAAATCTAATCAAAATCTCATCTCAGCGACAATCAATGTCAAAAACTTGTCAAAAATTATTAGATGTATTTTGACAGATTGAGACTGAGATCTGTGAACGTTCGTAAAATTACGACAATTGGGTCTGATCGATTCCATGCAACCGTTCCATGCTCCTTTTTACCTATTTTACTGCGCAACATTGAAAAACAAACAAACTTTAAATTTAATAACCTAAAAACGCGCAACGAACTAAAATAAAACGTTAAACTTCAATTCAGAACAAACTATAACACGCTGCCAATAGCAGTAGGACCTAAGCTACATAGCTACATAGTTATAAACACTGACTCGGAACGAGGTTAACAGTTAACTAACAGTTGAACAGTTTTTTATGGTCCGGGGAAAAGTTCCAAACGTAGGTATACCTACACCGGTTAGTTTCCGGTAAGGCCCCGGACACGGCCTCAGGCGCGCGCGTCATTCGCGTCGCGGTGACTCATAGCAAGCCGTAAACAATTTCTTTCATTTGTTTTCTCCGCAGTCGCTGTCGCTTGAGCGTGTCGCTTGAGCGTGTCGTTTGAGCATGTCGTTTGAGGGTGTCGCTTGAGCGTGTCGCTTGAGCGTGTCGTTTGAGCGTGTCGTTTGAGCGTGTCGATTTAGCATGTCATTTGAGCGTGTCGCTTGAGCGTGTTGTTTGAGCGTGTCGTTTGAGCGTGTCGCTTGAGCGTGTCACTTGAGCGTGTCACTTGAACGTGTCGTTGAACGTGTAGCTCGTGGCCACGGAGTTAGGGTGATACTCCACCAAGATGGAGTTAAGCGTTGTGAAAGTTAACTTCTGTTCTACAGAGAAGACCTATTAAAATTAAAATATAAATCTATGTTTCAAGGTGTTGCTCCCATGCCGCCGCTGCTAGGTTCAGTACCCAGTGAGCAACTGTTTAGTAGGTAATCGGTTTAATTTTATTATCATCTGCCTAGCCTTTTCCCAACTATGTTAGGGTCCGCTTCCAGTTTAACCGGCTGCAGCTGAATAGTAGTGTCTAACAGTAGTAATGCAGCCGGTTCAATTTATGAACCACTAAGAAAACTCCGCCAGCGATAAGGCCGCAAAGCTATGTTTTGAAAAATACGTCAGTTTGCCCCTTCTAAATTTTAATTACAAATAGGTCGATTCTTTTCTTTGAAAAACCTTATATTTCTTTATTTTTCCACCGTCGATTCCGCGGAGTACAAGCTCAGCACCCCCGCTAAGTTGGCCTCCGGTACATCCCCATTAGGAACCTAGTTACATTCCAGCGGTAAATGTTTTCCTAGCTCTGCAAATTTCTTCTCGCTCCGCTTTAGTGGAGAAGTAGCCCTAAAGTTAAAAACGAACCAGTTGGTTCTTTTCCAATATTTTCAACTTGATACGATCGCAGCTGGTCAGGTAGAAAAAGTAATTTAAAAGTCATTGTTTTTCTGTTTGATGAACTGACTACTACTACACGGTAATATGTGGTCTTTAGAAAGAACTGCTTAAGGGCTTACAGGACCTAAACACAAAAAATGCAAGTTTTAGAAACCAGGGTCCCAGTTGCGCTTGCGACCATGAGACCAACGGGGCAGTCAACCACAACTGCTTGACGTGTGTTCCGAGGTACAGAGGGGTTTCGATATGTAACGATGGTCACCTAGCCACCGACCGCGGCAAGCGTTGCTTAACCTTATCGATCGACCCGAGCGGCTGTTATTACTTAGCCACGAGCCCCTCCTTAGCATACTCAAAATGATTTGAATAATAATAAATTAATAGACAAATTATAATTGTAACTGAAATAAAATGTCAAAGTCACCTGGATGATCCTAGGGAGATTTAGCACAACACTATAGAAATTGTTATTTCCTTCACGAAGTACGACTAATTTAAAGATTCACACAAAGCAAAAACCACGTGTAATCTCAACACGATCACATAATTGTTTTTCTCTACACCCTTGGGGGCCAGGGACCAACGTTGAAATCTGACAAAAACGTAATTTAGAAAACAGTTGAAAAAACAGGTTGGCACGTTGCGCGGTGAAATTAGTTTCCGATGTCACGTGCTGAGCCGACACAAGAATGGATAAGTTTCAACGTTATTTGAAAAAAAGGTTTTTTTTCGGACTTAGTAAAAGTCGAATGATGTCTGGCTAAACTTAGGGAGGTCGTCGATAAATCTTGCTACTCTCACCTACTTGCCCTCGCCAAGAACATGGATGTTTTGATTGGGACGTTTCTTGATCTAGACAGCTTTTCTTTATCACCTAGGTACACAAACAGTTCTATGACTAATAGACTAATAAGCAGCCTAAACTGCTAAAATAGGGAAGGTTTTGAGGGTTTTTATTATATTTCTTAGAAGGTATGTAGAGTCTCCTTAGACTCTATACTTACCTCTAGTTTTTCAAGAAAAACGTGTGTGCTCAAATGGCTTTCCCTTTGGGAACACACGTTTTTCTTAAGAAACTACGGTTTATTCGTGTGTAGGCACGGTCGTCAGTGTTGTATGGATCACTATGGAAGTTTCTTGCCAGACACGTTTATTCTATAGCGCAGTTTATACGCCGTTTGATTAGAAAATGCGGTATACCGGTGCTTAGTTGAGAGCAATGTTCCCTAAGTTATAGATAAATATTTTTGAGCCAGCTAGAGTAGTTGTAAATATGGATAGCAGAATAAGAGCGAGTTTTATATGGAGTTGATTACATCCTTAGAACATAATAGGTACATGAGTTTGAGTGAGTGAGTCTGAACGGTCGCCGAGCTAATTCGTATAGAGTAAATTGTAATTTGATTAGGAAGTGCGGTAGACCGGTGCTTGGTTGAGAACGAACGATAATGTTCCCGATAGGGCTTTGAAGGTCCGTGGTATACCCACCGTCCGCCATTTTGATTGCTTTAAAAATTTTGAATGATTATTTCAAACATCTATGCAACGAGCAAGTTAAAAAAATATGGATGTCACCTTTGAACGCTAACATCTCGAAAACGTGACGCTTTACTGGGTTTGGTTCTATTATGTGTTCTGCTTGCATTGATGTCAGCTATCGATTTATATAGGTTTCATGCGAGGCCGCCATTTTGAAAAAAAAAACAAAATTGCGGACACTAGGTATGCAAAGTCAAAGTCAAATCATTTATTTCAAATAGGCACATTAAAGGCACTTTTGAACGTCAAAAATTACAACTAAATAGAATTGATTCTAGTCGCCTATTCCAAAAGGTAGTTTTCGTATGGTGAAGAATGGGCAAGAAACTCCACCGTTACTCTTTTAAAATGTGCCAAGCTCCATATAAAAATCTTCAATACCCTTTAGATAAATATTATAGTGCTAGCTAGAATAGCTGTAAATACGGATGGAGGAGTAGGTACCTACCTATGTGAGCTAGTTTATATGTGAAGATGATTAATTCATCCTTTATTTTTTTTGGGTGGGAAATCATCAAGTTAAGACCCCTCCCGCTCTGGGCGGAGCGGAAGGGAGTGTCAGACTCTTACTGACTAAAACCCACCCATGTTACTTCAGTTGCCTGTGCCAGGGGCCACGGTATATCTTTCGAACAACCCGCAACCCGCAACTGAGAACATAATAATGAAATTATTTTAACTTCTATTTCTCTGCCATTCAAAAATACAGAACTCTAAATGCTGATACTAACATGAAATCAACAATAAATGAAAAATCATTTTACCGGTAACGTCTAGGGAAAAAAAATGGCGACGGAATGTGCCAATCAAATACGTGAGACATTTGACGTGTAACAATCCCCTTAACGCTGAAGATAGCATTAAATAAAAACTGGCCAAGTGCGAGTCGGACTCGCACACGAAGGGTTCCGTACCACAAGGCAAAAACGCCGAAAAAAACACGTTTGTTGTATCATGGGAAACGTGTTTTTTTCGGAAACGTGTTTTTTTCCCTTAAATATTTATTTTATTTTAATTTTATTATTTATTATTAAAGTAGAAATACAACTGAGTATTTTGTGAATATTTCAAGTGCCTACCTGTTGCCATTATTGATATCGAGCAAAAAAGGGCAAAAAAATCGCGTTTGTTGTATGGGAGCCCCCCTTAAATATTTCTTTTATTTTGTTTTTAGTATTTGTTGTTATAGCGGCAACAGAAATACATCATTTGCGAAAATTTCAACTGTCTAGCTATCGCGGTTCTTGAGATACAGCCTGGTGACAGACAGACGGACGGACAGACAGCGAAGTCTTAGTAATACGGTTCCGTTTTTACCCTTTGGGTCCGGAACCCTAAAAACCAGGCGTAACACTATCAAGAAATGAATGTTACCACTATGGAGTCTATTTTCAAAGGGAAAAGGTGATTGAGAAAAAACGCGTAATGTATAATGTAACATCAAAATATATTTTTACAAGTAAACAACAGATACACTATACAATTTAACAAAAACAACTCCTCCGATTCGGGCAGAAGCCACAGCTCTCTGTTAAAACTATTTAATTACAGTCCCCTTTGACTAAATACATAATTGAATAGAGTAGGTATATTTTAGTTCATAGAAATAAAACTAAAAGATTCGGATTTACTCCTTGACTGTACTAATGATGAAATTAAGCAGTGGGTCCAGTCGACGTATTCAAAATGTGATTACGTCAACTGGGTCCAGTTCGAGTGGGTCCAGTTTACCAAAGACCTCCTACCTAAGAATTTATATTTTCTTTACAATTAATAGTTGCGGAAACCAGCCCGTATTACCTATTACCTACCTATAATTAAAGTCGCATTTCGTGTAGGTCTGTATGACCACGTTATATGCAACGGATTTTGATGCGGTTTTTGTCATCATTTAAAGAATTTATTGTGAAAGATTTATTTCTATATCATCTGCCTAGCCTTTTCCCAACTATGTTAGGGTCGGCTTTCAGTCTAACCGGATGCAGCTGAATACCAGTATTTTACATGGAGCGACTGCCTATCTGACCTCCACAACCCAGTTACTGGGTAATACGATACCCCTTGGTAAGACTGGTTGTCAGACTTTCGGACTTCTGACGACCCGCAACGACTTTCAAAGATCCACGAATGACAGCCGGGACCAACGGCTTACGTGCTATCCGAGGCACGGAGGAGTCTTGATATGTGAAGATGGCCACCCATCCACGGACCAATCGCGGCAAGCGTAGCTTAACCTGATCGATCGACCCGTGTGGCTGTTATTAGATACTTAGCTACAAGCCCCTCTAAAGAAGAAGATTTATATCTCGATGTTATGTGATATGGGATTCGTCCAGAGAGCGCGGAGTGCGGACGTGTTACTAAATTTACTTAAAACAAATAAAATATAAGTCATTGAACTCTGAATTCTATGTCTATCAGTGCAAATATCTTTCTTCTTGATCAACTCCTTGTGCTTTAAATCATATCGATACTACTTTACGCCAACGCCGGCGCAAGCGAAGCGCGGCCGTGTCCCCCGCAAACCTCAAGTGCAAGCAAGACAGGCTCCTATAATTCATCTCACTCGTCCCGAGCGGCCTACGGCAGCGCTGCCATCGGTAAGCCGAAGAACATAACCTATTACCTGTGCTATTACGTAGTATTATAAAGGAGCTTACACACTTATAAAATTCTTAACATGAATGTTTTACATTCTCCATCCAAAAAGCGTGGAGGCTCGCAGCCAGATTTATCCATCTTTGATACGGAAGATGATAAGATTCCGCAGAGAGTGACGTTTCGCAAACGAAAGAACCCTGAACTAGATGATCTTAAGGAAGACCTCGACAATTTTCGCAAAGAGATAATGTCAACTTTGAACGGATTTATTGAAAATCAAAAACAGATAATGGAAAACATTTCTGATGACGTATCATCAATTAGAAACGAGATTAAAAATCTGGCAACAGAACAAAATAAGATTAAAACAGAGATAGCCGAGTTGAAAATTTCCAATACTGCAACAAACACCAAGATCTCTGCTTTGGAAACCGAACTTGAAAATATAAAGGCAACTCCTCCACCACAAAATCCAGAAAATACTATTACCTGTGAAGAGGCGGTTGTTGAATTTCAGGAAAGGCAGTCAAGAAGCAGAAACATAATCATCGTGGGAATACCGGAAGCTACTGAATTAGGAAAAGAAAACAGAATCAATTCTGATACTCGCGAAGTTACTAAAATTCTAAAGTTGATACACCCTGACTGCCCGGAACCAAATATGATACGTCGCCTTGGTAATTACAAACCCGAAGCAATCCGGCACATCAAGATTTTTCTTCCATCCTCAGATTTGGCAGCAACAATTCTCCGAAAAAAAGCAAAAATGAGTCTTGAGCCATACAAAATATTCTCAGATCAAACTCCTTTTCAACGGAAATTCATTAAAGACCTTAAACAAGAACTACATCAACGCACAGAGAATGGTGAAAAGGATCTTACAATAAAGTACATAAATGGCACTCCAAAAATAATTAAAAAAAATTACAAAAAACTGAGCCAGCAAGTGATAGACCAACCAACAAATAAAAATAAAGACATAACATATACAATCACCAATAAATACGATAGCCTATGTACAACAAAAAATTCCCTGAAGTGTTTTTATTCAAACATACGAAGTTTAGTCAAACCCGGAAAGATAGACGAGCTGAGGTGTATACTAACATCAATACAAGATGTTCATGTGGTGATACTGGTCGAAACTTGGATTAAATCAGACGCAGAAGCACAGAGATTACAACTGCCAAATTACACACATTATTACAACTTCAGAACTAACAGCAGGGGAGGTGGTGTATCTATTTTTATTAAAAATAACATGAAACACGAGTTTATAAGCCAGAAGTTGGAAGACGATAACCACTTTCTCTGGGTTCACCTTCAAAAATTTTCTTTAGATATATGTGGAATATATAAACCGGAAAGGACTAACACAAATAAGTTCCTCGACACGCTAACAAATGAACTACAAAACAAGAAAAGGACCATACTATTTGGCGATTTTAATTTTAATCTACTTGGCTCAGATCGAAACACCATGGAATATAAAGATACACTCTCGGAAAATGGCTATACACTATTAAATAAAATTGATGCAAGGCACTGTACTCGTGAAACATCGACTACACGTACTATTTTGGACCATGTTTCTACAAATCTACGGGGCCATGATTTTCACCTAGTAATAATTGAATCGAGCATGTCAGATCACAAACAGATGTTTCTAGAAGTCAAACAGTACAAACCTGAACCAATTAAAAAGATACAAATAAAAACACTTTCATTCGCAAAACTGTATAAAACTATAGAAGATATTGACTATGCTATAGTGGGAGAAGATTTCAGAAAGCTAGAAGAGGCAATAAAATCGGCAATCAGCAAGAATCAAACTACGAATATTAAGATTTTGAACCCACCCAAAACTGAATGGATCACCAAAGACATAATGGATAAAATAAACGCCAGGAACATATTGTGGAAACAACACAAAAATAATCCGAACAACTTGGAGTATGAAGAGAAATTTAAAAGTGAAAGGAACAGAGTGTTCTCGCATATGCAAACTGTTAAAAATAAATACTTCAGGAAATCATTTGAAGAGTGTAAAGGTAAGCCGTTGAAGATGTGGAAACTTATAAATAATCTGTCTAAAAACAAAATAAAAGATTGTTGTATTCCTCCTAAATTACAAACCCCCTCAGGCCTCATCACGGAAGACAAAGAAATCTGTGAACACTTCAACACTTACTTTGCCGGTATAGGTATTCTCCTGGCAAACAAAATCCCTCCAAAACACCATAATACTAACATTAACACAACTTCACTACATACTAATGCTCAGGGTCTCTCACAGATGTCACCAACAAACGTAAAAGAAATCGAAAAAATTATTGATAGCCTAAAATCAAACACCAGCGCTGGCATTGACGGCATCAGTGTCAAAGCAATTAAACATATAAAAATACTAATACTACCATGTTTAGTGAAATGCATGAATAAATGTTTACTCGAAGGCTATTTTCCAGAAACACTTAAAATCGCGAAAGTAACTCCCATTTTTAAGTCAGGTTCCAAATCAGACCCGGGAAACTACAGACCCATTTCGGTATTACCAGTGTTCTCAAAAATATTGGAAAAATTAATTCACTCTAGACTTATGGATTATCTGGAATCCTTCGGTTTTCTTTTTGAACGGCAATATGGTTTCAGACCAAAGGCAAATGCACTAGCTGCTGCAACTGATTTGATCACGAAACTAAGGACTAAAATTGATCAAAAGCAAATTGCTCTGGGAGTCTTTATAGACTTAAAAAAGGCTTTTGATACCGTCAGTCATAATCTTCTTTTACAAAAATTAGCATCTATCAAAATAACAGGAAGTTTTTTCAGAATGTTCGAGTCTTACCTTGAGAACCGTTTACAAGTTGTTAAAATAGGAGATAATATCAGTAGCTCCAACTTGATAAAATGTGGTGTGCCTCAAGGATCAATACTCGGACCCCTTTTGTTCCTTATCTACATCAACAATATACACAAATTAGGATTAAAAGGACATATAACGCTCTATGCTGATGACACTTGTCTGTTTTACTTCGGCAACTCCATAGAGACAATTATACAAGACGCGCAGGATGACCTAGTTATTTTAGAGAGGTGGTTCTTGGACAATCTGTTGACAATAAATGCATCCAAAACGAACTATATAATATTCTCGACCAAAAACAAAAAAATTCACAATCACAAATCTTTGTCAATAAATGGAGAGGTCCTTAATAAAGTAAACACAGAGAAGTATCTGGGCCTTACACTTGACAGTCACTTGACATGGCAACCACACATTAAAAGGATTTGTTCTAAGTTATCAAGTCTTACAGGAGCGTTACGCGGAATAGCTAGATGTCTACCATCAAACATTAAGTATACTGTGTACAACTCATTAGTGAAGCCGCACATTGAATACCTAATTGAGGTCTGGGGATCGACAACAAAAACAAATTTGCACAAACTTCAAATCGCCCAAAATAAAATTATTAAATCCCTTTTTCAATATCCCTATTTAACACCTACAAACAAAATCTATAACGACACCAAGCTTTTTAACATCATCAAAACCTATCAATATAACACCTGCATATTAATAAGAAAAATCCTAACAAAAGAAATACACACAGAAATTACATATAAAAGGAACAATGAAGTGCAAACACGATCATCACGTCGGGCAAATGACTTAGTACTATTACACAAACCTAGAACAAATCACGGAAAGAAAAATATTAAATACGAAGGAGTACAACTATATAATTCATTACCAAAAAACATTAAAGAAGCTAAAACTAACTTATATTTTAAAAAAATGTTAAAAAAACACATCTTCGACAGCTTCAACATAAATAAATAAAGTATAAATTATCTGGTATTGTATAGTGTGCACGGTGCTTTACAACAGTGCTGATAAGACTAGCGCGCTCGATGTTTACAACGACGCGCGCGTTCGAGTAACTTATTATGATGTACCCACTTGCCAAATTTATTAAAGTAACTAATTATGTATCTACTTCCTAACTGCACGACGAGCGCTCTGGTCTATTTTATTTAACAATTACCTGCATGTTAAAACTTTGTTTCTCATTAAGTGATTATGTAAATCTTTGAGAAATAAATGATATTTTAAACCGTATGTCAAGTAGTAAAACCGTGCGCAGCACAGTCTACTCTCTAATCGCGAAATTCGTTTAGTTACGTGTGTTCGATAATCCGTATCACCTACGGACATAAGATTAGTTCGGTGCCCGAACTAAAGACGAATGACATCACGATTTGACAGTTGTCCTATATTCTATGTTATTGGTTTGGTTTCCGCACTGAGTCCTTCAAGATGGACCATTGTGCGTGGGCCATAGCGGCCGACCAGCCCACATCCCTCCAGAAGTTGACTAAGTCTCCTGGCCTGTTGAGAACATCTGTGTAAGATCTGGGTGTCTGGGTTTCTGACCTAATCTGGGTGACTCAAAGAACACATTCGCAACGGTTTCCTCAGCCTCCATGCAAGCCCTTCAGAAGGGACTGTCCTTTATGCTTATTCTGTGGTAGTGTTTGGTTAGCGAGCAGTGTCCTGTGATGGTCCCCGTCACCAGGCGCAGGGCTTTCCTGTCCAGGCGTAGTAAACGTTTGGTTAGCTTACCATCCGCCGACCCTTCCGAAAGTTAACTACTTTCGGACGCCCGTAATTCCGTTGACAAACTAAGAGAATAGGCCCTCAGGGTCGGGTCGCTAGTATAACCATAAAGTGGCTAACTTTATTTCTGTAAACCATCCAAATCCGCCATAAAATACTTAAACAAATAATAACTTAAACAATGTTGACACTTTAAATAATAACTTAAACAATGTTGACACTTTAACTTATCATAATGCGTCCCCAGACTGAAGACTGCATTGCAGGCGAGAACTTTTCGAGTTAATTATGCAAACAGAGGGACATCGTTGACTTTTATAAGTGTCAGTTCTATAAATTCTTGAACAACTATGCATTTTGTTTTGCTATTTTTATTATTTCAAGTTTTTAGCTCGGAAAAGGCTGACTCATCCTGGTAGTTGATGTAAGAGTAGGGTAAAAAGATTATAATGTCAATAAAAAAACTGGCACTCCGGGAGTGCCGACAGAAGTGAGAACAAAACACAAACAGAATACTTTGCCTTCACTCACTGACATGACATATGACGGAGCCGCGAGCTCGGACCACTGACGCGTGCACTCCGCACTCTCAACCTCATAGTTAGTGACAACGGACCTATTCTGTTGTTCTCTGAGTAAGTTCACCAAGAATGCATTGTTTGTAATAAGTTACAACATTTAATTATAATAAGGAGTTAGTAATAAGTTAGGATAACAGTTTAGATAAATGTACACTATCGCAATAGGTTTCCCTGTAAGGATAGATGTAAGTTGAGAAATAAATAAATAAAAAAAAATATCGGATATACATTAAAACCGAATACATCCCGAGGACAGCCGAACACATCCGAATGTAGCGCGGTGTCGGCAGAAGTGTCGCGAGTTGAATGGTTTTTTCCCATTTCAAAAAATGCCCAACCCGCCTAAAGTTGTTTTCACTTCAAAAACTAAAAGGAGAACTATACGTAACTAACCCAGCAATGCAAGTAAAGCTGCAAACAAAACAAACGTGAAAATAACTCACCAATCCAAACCAGACAGAACGTCATTTGTACCGTCGACACAACAACATTGTATGCGTTGCAAATAGAATTCTATGAGCCGTCAAAACGAGCGCTAAACACGCTCTGCTTTGAATGGGACCATTATAGACTCCCATTTACATGAATAGGACTCTATAATGGTACTAAATAGGGCTTATATATAATGTTTAAGCCTGCGTGGGCTCTATTTTACGCAGAAACGTTGTTTACGTTGAATGAGTTCTATTATTTCTTTGGTCATAGCATTCTAGGCAATGTTGTTATACAACATTTCAGATAATTTATACAAAAAAAAATGGTTTTTGTTGGAAATCATTCCATGGTAACATAGTCCCGTGGAACAATTGCCACGCTCCACAGCAGTATGCTATTGAGATAAAAAAGTATCCTATGTCGTAACTCATGTCATGGTCTACCCGTGCGCCAAATTTAATAGAAATCCGTTCAGCCGTTAAGAAACAGAATTACTTTCGCATTTATAATATTAACAGTATGGAAGAATCCATTCTTCTATTCCATTTGTTTGTCCTACTGTATAATTATAATTATCTATAACAAACAAACATGCTAGTTTATGTTTTATACGATACCCCTTATTATGACTAGTTGTCAGACTTTAGGGTTGGCTGTCTGGCTACCCATAACGACTGTCAAAGGTCTACAAATGACAGCCAGGACCAACGTAAGGTGTTAAGGCGTTGGTCCTGGCTGGAGCTTTCCGAGGCATGGAGGGGCCTCGATAGAATAGAGTAGAATACTCTTTATTATGTACACCATATAAATTACAGACATAAATATAGAAACTGTACAAAGGGTGACACAATGGGCGGTCTTATCGCTAAGAGCGATCTTTTAAAGACAACATTTGAATGGATTGAAAAGGGGAAGGACAAACAAATACAATAAATACACACATAAAGTATATTATACTAATCTAAATAAATATAAACATATAATAACAAACATGAAACAGGAGCAAAGAAAATATAATGATGATGTTTAAGGAGAGAGGAAGTGCTGTTTTATCATAATTTTAAAAGTGGACAAATATTGAGCAGGCCTTACCGACACGGGCAAGTCGTTCCATAGCCGTACTACTTGAACAGTAAAAGATTTGTCATAGAAACTGGTGGAATGCATCGGCATCTCTAGTCTCAAGTTTTCCGATGACCTCAGATATCTATTAGGCATGTGTGTCATGAAGGAACTTGAAACGGTCTTTAAGATAAGAGGGGGTTTTAGGATTAAACAAAATACTGTAGCTGAAACAAGATATGAGAATTCCGGCGAAGACGTATGGGAAGCCACTTAAGCTTTGTACGAAATTCAGATAAGTGATCATATTTGCGCAGGCCAAATATAAACCTTTATGCAAAAGTTTTGACGTCGCTCAAGTTTATCTAGTTGTGCCTCAGTAAGATCTGGATAACTGACATCAACGTACTCAAGTATGGGAAGTAAAATTTTGCAACTTACGTCCTGTAGCTGAGGACCCCAAGAAAGATGTTTGTCGATCCAAACCCCAAGGTTCTTAACCTTTTCGCTCAATGGAATAGCAGTTCCGTTAAATTGAACCTGGGGAAGCTGCGACCAGTTTATCTTGGGGATCATCCTTGAGCTGCCAACAACAATGAGCTGAGTCTTCGATGGGTTAACCTGCAACCCATGCGCCTCACTCCACTCACAGATTGAAACCAAATCCTTGTTGATAACATGAACGGCATTAGCCAAATTCGAGTAGTCAGTTTGCTTATAAATTTGCAAATCGTCTGCATAAAGGTGGTAGGAAGAAAGGAGTTTTTTGCTAATGGAGTTTATAAATATTGCGAAAAGTAAAGGAGATAAAACGCCACCCTGGGGTACACCGGCAGAAATATAATACCACGAAGAGCAAGACTCGATATATAGGTAATGGTTGTCACGCCCATCCACGGACCGATCTCAGCAAGCGTTGCCTAACCTTGAAGATCCTTGCGACTATTATTATTTAATCACAAGCCCCTCCGCACGAGGCAATTTCATATGCAACGGTTATTTTCAATGGAAACATAACACGTTAACACCTAAGTCCTAGCATAAAGTGCAAAACACGTGTGTGAAGCCTTAAAAACCAATCATAATGTTTCACAGTAACAAATAAGTTGCAATGAACCATAATTAATTAAATCCGGAGCTAACCCTACGGCTATGCAAATCGATTAGCTAATTAATGGAAATCCAATAAATGCGGCAGTTAAGTTCGAAGGAGAATGGGTAGCTAATATACCGATATATTGCCTGGTATGGCTTTAGTACTAAAATGTTGTAAAGAAGGTTCAATCATTACGAAAAATACAGGAGAATATTACCACCTATTGGCATAACTCAATCAACTTAGCCTATCGCAGTCCACTTGGACATAGGACTCTCCCAGGTTGGGCTACAATACCCTGTCCTCCACCTTCTGCATCCAGTCTGTCCCAGCCACCTTTTAAGGTAGTAAAATCATAATTTCTATGTAAATACTATAACAGTATTTTATATATACGAGTATATATTAAATAATAGAATCTATACATCATCATCTGCCTAGCATTTTCTGCTGTGAGAATAAATTTGAAGATCTGGAACACCTGTTGTGGAACTCCAAAGCCCAGCGACACTATAACATATAGGAATGACGTCTTAGTAAAAGTTGTTTAGTCTAATGGGCATTTACTGTTGACTTACAAAAATGAAAGATCTGGAACGTCTCGAATCGTCTCGCGCATCACGCTGTTTTCCCGTCCCGGGGCTATTAGAATTCGACATCAGACGTTTCAGATCTTCGATTTTGACGGCCCCGTTGTCGCTGGCATAAGCAACAGGATCCGCGTACGAAGTCGCGGGCAGAAGCTAGTATTAAATAAAAGAATCTATACATCATCATCTGCCTAGCCTAGCCTTCCAATCTATCTGGATGCAGCTAAATACCAGAATTTTACATGAAGCTACTGCCTATCTGACACAACCCAGTAACTGGGTAATACGATACCCCTTGGTAAGACTGGTTGTCAGACTTTCGGGCTTCTGACTACCCGTAACGACTGTCAAAGTTCCAGGAATGACAGCCGGGACCAACGGCTTAACGTGCTTTCCAAGGCACGGCGGCGCCTCGGTATGTAAAGATGGTTACCCATCCACAGACCGACCGCGGCAAGCGTAGCTTAAACTGATCGATCGACCTGTGCGGCTGTTATTATTTAGCCACGCCCCCCTTTTAGATACATATTATAAAATAAACTCGCTTTTCGTGTCTGTCTGTGTGACCGCGTTGTTCTTCTAAACTACGCAACGGATTTTGACAAGGTTTTCACCATCATTTAGAGAATTTCTTCTGGAAAATTTGGGTATAATTTAGGGTGAAGTGAGCGTGGAGTGAGCTGTCATTAGTGTCAATTCCTAGCAAAAACAAACTCACTTCACCTAAGTTTTCACGGTGAGATTTTTACAGAATCGACCGGCTGGTCGTTTATAAAATAAAGCTGGTTAAAAATAAACAAGTATCTCTCTAACATCTTTTTACGCACTGATTGGATTTGAACGTAGACAGAGTAAACTATAGACTGCATATCTTCATTTTCATTCGCACAAGAAAAAGAGAAATATATTAACGTCACTAGCAAAGAAAAGAGACAGAGTAAGAGTATTTCTGTCCCTTACTGCGTGTCGGCTAAGCACGTCAATGTGCACAACAAGTTTGACGTTTTTGAATGAAATAATAAAAACTACACCGCGATGAAACGGAAAATAAAATCTTTTTCGTGCATAATTCAATAATAGTACATTTGCGCAACTGTGAAAATGGTAAGGTGCAGTGTAATAAGCTGTAAAAATGATATTATGATGAAGATTGCCGGAATTTTTTGTCCCTTTCGGTGACACGGATATGCCATGAGTCTATAGATTACTCTGTCTACGGATTTGAACTTCTTTCCTGTCTTCTTTGTGGTTTAAGTACCGGCTTTACAAGCGTCTGCTTCTGTGTTCTACTTCATTTGATGACGTCGTAATGTCTCGGTCAAGTGATTTTAATGTTCTGATTATACGCCGTTATCCATGTCAACTGGATCAAGATTATAGACTATAAAAAATTGTGCTTTTGGCACGAAAGGGTTATTCTTCATTAGGGTCATAGCATTATGCTGAGCGATGGCTGTTTTGCGTGGACGTGACGCATGATTTCCCCCAACTTTTTATTTTTACCGACTTCATTCTGCGGCATGTATAGCGCAAATAAACGAAATTTCTTTGTCTTCATTTTATGTTACGATAGAGAATAAAATATTGAATAGAGCTTTGAACCATAGATTTGATATTATTTTATCGGTTTTTAGGTTTTGTGGATCGTCAAAATTATGAGAAGCAACATCAATCATTCGTGCAATACCCATAAATTTTTCGAACCACGTAAGAAAGAAAGAATGAAAATACATTTATTTAGCACAGACTAACAGACACACAATACACTAGAATATTATGAATCATAATATGGCGAAGACAGTATCAAGTAGTAGGTACCAGTATAACCAAAGAGATTGGGATTGGATTTGGATTGGATTGATTGGTATTTTAGCACAGACTAATAAGCAGACGATAAATAATGATGAATGAGCATTGCATCGAAATCCCTAAAACCTCTCAACTTTTATGTAAATCTGTATGGGTTGAAAGAAGCAGTGGTGGCAGTTGTAGATCGTAGGTTCGAACCTAGACAGGCGCTTTACTTTGTATAAATTTTTCATCACCACTGCTCTAAAAATGGTGTTGGAAAACATCGTGAGGAAACTGACATGAGTGACACCTAGAACCAAAAATTCGAAGACGTAACAACTACCAACCCGCACTGCACCCGCCTGGTGGATTACGGCCCACCCTCTCACAGAGAGGCCTGTGTCCCAGCAGTGGGAACTTTATAGACTGATTATGTTATGGGTTACATGTAGCCCATTAAACAATTTGGGAATTTGCCCTAAAGTCTGGCCCAAATTCCCTTAAGAGTGGTATGAAATGCCTTATAGTGTAGCACAAAATCTCAAGGGGGCAAGGTACTTTTGTGGCCTAAATGACGCCACTGAGCAATTAGCACGTGGGGAACTTTGCTCTTAAGGTACGTGTTCGAGCTTTATATGTCCCTTAATTATATTCAAGTGTTTGTGCGAAGAGCTAAGATGATTTAACTTGCTAGAAAGGTGGAGTGGTAATTTAGTTTAAAAAAAACTTGTGCGGTCGTGGGAACCCCTTTTTTTTGCGGATGGGAAATCATCAAATGACCCCTCCCGCTCTGGGTGGAGCGGAAGGGAGTGTCAGACTCTTACTGACTAAAACCCACCCGTGTTCCTTGCTTAGCCCTTTATGTTCCGGGCCAGCGGTAACCCTTTCGGACAATCCCGCTGACCCGGCAGGCTTCGGCCTTGCCCCTTCTCTGCTGCTGACATCTCTGTAGGCGCGCGTGGAACATGTACGCGCCGTCCGGCATGTTTCTGGCATAAATTGATAGTGTCTCTCCCTTTCAGATTCATTTATTTCGTGACAATATTAACTTTTTTTTTAACAAAGGCCGGAATGTATGTTTTCGTACAGCCCAAATACTTAACCCGCTAATGTAACTTCCGAAGTTATAAAAACACTAAACAACATAGTTTTAATCGAGCCACATAATGACTCCCCGGTTTCCCGCTGTCGTTAAAACTTCGAGTGCGCCTCAGTTTCGAAACATTAAAGTGACATTGTATTAACACTGTATTTTGTAAAGTTACACTGCTGGAGCTCTAGTTTGACTTTTTGTGTAAAAGAGGGGGTTTTATTACAGAACTTCGGTCTAAGTTAGTGAGACGGCAAAGAGGAAGGAAGGACACCCTTTACTTAGAAGTATTAGTTTGTGTGAGTAGACTGCTTCATTGATGCTTTTTGAGCATAAGCCCTGGGTTCAATTCCCGGGTTGGGCAAAGTCTTATTGGGTTCTTGCATCTGGATTTTCTCAGTAGCAGCCCGAATTCTGGAATTGTGTCCGGTTGATGGCAATATTGGCAATAGGCTCGCCCCCTATTACATGGGACTGAAACATAACTTGCGAAATGTTTGTGTATTATAGATACACCTCTGCCTAACGCTTCGAGGAATTCAGGCGTGATGTTATGTTATCCTACTAACGGCTGATTTTTCAATCATAATATGTTGTAGTAGTTGGTAAATATTTGTGAAATTGTATTGTGATTATATATATTTAATATTAAATTAAAATTGGGATAATTTGGCGTGTGACCATATATCCCTGTACAACAGCTATAGATTATTGTTGTTGTAACAGAGCACCCGATTGCCACTACACAGCAGTATTTTCACAGAATAACAACAACAAAACATGAATAAGTAACGCGGCAAACGTACCCCATCAGGTTCCCAGGTGTTCACCCCCCGTAACTTAACGTGAAAAATATATTGTTTTCCTTTTTTAAGAGATTACTTTTTTAACGCAGATTTATATTTTTGCTGTGCTGTGAATGTATAGTTTTATTTTCTTTTTAAATATCTAACGATTATCATGTGTAGGTAACGTAAATATAGAGTTACAAAGAGTTTTTAAAATTGAATTGTAATCTTAATTAGAAGTTACAAAATAAAATACAAAAAACCGGCCAACGACAAAAAAAAGTTTATTTTATACTTACCCCTTTATTTTTTACTTTATTTTATTTTTATTATTTGATGTAATAGCGGCAACAGAGATCTGTGAAAATTTCAACTGTCTGACTAGCACGGTTCATGAGATACAGCCTGGTGACAGACAGACAGACGGACAGTGGAGCCTTAGTAATAGGGTCCCGTTTTTACCCTTTGGGTACAGAACCCTAAAAATATCAAAATGTTCAGCTGTTATGGAATAGAAACATTGATTTAGCACAAAACACAACGTAAGACCGATATTTCTAATAAAATATAATTCTATTCAACTATATATAATATTCTATAAACTATTAAATTATAATGTATTATTATTTTAAAGTGCTGATATATATACAATTTTATAGCTGTTTTCATCAAAGTGCTATTACCGAAATACAGGCTTTGCCTAGTTCGGTTGCAGTGGCTAAATCCATTTATTATAAATTAAGTACTGCCAATATTTTTTTCTGTAAAATATAATTAAGTTTTTTGTGAAATAAATTTACTTTTACTTTACTTTAACTACATCCCTAAAAAAGAACGTGTAGGATAGGTATAGGTAGATATACTGCAGATTGTATTATCACACTAATCACACTAATATTATAAAGCCGAAATTTTGTAAGTGTGTGTGTGTGGGGGTGTGTTTATATGTTTGTTACTTCTTCACGCTCAAACGGCTGGACCAATTTTGATGAAATTTTGTATGGAGGTAGCTGACACCCTGGATTAACATATAGGCTACTTTTTATCCCGATATTCCCACGGGATCGACATTTACGCGGATAAAACCGTGGGGCGCAGTTAGTCGGTAATAAGTAGATTCAGTAGTAGTAATTCAGTCGCCCGAGCAAATGAAACGGAAGCAATAAACTCGCAAAAGTACGTCATTGACGCTGTCAATGACATGTGTTTCAATATACGTTCCGAAGCAGGAGAGAGGGTTTTGAATGGAAAATATTTTTAAGAATTATTTTTCAATGTTAAAACCTTCTTGTTCCGCGACCCACCCCGCCATCCCATCACTTGCCCGCTCTATCATTTCGTTTTCGCTTCGAGTTCTTTCCAACTTTTTTCTTTTTGCTCGGCTCCTAAGGACATAGCCTGTTAAATAGCCTATAAGCATTCCTCAAGAATTGGGCTATCAAATGCAAAAATATATTTTCAAATCCGACCGGTAGTTCCATAGATTAGCGCGTTCAAAGAAAGAAAGAAAGAAACAAACTCTTTAGCTTGTGTGTGGGGTCGTGGGATGTAAAACCTTCTGTGTATAATATATCACTGCTCAACTACAAGACAAAAGTCACCCAGAGACTATAGTATCACTTTTTTAATCAATCAGTTTTTACGATGCATGAGTTTTTTCCGCCAGTTACTCAACTGAACCGAATCCTGGACAGTCACACCCAACACCTTATTTGATTGGCCAATTCTTCCCTTGTGGTGGTAGGGCTGACGCCCGCCTGGTTTGCGACCATCCTCCCACCGGAGTCCAGCGTCAAGCAGCCTGCTATGTTTTGCGTGGGAATTCCAATGCCGTAGGTATCTTCTGGGCACGCTCGTTCCATCATAGACCTCATCCATCGCTTTCCGTCAGGCGTGATTGAGGTCAAAAGCGGGCCACATTCAGAAAAAAAAACGGTTATTCAGAAAAAAATGTGAAGAAAGACATACATTACCCGGGCACAAATCTAGCAGCTACTGAGATTAATTTTTAACTCAAATGATGCACTATTCAACACTGTCATTTCCGGACCTATTCACAGTTCATTCCAGCCCACTCCATCCTTCCAGGTCACAATATGAACGAATGACGAACGAATGTAAACATGCCAAGTGCTGACTCACTGATCCTACGGCATGATTGATGAGGGTAGGAAGGGGAGCAGTGGCACTGGATTGTATTGGTAAGGAAAAAAGTAGGTACAGCTGTTCTGAATAGATTTGTGGAATTTTATTAAGATGGTAGTTTAGTACGTTAACATTTTAACGAAAAAAATGTGTTAAATTTATATATCGTGTTACCCAGTAGGTAACTGTTTGTGGAGGACAGATAGGCAATCAGTTCATGTAAAATACTGGTATTGAGCTGTATCCGGTTAGACTGGAAGCCGACCTCATCATAGTTGGTGAAAAGGCAAGGCAGATAATGTGCTTCATCTAACAAGATTAAACTAGCTTTTCTTTTTAAATACAACAAACTTTTTATCTTGGAATTCTTCATATTTTATTTAGTAGGTAAATAATTATGTAAAAATCAAAGCAATTATACCAACTAAATAGTTACATAATTTGTTATTTAATAATGTTATCTAGAACGATTACCTAACTAAACACATCGTTATCTACAAAATGACAGAGTTCAAATATTTGTTTATTAAAATCAAAACAACTGACTGTGATAAGGGTCCAGTTCTAGCTGCAGTGAATCTGTAAACGTGAACCATGAAGGTCGTCGTTACTGGTGCTGCAGGGTTCCTTGGCTCTCGAGTAGCTGATGCCCTGTTAAGAAAACAGCCGCCCTGTCCTCTTGATGTGACAGAACTGATACTTACCGACGTCATTACACCTCCAGCGAGGCTTGAGAGCTATGTCAAAGTTGTAGCTCTCGACTTGACGAAACCATCAGCTGCCGAAGAACTCATTGACGAAAATTGTGATGTCGTCTTTCACCTTTCTGCCGTCGTCAGTGGTCAAGCTGAAGCTGAATTCGACTTCGGATTAAAAGCAAACTTGGATGCGACACGGCTACTTCTAGACGCTGTAAGAAGGAAAGCGCCTAATGCGAAATTTGTTTTCACTAGTACCGTTGGTGTTTTTGGAGGTGACCTGCCGCCGATCGTCGATGATTTAACTGCTGTGATGCCTCAGACGTCATACGGTACTGCCAAAGCCATGTCCGAGTTACTCGTCAACGATTACTCTCGACGTGGCTACATAGATGGTCGTATTGTGAGACTGCCAACAGTGAGCGTGCGTGCAGGAGTCGCGAACGCTGCAGTGACTTCATTCGCCAGTGGAATAGTTCGGGAGCCTTTGAACGGAAAAGTGTCGATATGTCCCGTGGGTAAGGAGCAGGAGTTGTGGTTGACAAGCCCTGCGACTGTGGTGCGTAACATCGTGCATGCGGCGACGTTGGATGCCAGTATGTTGGGCAAATGGCGAGCCATTAACCTGCCAGGATTGCGTGTATCTGTAGGAGATATGTTAGCAGCTCTACGTTCGGTGGCTGGTGAACAAGTCGCCTCTCTAGTTCGCTTCGAGCATAATGAAACCATTGCCCGCATGGTGGCATCATTTCCAATCAATTTTGATAACAGCCGCGCTCTGAAACTTGGGTTTACCGTGGATTTCAACTTTGTTGATGTGATTCGTTCTTATGTGAAGGATGATTTGAATAATGTTATAACAGCACCTACCACATACAGATAGGTGAAACAAATAAATGAGATTGTTTTCATGCATGTTTAGTTCGTATTTTATTTAATAAAAACCACTGTAAGATGTACATACTTTACTTTATAAACTGTAACACCATATGTTTACCTGTGTACGTACAGCCGCCAGCACATCAAGCTACCCGAAACTGTCAAATTTTACATATCAACCATAAACCTTATGCATTAGCGATAAAGTTGAAAATCTATTAAAGAAATTTGACAGATTGTAATAGCTTGATGTGCTGGCATCTGTACCACAATAAATAATTTGAATTTGATTTTTTTTTTTAACTTTATCTCGTTTGTTGTTATTTATGTATTTGTTGTTATTTATTTTCTTTATTTTGTTTGTTACACATGATTGTACTCATCATAACAAAAACTTTCCCAAAGAAACATAGACCCGCCCGTGCTCTCCATACGGTTGTTAATTGAGTGAAAAAGTGTAATTCATGGTAAAAAATAAAAAAAAAATATGTTCGTAAAAAGGGATTAGTAACTAAATTAAATTACAGCTGATGGTGTATTCTTGTTAGGTACTCAATGTTTTATTGGGGTGACCCCAATCACCCCATATATTAATAAAAAATTTAAAGTGGATTTCGGATATTTTAAAATAACAGTTTTCATAATCTTCCCCTTCTGTTAAACTTATTTAAGTATGTATTTAAATAAAATGTGACACAAACATTCATACTCAAACTTTTACCCACCACATTTTCCTCATTCCTCTTTATTTTATTATAAGCTCACTACCTAACCTACCCTAAATAAAGCAACAAAAAGGTTTCAATAAATAAAATAGCGAACCAACTCTGTGGACAAAAAAAAAATGAGACGGAACGCCCATCCATCTGTATGGATGAGCGTTCTCATTTATTACAAATAAATTATTTGAGTTGAAATAGATCGCAGTCGCTTTTATTCCCATTTCCCCAACTTTACTGTTGACAATAATTTGACAAAAGACATTGACATTTTCGTTATGTTCGCAAAAGGGTGCGATCACACATACCACAACGACAACCCGTGGACGGGCGCAAATTTGTATGAAAATTGTTGTTGTTGACATTGTTGTTATTGTTGTTTGTTGTTGTTGTTGAAAATTGTTTGTTGTTGTTTTTGTTGTTTTTTTTTCACAAAATCAACCGTGGGTATACCGACCACATCAAGGCCACGTCGGCGTCGTACCCACAACGCAACTACCAGCGAGGCCGCGCACTAGCGGCCGGTCGCATCGCAAATACAACGATCTGTCTGCCTGCAAACACAAGCCACAACGTAACCACATCGCAAATACTGCTACAGCCACAACGCAACTGCAAGAAGTTGCAGCGACACTATTCAAAAGTAACCAGTGTAACCACTGCTTGTGCTTTTACGTGGGAATGAGCCCTAAATTTCATTTTTTGATATTTTTTTCCCCTAACTTGGAAGATATATTCAGATAAATAAATTGTTAAACAATTTCACATCCTACGGCAATTTGCCGTGTTAAACCCATATAATGCAACGGTCAATGGTGTGAACTTGACTAAAGAGACAATTTAATTTGATAGTCAATTTGTTAAACACTTTATTATTCCTGAATTTACATAGACAGTGTTTTGTTTTTTTATTATTATAACGCTTCTTGTTCTAGACTAGAAAAAAGCCTTATGCTAGCTAACTTGTCCCAGATATTTTTTTACTTGTATACAGGATTATTGATTGACTCGATAACTGAACTCGATAAAATAAAAAGATTTGATGTTTTTTCGTGAGGTCAACGGCCGCTGGTGTTGTTGTTACTTGAAATATGAATTGAGAAAAACTGTTTTCTTGTCGTCACTGGAAAGGAAAAAATGCTAAAGCGCCATTTGGGCCAAAATGTGTGTCTGTACATAGGTGTACATTTCGATAGTTATGTTTAAGTCACATGTACCTATCTAGTCAATGCAATCGACCGGGCGCAAATCCAAACTCCTGATCGCTACTGAGACATTCTTAAATGAAAAATTTTATTTCAGTAAAGGCTGAATTTTCCAACGCCAGATAATTTTATCCGACGAAAAATTTTGAATTTTTGACAGTTCTTCGATACAAAAACAGTCAGACGTCAAATTTATTCTACGAATAAAAATTATCCGTCGATTGAAAAATCAGCCCTAAGTAGGTTTGCACAAACACTTTTACACATCAATCATATTTTAAAAACTAGATGAGGTCGGCGTTTCCTATCTGACTAGTCTGAGAAGGCCGAAACAAACTCAGAGGTCTTGATGGAAAAACCTAATAACACTTTGACCGATCTGGGAATCCAATTTAGAACCTCATGCTCAGAATTAACGGTTGCGACCGCTACACCAAATGCCTCCTTTCCTCGTCGTTCCAATTTGTATGTACATCCACGCCAAGGGAAGGACAGCTAGGTACATGATTAAAAGAAATGCCCACACGGACGTCGTCGTTGAGCCAAACATTCGTCACAGGATATTAAGGGGCTTACATGACCTAAAGCGCGGTCACTGTTGGACTGCATAGAAAAGAAAGAGAAGCGCGATGACACAACGCTGGTAATTTATTGCAAAATATGAAGCAATTATTTAATTACAAAAAATCTATTGTTTGGACTAAAAAATTAAAACACTACCTAGTATTTTAGTATGTTGCTTGTAGAATAATCTGACAAAAAATCAGAATGATTGTATGGTTTTTATTGTAAAAAAAATCATGATTTTTTTCTATCGTATCAAATTAGTTGTATTATGATAAATGAATGATAAATGATAATCCTAGCATATATCCTGAAGAATAGCATATATTTTTCTGATTTTGTTTACTGTAGTCGATCATATACTTTAATTGTTTCTAAAACTTGCGTTTTTTGTGTTCAGGTCCTGTAAGCCCCTTAAGAGACAAAGCGTGTCCTAGCCTAGGAGTTTCTATCACTTAGTATTCACGGGATATACGGGTACATCACTCAAAGTTTTTATATTCAGTGCTTCATAGGACATTTATTTTGTTCGCACGTGTCTTGGAGGAAAGAAGACGATTCTTCATGTTGACACGGACGTAGTTACATAAATTCAGGGGTGGTTGTCTATTTTTCTTGCAAGAATATGAGTAAATAAATATGTTTTGCATTTTATATACGGGTCATATTCAAAATAATTGTATATTTACTACTGTCTTAATGTCCAACCCAATTATTTTCATAACGAGATGCAACTGACTAGAATTTCATAAACAAACAGATAAATATTTATTTGAGCTTAATAAAAAACAACGAAACATTTGGTAAACCTAAACAATTCATTTAAAAAAATTAAACCAGACATTGCGTAGGATCCGTTTCATACAAGTATTCTATGTCCACGTCTTTAATGGTAAACTAAAAAAAATAATTTAATTATTAACCATTCACACAAAAGTTAAAAAAATATATATTCAGAGAATATTGTTTAAACTTTCAACACTTTACTAAACAAAATATAAAATACTATTTAGTGTACTCCAAATTTAATTTATTAATGAGTGTCCTGATTTTGCACATATCTGTTATTCTTCTCTGTTATGCTATTTTAACATTATTTCCATGGCAATAAAGAAATTTGAAATACTGGCAAAATTAGTTCACTAGCTGTTACTACACGACGCGTAAGAATAAACGCTTTGCCATTTTGTTCAATATAGTTTTTAGCTCGTTTCGTTGTCGAAGAAAATTAGACTTTTAAAAGTAAATATTCAATGTGAGTCGTTTACAGTAGCGGTAAGTACTTACTGTTTTATTACTCATACTAGGAAAGGGCATTATTGTGATATTTGTTATAACTATAAAATATTCGTATAAACATGTGAATTGGTGTGGAAATAAATAGATTTGTAGGATAGACACGTGCAATTAATTCATATATGTAGAATGTGGGAGTGTGGGGCAAATAAAATGCTTAAATAAACATTCTAAATGGTTTAATAAAACTTATTTCCTCTAACCGTGTGTCTTCCGTAACGTTCCCTTCCCAAACTGTCTTCCGCCATCGCTCTACTCTACTCCCTCTCACAGTCGTTCCTTCTCTCTCTCATGCGTTACGTTCCATTCCTCATAATAATACATTCACTCTTACATTAAAAACACTCATCCTACATTCGGCCATCCTGCTCCCATATCTGTCCCCAGATATGCTTACTCTCCAGACATGCCACTCTTACAAACCTCATTCACACATCAGCTATCCACCTTCACTGCACTGACATTATTTCACAAATTCACCATACCTTATCTTAAACAATCTAGCTACTAACAAAGTTTACACAGAATAACTAAATTATAACATAAAAAAAAAAAAACTTATTACATCTTAAGAGCTTAAGTGCTATTTACTTAACGAAACAATACTATTGTATCAACTTGCAAAAACCATAACAGAAAAAAAAATATCAGTTGAGTTAGCACTAAAACTTATTTTAATTACAAAAATAACCTTGTACTATCCAAACTCAAAGTATCACATAGCAGTATATAACACATATTCGTAAGGATACTGAGCAGTGCTATTTAGGTACAGCTAAATATACACACACACATGACTCCTTTAACAAAAGATAAATAAAAAGTTAAATAACAGACAAACACTATAATTCATTCATCCTTACCTGGCCATTTTTTCATGTTATCTGCTGAACTAGATGTTCTCTTTGGCCCTTCTGTGGTATCATACAATTTTTCAACTTCGTATCTGTCATTTCTCTTGACCTTAGTAATCCTATAAGGTCCAAGGAATTTAGGTTTCACTTTTAGACCTGGGCCGAACTGAGTCCTCTTGATTGCAACTAAATCATCCAGCTCATACGATGAACTAGACTTTCGCTTCTCATTATAAGTCTTCTTATTCTCATCTTGTACTTTTTGAATTTGTTGCTTGGCTTTCAGCCTCACATTCTCTCTATTTTCATCATAACTGTTGATAACTTCTTGCTGCAATAGGGTAACTATACCAATATCTTCTTTACACCTCATTTTTGTTCCAATCAGTAATTGGAATGGAGTGGTGTCTATAGATCTCTGGTAGGTACTGTTAATGGCTCTCTGGACACGACTCACATGCTTGTACCACAAAGACTTATCTTCTATACACAATTTGGTCAGCATAGGTATTAATATACGATGAACTCTCTCTACCTGTCCATTTCCTCGAGGCACTCCAGTAGTAATCTTGATGTGCTGGATATCTTCTTCTTTACAATACTCTTCAAATTCCCCACTGGTGAATGATGTGCCTCTGTCTGTTATGATCCTAGTAGGGTTACCAAAAACCTGCTGATGAAATCTTAATTTATTTAACGCTTCTGTGCTTGTTGTAGACTTGGTAGGAAAAAGCCATGTAAACTTCGTAAACGCATCAATCATGGTAAGTATATAGTTATATTGTTTTCTTGTTTCAGTAAATGGTCCTACATGATCTAAATGCAATGTATGCAGAGGTATTCCTTCTTTATCTATAGGGTTCAAAAAGCCCTCCTGTTTTCCTTCTTTTCTTGTTGCTAATAAACAAGGTATGCAACTTAAGACTACTTCCTCTATTCTTTTATCCATGTTTCTTATGTAGTAATCTTTTCCTATAGCTTCTTTCATCTTTCTTATTGAAAAGTGACCATTTAGGTGCACTCTCTTTATTATTTCTTTCTCCATAATCTTCGGAACTACTAATCGTTTCTCTTCACCTTTGTACAAAATACCATTATCAATCCAGAAGTCATGATACTGACCCTCTTTCAAAATCAGCTGTCTGATGGCATTGAGTTCTTCGTCTGTTTCCTGTCCTTGTCTTATCTCGTCTTTAAGGCTCACCACCGCAACAAATGGGTTTCTGCTGAGAGCATCTACGTGTTGCATTCTACCGCCAACTCGGTGTTCGATCTCATAATCGTACTCACCTAGCATGAATGCCCATCTAGCCACTTTTGGTGTCAAATCCTTCTTTTTTAACGTCTGTTCAAAAGCTTTACAATCTGTAACGATTTTAAAAGGGATTCCATATAAATAATGTCTGAACTTTTTGACAGCTTCCACAACAGCAAGCGCTTCCAGCTCGTAGCTCGAGTATTTACTTTCAGCATCGTTCGTCTTATGACTCATGTAATGCACAGGATGCAGCTCTCCATCTGGATGCAATTGCAGTAATATTGCAGCCAAAGCATGACTGGATGCATCGGTGTGTAACTCCGTTGGTAAGTTGGGGCTGTAGATTTTCAATACTGGATCACTGGTCAGCTTTTCCTTCAATGAATTGAACGCACATTGTTCTTCGTCTTTAAATTTAAATGCAACATCCTTTTTTAATAAATTTGTCAATGGTCTAGCAATCTTAGCATAATCTCTGATGTATTTTCTGAAATAGGATGTTAGGCCAATGAAACTCATAACTTGTTTAACATTTCTAGGTTCAGGGTACCTTGAGACAGCTTGCACTTTTTCTGGGCTTGGTCTAACTTCACCATTCTTGATCAAATGACCCAGATACTCAATCTCACGGCTAATCAATTTCACCTTTTTCCAGTTTATTTCAAGACCATGTTGTGACGCTACTTCTAACACCTGCGAAAGTCTCTCTAAAGCCTGCATTCCTGTTTCCGCTGGAATCACAATATCATCAATAAATATCGCCATAATTCTTTTTGCTATCAATTCTCTGAAAATAATGGAGACAAATCTCATAAAATATTTAGGCGATATGGACAGACCAAAAGGAGCACGCAGAAATTCGAACTGCCCATGATGTGTTATAAAAGAAGTATACTGCACTGACTCCTTGCTTACCCTAAGATGGAAAAATCCATTTTTAAGGTCCAACACGCTAAATATTTTTGCATCTCTTAAATTATCAATCAAGTCATCAATGATTGGCAACGGGAATTCATCTTTTACAATCTTCTTATTTAATAAGCGATAATCCACACAAATTCGGGTAGACCCATCCTTCTTTTTCACAAGTACCAATGGACTGGAATACTCTGAAAAACTCACCTGTATTATTCCATTTTGCAACCATTCATCTATTTGTTGTTCTACTACCTTCTGCTCCATGTGTGATATCCTTCGTGGTCGCTGAGCTACTGGCACATCATCTTTCAGCACTATCTTCATCTCGATTGGGGCATCTCTCGTCTGAACAGGCTTGTAGCCATCCACCAGGCGCTCAACTTCCGTCTTTATGCTAGGATTGGAGATATGACCTGTAACATCCACATCTCTCACACAACAGTTCACCCTAGACAACCATTCGTCATCTTGTGACAACAATAACACTGCACCCTCACGAACTACCATCACAACATTTTGCAAAAATTCCTGCCCAATAATAAGTTTGTAGGGCATGGACCCTTTAGGTACAATATGAAATATTACATCTGAATAACTCTTGCTGTCTATTTGTAAACATAACGTAATCTTTCCGCTCGATCTTACTTTCGACAGTCCAAGTCCAGATAGCATCGTATTATCATTATTACACGGCACATTTAACTCGTTCCACAGGTCCTCACATATTAGATTTACATCACTGCCCGTATCTACCAACGCATTTATTACTTTACCACTTATTTCTACGAATTTCATCGCCCTATTATATCGGTCATTCGGTTTATTTACAATCTGCATGACATCTACGTCAACGTCGTCAACCGTCATCTTATAACTCTCTTCATCATGGCCGTCCGATCCATCTTCGGGTGCCGTCGTAATCCCGAACATAGCCGAATGTTTCTTCGTACCGGCGGCGGCATCAGACTGCTTTACCGACGAGCGCACCTGCGGTGACTGTTGATTGGTCGATCCGGCCGGTCTTGGCTGTTTTACCGACGTTGCTGTCCCGACCGAATTTCCGCTGCTTCCTGCCGCTGCGCTCGGACTTGTACATTTGGAACTAATATGGCCGAATTGGTTACATTTGAAACATTTTAACCCGTTTCGGCATACGCTTGCTTTATGATTTTTCTCCCCACAGTTGTAGCACGACTGGCCAGTACCTGACGCAGAAGCAAGTTTTACAGGTCGTTCGGCGTACTGCCTAGCAGCTTTTTTCTTCATACTTTCATACAACAGTAACTTTTCTTTCAATGCCGGATACGTCGATGCGCCATAAAGTATAGCCTTATTAGTTTCCAGGTCTGAAATTCCGTCTATAATATATTGGATGGCGACGTAGTCGGGGAATTTAGCTCGCTTCCCCATTTCTTTCATTATTAGCATATATTGATAATAGGATTCGTCTTTGTGTTTCTTACGTGCCGCCATCATCTCGTGCATTTCTTTGGTGTTCGCAGCGTCCGGGAATTCCTTCAATACGGCTGCCTTTAGTTCTTCGTAAGTTTTGTGCACTTTTTCCGTCTTCAGCCACAGCCCTGCTGTTCCCGTCAATGACCTACGAGCAATGATAAGCCGTTGCTGCGCAGACCATCCAAATATCTCCGCGTTGTCATCGATATCTTGAGCCCATTTTGTGGATGCATAGGAATGGTCTTCACCACTGAACTGAGCCACTTCAAACATGTTGAAAAATGCGTCTTTGCTGTCCGCCATACCCATCGTCATCTGAGTATCGGGAATTTCTCTGGGAACGTTTTCCAATAGCGTCTTTCGTCTTCAACTAACGTCTTTCGTCTTCAACTAACGTCTTCCGTCTTCAACTAACGTCTTCCGTCCTTGTAATGCGTCTTCGTCGTAATTGTTCGTCGTTTTCCACTGGTTTTTCACCCTTTGATGCGATCGTCTTTTTTTTATTTCGTTTTTTCAAACCACATGCCCGCAATCCCGGACGAGCCCCCAAAATGTAGAATGTGGGAGTGTGGGGCAAATAAAATGCTTAAATAAACATTCTAAATGGTTTAATAAAACTTATTTCCTCTAACCGTGTGTCTTCCGTAACGTTCCCTTCCCAAACTGTCTTCCGCCATCGCTCTACTCTACTCCCTCTCACAGTCGTTCCTTCTCTCTCTCATGCGTTACGTTCCATTCCTCATAATAATACATTCACTCTTACATTAAAAACACTCATCCTACATATACGTTATTTTATCTGTCACTTTTTTCCGTTACGTAACAGATATGAATGATTAGGCGTTATTCACATTGTCTCATGTATGAATTAATGAAAATAAAATATTAATAGGTACTTAGTGCACCGCAGGTTAGCCAAAACATTTTTTTTTACTTACTTAAATTTATTTGAAGTATGTAAAGTTTGCATATAAGTATTGTGCCATGTATTGCATTGCTGTGCCATGTATTGTCTGTGTGTGCATGTTTTACTGCGTATCCTCAGTCCTCACTGCTTGAGCCTTTTATACTAACCGCGCAGCCTCGCCGAGGCGTACCCAGCCTCTCGTCGGCCGTCTCAGTATCAGACTGAGACGGGGGATGCGCCAAGGTAGCCCGCGAAATTCAAATTGACTCAGTTTTTTTGCAATTTACAGGTCAGTGTAAAGTTGTATGTTGATTAAAATATGATTCACGACCGTAACAAATATGGCTTCACATAATTCTAATCATTAGAATCCTTTTGCCTTAATATTAATATCAAAATTTTAGGCTCGGTAGTTTCGGAGATAAGGCATTATGGCAATGATGATGATGAATTTAAGGCAATTATACCAACTAAAATACGATCACCAAAATGTTATTTCATTATGTACCCACCTAGTGACCCACACCGACTTCGCACTCGTAGCCTGTTATAAACGTGTGCTATTTAAACTTGCCCTAATAATTCCTTTCTGTTATTTTTCTGTTACAATCAAATAATATTCATATCTGTTTCCTATCCGTAACTTACAATTATTTTGAATATGACCCATACAAGATACTACCCAGTCAAATATGAACTCGAACGGCAGTGGTTTAGTTTAAAATAAACTTTAATTGCAATTATTACAATATTTGGGAGATGTGCTCGGTTTGAGCGATGAAAACGGATTTAATTTCTTACGAACTATTGGTACAGACGCCAAGCACATCAAGCTACTACAATCTGTCAAATTTCTTTAAAAGATTTTCAACTTTATCGCTACAGAATAAAGTTCAAAGTTGATTGGGAATATTTGACAGTTTCGGGTAGCTTAATGTGCTGGCGTCTGTACATAAAACCTCATACTTATTAATATTTTCTTCCCGATTCAGCGTCACAGACATGATAGGTACGATAGAAAAAAATCATGAAGATACCTCTAAAAACTTTCTTTCTACAATACATACTGTTAGATGCTACTACCCGGCCCAGGAAGCGCTATCCGTCAGCCGTTCGGGTTTCCCAATAATCTCTTGTTGATTGTGATGATTTTGTTCCTCTGATTGTAATTTTGCTATGATTGATAATTATTTTTATAATTCATGTGATTCGCATAAAGGATATCAAATAATTCTTCTATTTAATTGTGATTTCACTTCTGTCCTAACAATACAATCATTCTGTTTTTTTGTCAGATTATTCTACAAACGAAATACTAGTGTTTTAATTTTTTTTAGTCCAAACATCAGATTTTTTGTAATTAAATAATTGCTTCATATTTTGCAATAAATTACCAGCGTTGTGTCATCGCGCTTCTCTTTCTTTTCTATGCAGTCGGACAGTGACCGCGCTTTAGGTCACGTAAGCCCCCTAAGGCCCGGCGCCCACTACCGGCATCGGCACGGCTGAGGATTTTTATGCGACTAATAAAAATGTAACTTAATTGTATGACGATAAAATTGAAATTTCAATGATAATAATCATCGTAGGTGCAAAAATAAAGATAGTGTATCCGAAATACCGTGTCATTGAAATTTAAATTTTATTGTCACACTATTAAGTTATATTTCTATTTGTCGCATAAAAATCCTCAGCCGTGCCGATGCCGATAGTGGGCGCCGGGGGTAAAAAGTCTTCACTTCAAAAGATTCTGCAGCTAAAAACCAATATACGGCTATAATTTGCACAGAAAAGGGTAATATTCAAAGTAGGTCAGGAAAATTAAACAAGCTTTCATAAGACATTAATTTATTTTGTTCTTCATACAAAGGATGGGTGGCTACTTAGGTAATTATCTATTAAGGTTGGCGCGCACTACAGCGCGCAGCGGCGAAGGAGTTCTCTCGTTAGTTCATACATAAATTATTTAAAATGGAGGAAATATTCCACCGCTCTTGTATAATTGCTTTAAACTTGGCCGCAAGCCATTCGAGAAATAGGGAAAATAATCCGCTAAGAAAAACTAAGCCACCAGTTTGCATAGTAATTATCGGTAAATTAATGATGCCCCGTCTCCACTCGTGCATACGAAAGCTTAAAGAATTCAATTAACTTTTTAATTAGTCTTGTTGGGAACGCCTCATATTTGTTAATATTACTTCTTTGTACATTTTTTTTAGGAAAATCTTGGGTTCAGGAACAGTCATTGCTTTATCAGAGTAAACAAGGCTTTAAAAAAAATCAAGAATACATTTTAGAAGCGAAATCAGTGTTCCCGAAAAGCTTTAGACAAAATCATGCAACAAAACTACCTATCGCTTAAAAAGATTCCAGAATTGAATGAAATATTACTAACTACAGTAGCCAGCACATCAAACCCGAAACTGTCAAATTTTCTCAATGAACTTTGAACCATATGCTTTACCGATAAAGTTGAAAATCTGTTAAAGAAATTTGACACATTGTAGTAGCTTGATGTGCTGGCGTCTGTACATAATATCACGCCTGTATTCCTCGAAAGGTTAGGCAGATGTGTACCTTTACTTCACCCACATTTCGCCAGTTATGTATAAGTCCCATGTAATAGGGGGCGAGAATATTGCCACCAATCGAGCATAAATCCAGCACCCTAATCGCGTAACACACTATCAGTCGGAATCTGAATCATTTTGAAGCAAATTGCTAATCCATTGCTTCATAAGTTCGAAAAATTTGTCTGCTCAACACGTAAATAGCGCAATGAACGTTGTTGAACTGTCAAAATGAAACCGATTCCGATTGACAATGTGTTACGCAATTGCCCCGCAGGCTGCGGACACACTATCCTCAAATATTTGTACCCGACAGTACCTTTATTGACAAAAAGGGATACTTATTAATGTTTCGCCGAATTGACTTCAAAATTGTGTACCGTGGTGCGCACAAACCTTTTAAATACTGACAAAAAGTAAATATATCATAAGATCACTATTGACATCTCTATGTACTGACAAATATAAAAATATCGAATTATTATTATCAAGCGTGTATTTCTCTCTGTTGTCAAATTTTTGTAATGACATGAAACGTAGTTTGGTCAACAGTTTTATACAAATATATAAATAGTATATGTTTTCAGATATCTAGTGTAAGCGTAGTATTGACAGGTACATAATTATATTTTCAATAAAATTAGAGATTAGTTAAATTATATTAAACAAATCATCATCGAACAAAACCATAAAGAACCTAAAAACGAAAACGTCTATTTTTATTAAATTAATATATACTGTTGATTTAATTGTTAGTTTACTTTTAAAACTTGTAAAGTCAACAAAGGAGTTAAGTATACAGGAGCGTCGGATATAGTTGAAGTTTACTAAGAAACCGATGGATGTTCTGGACTGAAATTTAATTTAATAAATGAGCTGTTTGTTTTCTATTAATAAACTAAAATTTTATTCGAGAATATCCATCGGTTTCTTAGTAAACTTCAACAATATCCGACGCTCCTGTATACTTAACTCCTTTGTTGACTGTACTTACTATGAGGAAAAATATCTTTATGTATTGTTTTATTAACCAACGATAAAAACCTTTCTATGATTTCTACTCTCTCTCGTCATGATAATATTTAGTTTAATAGATATTCTGAGTTAAGTATCTCATATGTAATTTAGGAACATCAGAATTTCAGCAGATTTTTAAGACTGAATGATATAATTTAATCGTTGCAAAAGTTTTGTTAGGGCATTAGGTCAGGGAAATTAATTATTTATTACACATAACATAAAATTTTACGTGATATAACACTTAGGGCGCTTTCAATTTAGACGTTTCGTGTCGGACCGCTGCGGTGCCGAAGTGGTGCGATAATCGTATTGCGCACGAACGGTCGTTTATTTTCATACAAAGCGCGCGGTGCCGACGCCGGACTGTTGCCGCACCGCGCGCTTTGTATGAAAACAAACGACAAACGCACCGCTTAGGCACCGCAGCGTAGCGGTCCGACACGAAACGTCTAAATTGAATGCGCCCTTATTCTTTTAAAGAACTCGGCTGCATCCGGTTAGACCGGAAGGTGACCCCAACATAGTTGGGAAAAGCTAATCAGATGATGTCAAAGAGCGACAGTGTAATTTGAATATTCGGACTATATAAGTTAATCGTCAATTTTCTAATCAATCATTTTCCCTTGCCTTACATTAGGAATGCCCTTATTATTTTAAAAACTATCGATTGGTGCAGAACTTACCATTAGAGGTTTCTTAACAATCTGTACTACAAACTACATAGATATTGAAATGAAAATCAACTACTTTACCGACTTCGGCGAAGCCAAAATGAGAGTTATGTTCCACGCAAGCGTGTTCCAATACTAAAAGTATACTTATTTTTTTATTATACTTTCAGAATTAATATTTCTACTACGTACTTATTAAATGAGCAACTACGGTTGATACTAAATATCTTTTGCGAAATAAAAATCAAAAACCTAGTAAATGCAAATCCTTATTTAAATCACTTTTTAAGTTCAGTCTAAGGATTTTAAGTTAATTTTGGAGTCCATATTATTCAAATTTAATAATTAACAGGTAGAGAATGTGTTTCTTGCTTACAGTAATTTCAATAAGTACCTAATATTTTATTAAGAAAATTCTTTACGAAAAATAATTTTAAATTCTAAATGGAACCTATTTCATGTTATTCCTTTTGACAAGCTGTCAGAGCATAAAAATGACATGATATATTTACTTAAAAATAATTATTAATATTTTTAAAGTTACACTTGTTCAGTTTCATTGTCCTGGCGTCTTTTGAAAAGGAATTAAACAAAGGAAACATCTTGATTAATTATTAACATTTGTTTCTGCGAAACTATAAATATTTTGATAACGATTTTATTAATTGTTAATTCAAATATAATCTGCAGCAGGTAGATAATGTTAAAAAATTGTGCTTTGATGGACATAAAATATATTAAAATTCTAAAACAGCTAACTACCTTACGTCTAGTCATATTGCTTAACATTGACTCACATTAACATTTGACACTGTATTCTCTAGAATCGCACACATACTTATTAACTAGTCAAAATTTAAAACAATTTACTCCATACAAAAGTTAGTTAATTTTAGATATTTTTTTTATCGAATGACAGCAAGTGTCATTTTTGACATCTGTCAATTTTGACATAGGGTCTGTGTATATCGTACTTTGTTAAGTATCTCATCATTGGGATTGTGTGCAATAGGAATACGAAAATTAAAGTCAATATCTTAGAAATCCCTGTTATCATCATTGACATGAATTATGTACCCATACATAGACATGGTGTTCATCAAACTATCACGATAAGTAATTAGAAAATAAAAATATCATAGATAACTAGTCACAAACAACTAAAATATTGACTTCATAAAATATAATACAATAGGTACATAATTACTTAAAAGTAAATTAAATTAAGAGAAGTTTAATATAAATATTGATTTTAAACAAAAACATATCATGTCATAATATTCATTTATAGCTCAGTTTAAAACGATATAAAATTACGTCAGTGTTATTATTTATCTCTAGAATACATAGACACTAAGAAAATTCATAAGATTTAACACGTAATTAACTTGCTCTTAATTTTATGCTAAATTAATACTAACTTAGGGACTTAGGAAAAGATTACGATTATTGGGAGAATTAAATCGTTAGATTTGTACCAAAAGATAGTCGCGTTTCTGTTACATTTTACGTTACGCAGTGTTTTAACTTGATTGTGATGGAAACGCTATTTAATAATATGTGAGAGCTTCCTATTCTCACTAAGGACACATTTTATCGCGTTACTAAGTATGGTGAGGGCAAGTGGCAACTCTAGCGATTCAAATCTCTGGACTTTGGCGTTTGTGCTTTAAATACTACTCCAAACCCTAAAATCGAAATTACTACTCTAATTTATTAATTTAGCATAACATAAAGAGCGCCACAGTTCACACCATTTACAATATTGTGTTCTTTATTTAATACAATATAATTACTTAGACAAGGAATATCGTCTACAAACTTGTGCCTTTAAGAACAACAAATGAAAAATTTGTATGCTTATTTTCACTAACACTCAATGACACCTAAATAATTGCATAAACAATTTAGCACGCTATTGGATTTTCAACACTCGACTCAGCGCCGAAAGTCGAGATTTTCAGATGACTCCGCCGTGGAGTGTATATATTGTGCTGTTCCACAAACGATGAGGCACTTAATATCGTGCCCAGCGGGTCCTGTTGCCTGGACGTGACAGGAACTGATGGACCCCACTGAAGGTGCCAAACTTGTAGCTACATTCTGGGGTGACTCTATTTAAATTTCCAATAGAAGAGCAGCGGTGGCTCAGTGGTAACTGCCGCGATTTACGAGTTATAAGGTCGTAGATTCGAACTCAGTCAGGCGTTTTACTTTGTGTAAATTATTTCACAACCACTGCTCTCAAAACGGTGAAGTAAAAAAAAAATTGTGAGGAAATCGGCATGTTCTACAACCAAAAATACGCAGACATGTGATGTCATCTACCAAGCCGAACTGGGCCCGCTTGTTGGATTACGGCCCATTCTCTCTCACTGAGAGGATGCCTGTGTCCTAGGGGTGGGAACATTATAGGCTGATTATGCTACGCTAAGAAGAAGAAACGCCGAGTTGTAAATCCAACAACGCACTTTTCATTCATTTAGTTCTCGCTAAGTATTACTGAAAAGAAACATTAGTCGAACTAATCTTTTGTATAGGACGGGGGCCCTTCTTTAAGACTTATCTACTACAGTAAGGCTACGGGTCTAGGTATTATCTATAGTACCTACAAATCTAATGTCTGATCTCGACAACAATCACTTATCGCTAAAGGATTCCTTAGGTTGCTAAGATCACTTTGGACCTCACTCAAGTGACCCCGCTCATAGTTTGTTTTCAACTCATCTGTTTTTGAAGTAGGTAAATCATCGCGGATCCCCATCTCAACACCCTTTGTATGTCAATGTTTATGTGGAGACTTGTCTATTTCCTTGTCACCTGCACGTTTATCCTATATAAACTTACTATCGGATTCCTTCTATGTATATCCACAGATAAAGCACAGTTTGGACAACTGACATTGCAAAAACAAAAGCGTGTTCGGTGGTATGTCTAGCATATGTCTAGTCGTGCAAGGAGCTTTTGCTATGTGGCCAAAATCAGAACTAACGCCACCTTCAATGTCACAAGTCATCTGCCTAGCCTTTTTCCAACTATGTTGGGGTCGGCTTCCGGTCTAACCGGATGCAGCTGAATACCAGTAGCACGGGTAGCACGATACCCGTTGGTAAGACTGGTTGTCAGACTTTTGAGCTTCTGACGACCCGTAGCAACTGTCGAAGATCTACGAATGACAGCTGGGACCAACAAAGACTTAAAGTGTTTTCTGAGGCACGGAGGAGTCCAGTATGTACTCACTCATCCAAAAACCAACCGCGGCAAGCGTGGGTATGTAGTAACATTTGATATAATAACAAAAGTTCTAATGTTCTAATGAACAAAAAATCATAAGACCTAATTTCATTTAATATGCTTTTCTTTAATATAACTATGAAATGATATAATGAATTATTGATATAATTTCATTTTACCTAATCTTATATGGTATAATGGACAATTGGACATTGACCTCTTAAGAGGTCTTGCGCATTTAGCGTTACACGTTGAATAATGCACATTTGAATTAATATTCACTTAGTTTAAAATTCAAAATCTATAATTAACGTTTAATATAATTTAGAAACGTCTATTTTGTTTTGTATTTTTTTGCAAAATCTGATTAGATTTTAAACGCTTGCCATTTTCGTTAGGTTAGGTTAGAACAGTTACCACTATCGCGCGAAGGCGAGCGAGTGAAGCGAGCGTGCTGTGGCAATGGCCGCCGAGCGCCTGGTCCCCCTCCCCTCTATTATTGGTGAATCATTTGGGAAAGATGAGATTATAACAGTATGATGTTTCCTAATATTTACTTATTCATTATTTTGGCTGAAAATGAGTAAATATGAAAATTAGGTCAACTGAACGTTATACTAAATGTTATTAAAGCAAATGAAGGTTATATATATAAAATATCGATGAAATGAAAATAGGTTATACCTACGTTTTTATAGCATATGAAAATTATATCATATGAACGTTATTTCAAGTGATATTATACTATTTGTTATTATGCCAAATGACACACCCGGTAAGCGTAGCTTACCTAATCGAGCGACCCGTGTGGCTATTATTACTTAGCCACAAGTCTTGATTGTGACTCGTTCATTATTACATAAGAATCCTTTTGCGATAAGCTTTTGTTTTTGAAATCGACCATTATTATCTCTTAGAAAAATCTAGGGACACCATTGTGGCAGTATTAAAAGGCATTGAGGACTATTTACGAAAATATGTAAATTTTCATAAATGTTCACACATTCGTAAAAGACTTTCGTGGTCAACACAATGTTGATCAAGAATAAGTTAATTGATTTAAAATTAAAATAATTATTATTTTAATCTAAAGGTTAGTAAATTGATAAGCGTAATTCAGTAGTCGTTTGTGCAATAGTAAAGATATTTTCAGTAAAAAATAAATTCACTCCAAAAATATCGGGTCCTCTTATCTATCTATAATTCTCATTTATTTTTCAAAGTTGGGAACGCCTCCATCGTCGCACCTGAAAAAAGAGAGCAATATTAATAAAAAGAAACAGAGAAAATACGTCTACTTGCTGTAAACATGACGCGGAGAAAGAAAACAATCACAAAAAAAAAACAAGTTCGAGAAAATATGCGTGACGTCCACGCAAAACGGCCATCGCTTAGCATAATGCTAAGACCATAGGCGAGACAGTTCCCAACGCTGGTTTTCAGCGACTGTCGGCTTTGACGTGACGTCAACCGGTACAGCATACGATAAGATAAAAATAAACAGTGGCACTCCAGGAGTGCCAACAGAAGTGAAAACTTGAAAAGCATTTAAAAAAGTAATTATATAAATATTTTTGGAGGTCATTCCTCACAGACAGACGGACGGACAGACAGCGAAGTCTTAGTAATAGGGTCCCGTATTTACCCTTTGGGTACGGAGCCCTAAAAAAGGAACTATAATTTGACAGAGACGATCAAATGACAATAAACGCAAACCCTGGCAATACTAATGCATAGGAGTATTTCGAAACTATCAAATAAATCCATCAAATACGATCGAAATTAAAATTTTTAAAAAGTGATTTTCTCAAAGAAACTAAATAGTAGTGATGCGCCGACTATGTGTTTTACCGATCTTTGACTAGCTATGGCCGCGACTTACGAGTTTGTAGGTCGTAGGTTCGAACCCAGACAGGCGCTTTACTTTGTATAAATTATTTCATCACTACTGCTCTCAAAACGGTGAAGGAAAACATCGTGAGGAAGCCGGCATGTCCTAGAACCAAAAATTCGAAGACATGTGACATCTGCCTACCCGCACTGGACCCACGTGGTGGATTACGGCCCACTCCCTCTCACCGATAGGAGGCCTGTGCCCCAGCAGTGGGAACATTATTGGCTGATTATGTATGTATTGGATAGTTTTGGTTGAATTATCGTATGCAATCTAGGTACGTTAGTAGATATACTTGCGCAGTTTAATTTAATTTTGTATTGTCATCTCCACCTTGTATATTTCCTATGGGACTAAGGGATCGTATTATTAAGGAAATATATACACCATTATCCTGTCAATCTATGCCTATCATGTTATTTTACGTGACACAGCAAAATGTCAATTCTCTTGAGTGTTGTGAATCTAGGAACTGTTATTGCGAATAAAACTTTCAGTCTATCAAAAAGTACTCTGTGAATAAAGCAAAACTGGCCGATACACAGGAGCTTATTATACATATATCATTTTCATAAATATTATGAGCAATTCTGGCAACAAAACTTCAACGTAAAGAATAATAAAGTAGTAGCAAAAAATATTTATGCCAATGTAATAAATGGTTGTCGTGAAAAACGGTCGCACCAGATTTGCATGATGTCAAAACATTTTGATATTTAACCTTGTTATTATTTACTTGAGACGTAAACAGATGGAGGTCTTAATAACTTAACAAAGCTAGTACAAGAAAATGCCCGATAAGAATTACGAGTTCGCGAGAAAAAGGTTTAGCAAGGCAAATTACAAGGGTTCAAAGCACCTTTTTTGTCGACGGCCGAACAAAATTAACAAAAAGAAATGCTCACCCGTGACATCAACCGTTAGAATTGACTCTGCGTCGGCGTCCCGTCAAATGACTCCTCGTTGATAAGCCTCAATTTCACCGACTCCCTTCTAAGGTTATAGCTTGTTGAAATATGACAATGTTTCACGTCTACATTCATTAAATCTTCATTCAATTCCACGCCGCTTTTTTCTACGTCCGCGGCTAAGCTGGGTTTCCTTTTATGTCTGAAAGATGTCGCCCTCTGGGAACTGGAGCCCAGGTAACTATCAGTCGTCGTATTGCCGTTGAAAGTCTTCTCAGAAGGACCAACTCCCAACTGATCTAATGGTATGTTACCCCTCAAGTTTGCAGAGGAATCGATACAAGGAATCAGTTGCTTGAACTCCTTACGGAAATTTTCATTCATCCATGCATAAATGAAAGGATTGTAGCAGGTCGAGGACATCGCTATAACGTGTCCCATAAAGAATATCAAATAGTAATACTTCAAGTGTATAGCATACATGTAGTAGTCATTGCATAAGTTTATAACATTCAGAGGTAACCACGACAATCCGAATATCGTGACCATAGCTATCAACATCTGGTTCGTTCGTCGCTTTCTATTTTTGTCTAGCTCCTCTTTACGAGAATTTTTGCTGCTGGCAGCCTTCGCTTTGGCTCTGTCATTCAATTTAAAACTGACGCACGTGTAACAGAAAGCAATCACAACAAAAGGCAGCACGAATTGCAATACAGATGTCACTGAGCCGAACACTCGCCGCAACCGTTCAGACGGCCACGTCTCTTCACAAAACCTGCCAATATCTAGATCGTAGTACGTCATGAAAATAGCATATGGCATCGTCACGGTCACAGAGAAAGTCCAAATCATGACGATGACGACCAAACAAGTCTCAATCTTCATCCGTGGTCTGAATGGGTAAATGATTACAAAGAACCTATCGATAGCTATAGACATAAGCGTCAACGTGGATATGTATACGCTGCATCCTTGTGCGAAAGGCATTATGTGGCATAAGAGGGAGCCCCAACTCCAAGCACCGCGGAATGTGTACAGCGGTGTGAAAGGGACGGCGAACACGCAAAGTAAGATGTCAGAAAGAGCCAAGTTGCTGATGAAGAGGTTGGTGACAGTCTGCATGGCTTTGTTCCTGATGACCACGAAGCATACTAACAGGTTGCCGAGCAATCCAAGAACGAAAATAATGGTGTAAATGACGCAGAAAGAAGACTGGATCCATTTGTTATCAATGATGTTCTCATATCCGCTGTGCATAGGAGGCAGACCGTCTGGCGTCAAGTTGTGAGATTTCTCCGTTCTATATAGTTCCGTATAATTTACGGCAGTTCCGTTCATCGTACCGTGTTTCCCTCCGTTGTAAACTGCGGATACCAATTTATTTTGGCTTTAAAACGTCAACTTTATGGCATCGACGCGGCGACGCTCCAAATTTTATCTGTGTCGAAATCTGTAACAAAATAAAAGCTTTGTTTAACATCTTTGTCTCAATGACTGCTGAGAAGACTGTAAACAATTACAGTTTTTCCGATAATGGCCTGAAAAACATTTGTTGATTTCTTTAATGGTGCCACCCAGTAAATGTCTGGGAATTTACGAACCTTTCAAGATGTCTCTTATAACAAGCCCATTTGGTCTTACTGCGCGCTACTTCGTCCGCGTGAAATTTTGGCCCCCGACCCACCCCGTCGCATCGCATCGCCTCCCGCGATATTACTTCGTTTTCGCTTGGCGTTCTTGCTGACTTTTATTCGTTTTGCTCGGTTCCTTGGCATCGTAGCGTGATGTTAAATAGCTTATAACCTTCCTCAAAAAATGGACTCTCAATTGCAAAAAGATTTTTTTTATCCGACTGGTAGTTTCAGAGATTAGCACGTTCAAACAAACAAACTCTCTGATGTTTTACCTCTTGTAATACTTTATTCTTTACTAAATTGTTAGAGTTTGCATATCAAAACTCTTGGAAGGTGAAGCTATGGAACGTCCATAGATAAAAAGGAACACTATTCAAAATAATAAATAAAAGAAATAGTAGTGTCACTTTTTGATAGATATTTTACTCCTGTTTAGAAAATGTCCTAATGTGGTCTTAAATATAATTAAACTTATATTACTACATTTATGAATTCAATTACTTTTAATACAGCTTTATTATTAGTAAGTATAGATTCAACAGTCGTTATTTTTGTACTAATAAATGTTATAAAAAAATTCTATAACATCTAAACCTGCTTGGATCAAACAAAATTATGCTATATTTATTTTGATTCCCACATCATTAGGCTAATATGGACTTTCGTCAACCTTTTATTCATGAAATGAAAATAACAAGCCCAAAAGAAAATCATAACAAAGCCTTCCGAAATTAGATTTGAAAACCAAAAGTTTTGAAGGAGCCATATTGCTTCACAATGGAAACGACTCACGAATATTATATTGTTAAAATTTTCAAGAAAGAATACCGGCAAAAGGCTTCTCCTTAGTTGTTTGGTATGTACATTTACAAAATACTCAGGTATTTAGTACATATCAAAGTACTTTGTTCTTTGTATAAATTCTGGGACGCCCCACTCGAGCTTTGCGAGTTAAAATGCAGCTTAGCAGTTAGTTCCGATTGCGTCAGAAATGTGTGATGTTTAAAGTAGGTATAGGTAATATTGCCTATCGTAATTATGTGCTGTTGGACAAACATTTTACGTTTCCAGTGTAACAAAGCTGGAATACTGATCTAAATGAAAGGGTTGCTCTCTTTTAAAAAAACCCTGTTGAATTTTTGAAAGATGAACACGTTTAAACGTATACGTGTTTTTAAAGAAAACGCCCCACTCGCTGTTTTTATACCAAGTAAACAGTACTTCAGTACCACACCCACTCATCACACACACACACATACCACACACACATGCATTACAACATCATCATACACATACACACACACCACAGACACACCATCACACACACATCATCATCACATCTTTTTTATCGCTCTGTGTACAAACTGTACAGGCTTAGTTACCTACTCATCCTTTGACACGGTATTCTTGGCTGTATCACAGAATAACTAATAGTGGCTATACCTACTTCAAATTCAAAATTTCGGTCCATTAATTTCTTCGGATAGATAGATTTGGATGTATAAGTGTAGGTGTGTGTGGGGGTGTGTGTATGGGGTGTGTGTATGTGGTGTGTATTATGTAATCGACCGGCATGGGTGTGCGACCAGAAGTATGAACGAAAACGAAGCAAAAGGAGTCTGTAAGGATCGTAGCAGGTGGCGTTCTGTAGTTTCTGCCTACCCCCATGCTAAGAATATATAGATGTCATGCATAAACTACACCTAATAACAGAAATCTTATAATAGGCATAGTACGGCACACTCAATTACCTTAAATTAGGTACATCGTCTGCCTAGCCTTTTCCCAACCATGTTGGGGTCAGCTTCCATTCTAACCGGATGCAGCTGAATACCGGTATTTTACATGGAGCGACTGCCTATCTGACCTCCACAACCCAGTTCAGAATCTACGAATGACAGCCGGGACCAACGGCTTGACGTGCTGTCTGAGGAACGGAGGGGTCTCGGTAAGTAAAGATGGTAACCCATCCACACGGCCTGTGCGGCTGTTGTTACTTAGCCACGAGCCCCTTAACCTTATATTAAGTACAACATTATACTGTACTCGGTGACCGTACGCGTCAGCCTAAATGGCAAGCAATTGTATGAACAATGCAGAGCGGTGAACTGAACACCACGCATGATGTATAAATGCATATTCGATTCCGGTAATGCGCTCCAATTTGACATCTAAGCCAAGGTTGATCTCGAAATAGACCCTCATCTTCGGTCGTGTACGCACGAGTAATCTACCAGGTCACTCAAAAGGTATTGCGAAAAAAAGTTTTTATGTATGAGACTGGCCAGTTATTATTACCTAACATTTTGAAAATATGGATTATTTGTAAATAAAAATAGGTACGTTCCAATTTCAAAAATTTGCCTCCACGTTTATTGCGAGCTCATTTAAATTAAAATGGATCTGCGCCGGGAAGATTTTCGCACTATGATTTTTTACGATTTCAAGTGTCGACGATGTCGACGTCGATGTCGACTTAAAATGGCATTCATGGATGAAGGCCCTTCTAAGGCAACCGTATATATTGTTGGTATTACTTCTTCGTATATAAATAAATAGGAGTTATCAAGGATGGTTTAATTAATTCGATTTGCTCGATCCCCTACAAGTTCGTCTTCTGTTTTAATCTCTGTCTTATCCATATTATGTAAGTTTACTCTTTTTGACAGGTAAGTACAGTCAAAAGAAAATAAAAGTTTCATGATTTAAAACGTGCCAATTTTGTTTTGTTTTGAAAATTCCGTTTACTATTTTCAGGGCTGATTTTTCCAACGCCACATAACTTTATCGGAGGAAAAATATTAAATTTTTGACAGTTCTTCCATACAAAATCTGTCAGACGTCAATTTTATTCCACGAATAAAAATTATCTGTCGTTTGAAAAATTTGCCCTTAAGCAGTATAATTGTTTATTTTATTATTTTAACAGACTGATAACGACTTGCAATAACCGCTGTACTGTTTTATGTGTTAACCTAATCATCATCATCTGCCTGCCTTTTCCCAACTATGTTGGGGTCGGCTTCCAGTCTAACCGGATGCAGCTGAATACCAGTATTTTACATGGAGCGACTGCCTATCTGACCTCCACAACCCAATTACTGGGTAATACGATACCCCTTGTTAAGACTGGTTGTCAGACTTTCGGGCTTCTGACTACCCGTAACGACTGTCAAAGATCCACGAATGACAGCCGGGACCAAAGGCTTAACGTGCTTTCTGAGGCACGGAGGGGTCACGGTATGTATGGTCACCCATCCACAGACCAATGTGTTAACCTAATCGCCACTCTATATTATTAAAATGTTAGAAGTAAGCAAAATAGTGTTTCCCAGGACGCGCTATTTCACAAATAATTATTCTGCTTGAAACTACAAAAACTTAAGTATTCCACAAGAATACAGTACAAATAAAATAAAGTTCTAATACAATACAATAAAGTTCTGAATAAATAACGTTTCTTTCTCTCCACAATAAAGAGGAATACAAAATAATCCCGCTAGTGGAGTTTACAACTGTAACCGCTAATCCAACGCGGACAAATTGGCGGGGTGCCAAGAACCCCGGGCGTTGTCGGTGATAGGGGTTACTTAGTACCCCAAGAGGAATAATACGGGGTGTTTTTGTATGAGTCTCGATTTCGGAATCGTTTAGGGACAAGAAGCTTGATAAATATATTGCTGTTTTTAGTATTAGGGGACATGCTGCTGCAAAAACTTGATTTACGCGTTGCGATGTCATTGTCTAAACAGTGTTTAGACAATGCAAGCTATTTATAGTTTTAAGCGTAAATTATTTATATACTACTAGCAGTGATCCGCGGTTTCACCCGAATAACGGGATAAAAAGTATCCTATGTGTTAATCCTGGTTATAAACTGTGTCCCCAATGTTATCTAAATCCGTTCAGTAGTTTTTGCGTGAAAGAGTAACAAACATCCATTCATGCATACTCACAAGTTTCGCGTTTATAATATTAGTAGGAAGTTGGTCAATACAGAAATGTTCCTATTGTCTCAATGACCATTTTGATGACAGTAGGTACACCTAACTCGGCGAAATCAGACGTGATATTATTTTATGTTGTGTCATTAGATTGTCGAGGACAAAATATGTCAATGTATGTGTGTGTGTGTGTAATGTGTGTGTGCCTTGCGTCTAATCTACCTTTGGAATATCAGCACCTATTATATATATAGGAATATAGCCCAGTAATTCAGTGGAGGGAGGTCAGATCCTGGCTATGACCGCTACAATGCGTTCATTTTAGAGACACAAAGGCAAATTGCCTCATTCACCGCGCTAGGTAATCCATTCAAGTGTTGTTCTTTTGTGTTTATGTTTGGTTGGACTACAAAATAGCATTGGGAATTTTCTTCCCCAGTGAACAAAGTACACAGCTGAACAGAACAATTGTTTTAAAGTCAACAATTATTCCAACTTCAATTTAGAAACTAGACTACTAAAGCAACAAATAAGATTTATGATGTTATTTAGTAAAACAACTGAATTATACAGCTTCTAACAAAAACTGAACTGTTTATTTTGAAACGTTCAATATCTGGTTACCAGATTAGTAAGTGCGAGTGCGTAGCGTGGCGTCCTGGGTCCGATTTCCAGGTCGGGCAAAGTGTTAAAAGGGTTTTGACGTGAACACGTCTTTAAAATTGCTTCCATAGTGGGAGGCAAGTCAAAAAAAACAATTATAACAAAATCGGGGGATAGAGTTTGGTGTTGCAGCTTCATATCTATCATCACCATCCTAAATTAAATTACACCATTTTATAGCTAAAGGATCAAAGATTCATTACGCCAAGTGAGGACTGTGACGCAGTAGTAGTAGAGATGGAGGTAGCTGACACCCTGGATTAACATATAGGCTACTTTTTATCCCAATATAACCACGGGATCGACATTTACGCGGGTGAAACAGCGGGGCGCAGCTAGTAAAACATATTCATTCTATATACCGGCCTAAAAAGGTTGAAAACATTATTTATTTTTGACGTTCAACCTAGCCTTTTCCCAACTATGTTAGGGTCGGATCCAGTCTACCAAATGCAGCTGAATACCAGTATTATAACATGGAGCGACTGCATATCTGACCCTTGCAATCTAATTGCTGGGTAACACGATACCCCTTGGTAAGACTGGTTGTCAGACTTTTGGGTTTCTGACTACCCGTGACGACCATTTTTGACTTAAAGAAGTGTTTTTTGAACCAGGTGTTTACAGAAATAAACAGGTATCATATTTTATTGATGCTATAATTTGAAAAGGGGTAATTATAAGCGTTGTTAAAAGCATTATTATATTTAAAAGCGTTTAAGTTTGAGTTTCAATCTATGAAGGTAAGTAAAAGCAATCTAGGACGTGCATGTACAGACGCCAGCACATCAAGCTACTACAATCTGTCAAATTTATTTAATAGATTTTCAACTTTATTGCTAAGGTATAAGGTTCAAAATTGATTGGTAAAATTTGACAAATTCGGGTAGCTTGATGTGCTGGCGTCTGTACCAAAATATAAACATAGTTTGTTTGCTCTTCACAACAACACAACAACTGAAACTCCGTATTCTATTCACATTCGCAACTACGAATTCGTTCACTTAGCCTTCTTCCATACAATATTGCGTCTCGTGTCAACTATATATTTCTAACTTTACCCTACACATCAGCATTTTCTACACGTCAAATTATATCTTAATGTGATACGAAAGTACTATCAGACCCATGTCGCCAAGTGCTGACGCGTTTCTAACTTTGCTACGTAGCTCGTAGTTAGAACGTACGTGTCGCTAGATGAAGGTATGAATAGATGGGATAAGCCAATTAAATCCGACTGTATGTAGCAAAATAGGACAGCAGTGCGATTCTGTAACCATTTCACCGTGAAAACTTAGGCACTTCACCTAAGTTTTCACGGTGAAATGGTTACAGAAAGCTGTCAATAGTGTCAATTCCTAGCAAAAACAGACTCACATGGTGAGATTTTCACAGAATCGACCGGCAGGACTGGATAGAATAGGACTTTGTGTTTCATTTTTATTTTTAGTCAAAAATATAAAACCAAATTATATAAAAAAGTAACAACTTTTTTTTATATAATTCGGCTTTTTATTTTAGACTGTTTTGTTTCTTTCTTTGTCAGTTACATTTTATCTGAAGAATATACATGACGGTGTGACATATTTTATACAAAGGCTATCATATTGAAATAATTATTCTTCAGTTACGAGTTATCTGACTATTGAAAAATCAGCGCTAAGTAAATAAAAATGTATTTTATATGAAAACAGCGTAACGAATTGTACCAGTAAAACTGAACAGGATTCAATAATACCTACTTGAATCAATCGATCACCCAAAATAAAAACTTTCAAATAGGCGTTTCTTCTTTTAACGTCATTCCGAAGTTAAAGGCAAACAGTTTTAGTACCCCTAGGTAACGACCTCGGAACCTATCAAATGCTCAAACGGTCTCAAACTCGAATTTATGTGGTCATAAATTCAAAATGGCGACGTGGATGACATAACTAATAGAAGTGCATCACGTAATGGGCCGGTGTGGAATGGGGAATGGACCATATTATACACACGTAAGATGCAGTTTTATGTGAGTTTATTTGATGCTGGTGATGCTTAGTACCAGCCTGACAGGCTGAGCCTATATCTATTATCTGACCTCAACAACCCACTGGCTGTCAAATTTTTGAACTACCGACTACCCATAACGACTGTCAAAGATGACTGACAGATAAAAATAATTTATGATTGAGCTAAAAATAGCCTGTAGCGGTATATAAAAATAATATAAGTATATTATTTTTTTGAGGTTTATAAAAATAATATATTATTTTTATTACAATATAATTATTATTTTTATAATAATATATTATTTTTAAGTATATTATTTTTATATAACGCTACAGGCTATTTTATGAAAAGAGATTAATATTCGCGGTTTTATAATGATTTTATTCACGTGAATTCCGAGAATGCGTGACTAGTGCGTGACATAAATTCAAAATGGCGACGTGGATGACATAACTATTAGATGTGCATAATGGGCCAGTTTGGAATGGGAGAATGGACCTTAAACACATAAGATGCAGTTTTATGTGAGTATAGTCAGAATGCTGGGTTAAGTTACCTTTTACTACATTTCTTTATTACATCATCAACCGCTAGAACTGATCATCTCATCTATACTGGCATTTATATTGAATGTTTATTATTATACGGAAGACTACAATGGACATCTTTTTACACTGTTTATGATTAAGATTTCCGTGTAGAAACCATGTACCTACTGTACTCTAATTTGTCCTTCAAATGAGTTTTAGAGGCTTGAAATCAGGGTGGAAAGCATCCTCCATAGAAAATGGTGGATCCTCCGACCAGACGGGTGTTGTCCGCCTCAAAGAGATGTCAGCATCAGTGAAGGGTCCCGTTAGGGCCAAAGCCTGCTGGGTCAGCGGGATTTTCCGAAAGGGTTACCGCTGGCCCGGACCATAAAGGGCTAAGGAAGGAACACGGGTGAGTTTTAGTCAGTAAGAATCTGACACTCCCTTCCGCTCCACCCAGAGCGGGAAGGGTCATTTGATGATTAGCCACAAACAACAACAAAAATAAAACAACAAAATTATGATTAATAATGGTATCCTTTTATGATTCTGCCAAAGTGGCCTTTTCAGGCCCCCAGTTCAACAACAATGCTCTTGACTAAAACCGTCAACAAGTCTTCATCAATTAGTAAACCAAACAATGAGGAACGAATGAACGATCACTTTAAATAACTTCTGCTAAAGTACGTCCTTACCTAGGTAAGGTACTTCTGAGAGTCCATCGAGTGATACTTAGATTAAAAATGGAGATGAACGGCTTCGGATTGATTGTGGAAATCTTGAAGGGCTAACCTTTTCAATTGTCTCCAAGATTTCCGTAAGTATGAATTAAGTTAGTTTAGTCAAGATTTATATCGATAAGAGGAAATTCGGGTGGTCGTTTCTCATAGAATCGCTCTCGCCTGTTTTCTTATTTGATTAATGACCAAAAGCAATTATTTTTTACAAAATAATAAAATATATTAACTACTTGTGGGGAAATTCAAGTAGTTACATGTTTTCCTTTTTGATGATACATTATTTTTATAAGCACTAGAACCTTCAAAATTGCTCAAAATTGCCGCTGTTAACACAGGCCTAGTGTACAAATAAAAACATAGGGGCACAGATATCCAAGAAGGATATCACACAAAAAAAAACAAAAAAAAAAAAAAAAAAAACAAACATAAACAAACAAAAAAATAAGAAAAAAAAAAACTAAACAAGAAACAAACAAAAAACGTTAACGTTAACGTTATATAAACTGAATAAGAAATTCAGTTTATGAAATAATTTTTAAATTGGTCCAATATTGGCGGGGGAAATAGGCGAGAGCCAAACCACGAATTATGACTTTTTACTCAGGCTTTTTCAAAAGTCTCTCCGACCGCATATTTTCCTCATAAGGATTGATTACCAAATTGTATTGTCCGTGTCATATCACAACTGTCATATTTTGACAGTTTTATAAAATGGCTATAACACTGCGAATTGACGTGAGGTGTCGGTTTCACTTAGACAGATTTTTCAATAGTCCGATTACCTGAGTATTAAAAAGTCAGCCCAATTTTCCCCGTCTGTAGATAACAGGGAAATATAGTACCTACGTAAACCGTTTTTTCTGGGGTGGAAAATCCTCATGGATGTCCGCCGCCCTGGGGCGCACACAACTAGGTATTCCCCGGTTATTTATCAGTTTCATAAACTAGTAATTCGATAATGGAATTGGTTTTTATTAAGTACCTCGCAGTAGATGCAAAAAGTAGAGTATTCTCCTCGAGGATAAAGGTGTCTTCGTCTTGGGCGAGCTGGAATCCCTCACTGCACTCAGGATTCAAAATAGCGCCCGTGACAATAAGACACCACTTTATCCCCTTAGTGAATAATCTACTATTATGTCTTAAGAGCTCAACTGTCACTAATGAGACACAATTACTTTTTCTATTGTTACCGAACTTTACAAGTTTGCCGAACAGATCGGAGGATCCTCCTGTCGATTTTTAAGAGGCGATATTTCACCTTTCAGACACATCGTTAAAAAAAAATCTCCATCTTTAATTTTAAGGATGTATACCAAAGAAAATAATTCAATCTATTCTATTTTGTAATGTAGCCTTCGTGCTACCTACATCTAGACGAATTGCCTACCTACACGGTACACCTCATATTGTCGTCGCTCATAAATGTCAAGACACTTAATAAATTAATACGTACTGCATGGCGTAAATGTTTACATGACCTTGTCGATGTACGCGTTTACGTAAATGTCACCAAAACGTGACCCTGTACACAATGGACGATATTGGACGCGTTTCGACGTCCACTGACGGTATAATAACTATAGCTGTTGTAGTAAAAGAGCGATGGACGATAGTGTGACCCACGTGGCCCGATTTGGGTAACAACAACAAACAATTTTGACTTTTTATTCGGTAAAAGGTTTAATGGTAAATGTTAACACTTTAAAATATTCGAAAATGATTCGAAACGTATCTCATTCTGTATACGCTGTATATTTCGTGTAGCCTTTATAAATCGATGCTAAAATGATGAATAAGGCATGCGTTTTATTTACATGTTTTCAGAGCATTTCATTGGAAAAATTCGGTGTATAATTGAAAATAATGGATGGAGAAAAGCCATTAAGCATAGCTATTATGTTGACTTTTTTCTATTTCATAGACAAAACCACCACAATGAGCTCTTCCTTCGCTTCATTAAACGTTTGATGGCACGTGCAAGAGCTTATTCATTATGGCTTTAAAACACAGGTTTGCACACAAAAAAGACTCTAATATATAAAACACACTTCTAAAAAAGCTTTTGTCGACTAAAGGATCAAATTAGTATAACGAAATCAATTACGAATTGACACAAACCAAAAATTTTTAGGTTATTTCACGCTACGGAAAGGTCATACGGGTGGTATTACTTACAAACATCGAACTCGAACGCCCACACAAGCACAGACAAACTAGATGTTAAGAAAAAAGAGAAGAACAACGTTTGAATTTATAATTTTGAAAAAAGGAACACTTGAAATGCATTTGTTTTTGGCAGGATTGAGAGGTTCACTCGACATGATGACATGCGCGGTTTTGTCTAGCGCCTGCGCAGTAGACTTCGCGTGAGACTACAGACAAGGCAATTATTTCTGTGAAATTTCCGTCCGCCCTGTATCGGAAATTTTTAGGGCTTGCCGTGTCGGTCTCGTCAAAGCGAAGTTTTGACAGGTAATCGTGACTGTCATTTTTTCGCTAAAATGACATGGTTTGATTAATAGATGTTCAGTTAATACACTGGGGTGCGTCAGGGGAAAATTGGATTATAAAAGTTTTGGCGTTAGATTTAATTCAGTGTAAGGTACTTGTTCAGTTTTATCATGCGTGTGAATATAAAGTATGGAGGAGTACAATTGACGGTATATAACAAACTTTCTGACTCCCTATCAGCTGTAATATAACTTTTTCCAAAAGAAAATTCCATCTTCAACCAATCCAAAAATCCTACTTCCCCAACAACCAAATACAAGACGAACTTAGCTGCATAAACTTACAGAAACGATAATTAAATTCGCCTTTCGACTATTTACAAAGTTTTCGCTATCGAAGTTCGCCCCGAGCCCGCAAGGCACATGCCGCGGCATCCTATTGTACACGTTGTCGGTACTTCCGCTGTCGTCGGATATAGCGACAAACTACTTCCCCAGTTCCCCTGTAGATATTGCAAAATGAAATACGAGTGGAAAATATATTGTGGTAGGAGAATTTGATTTATGGTTAGTTTTTTTTTTTAGAACTTGTGTGCTGACGGTTGTAATTTGTAATGCCAAAGTAGACCAAAGGAACGGTGGATGGACTCTGTGAAAGATGACAGGGCTAGAAAGGGATGACGACTAATAGAGAAGTACCTGATCATCTGCCAACTATCTTAGGGTCGGCTTCCAGTCTAACTGGATGCAGCTGAATACCAATATTTGACATGGAGTGACTGCCTATCTGACCTCCACAACCCAGTTACTGGGTCAGGAAAGACTGGTTGTCAGATTTTCGGGGTTTTGACCGTAACCACTGTCAAAGATCTACAAATGACAGCGGGGACGCTTTCCGAGGCATGGAGTGGTCTTGGTATGTAAAGATTATCACCCATCCACGGACCAACCGCGGCAAACGGAGCTTGACCTGATCGATCGACCCGTGCGGCTGTTATTATTTAGCAACAAGCCCCTTTTTGAGGGCTTTACTTTGTGTCAATTATTTCATCACCTCTGCTCTCAAAACGGTGAAGGAAAACATCGTGAGGAAACTAGTCCGTCCTAGAAGCAATAATTCGAAGACATGTGACATCTACCAACCCGCACTGGGCCCGCGTGGTGGATATCGGCCCACTCCCTCTCATTAAGAGGAGCCCTGTGTTCCAGCTAGGGTTGCCAACCGTACTATAATATATATAGTATTGTACTGTATTTCGGGTCTCCGTACTAGAATGTCCTCCAGACCGTATTTCGGCCATGGCGGCCATCTCAACGGAGACTAGCCTTCAGCGCGGGAGATATTATGGTGCAAAAGTGTATGCGCAGACACAGGTGCACTCCCGCTTCCCTCACTCTCATAGCACTGTACTATAACACTGTTGAAGAAATACATAGTACCTACGCAAAAATACTATATTTTCAACATTTTAAATATTTATAAACGTGCTTTTGACTGATGCTGTAGCACGTATAGTCGAACCGGAGATAGAGTCGTCGTATCACCACATAGATTTCCTCTAACAACATAAATATGTTCCCCACCACTCGATAGAAAACGACTCTTTCTACGGATCGACTATAGTAGATCCGAACGTATCTACTCGTACCTATATAATTCGAATAACATTAATATAAAAAAATTAGTTGATTTACATTAATTTAAAAATTGAATCTTTTATTTTAGACAAAAATTTGTTAAAAAATGCAAGAAGTGCAAAAAAAATATAAGTAGTTTTTATAAAAATAAATAAGTAACAAATAAATATTTGTCTATTTTTTGCTTTTTCCATAAAATACTATATTTTTTTCAAGTGTAGGTAGGTACTATATTTTTTTTATAGCTCAGTTTGAAAAATACTATATTTCGTCGAAGAAATGTTGACAACCCTAGTGCCAGCAGTGGGAACATTATAGGCTGATTATGATTTCAATAAAACTTGTTTTTCTACCACGTTCTCCGAGGTTTTACTGTCAGCCTCATTCAATACGAGGATCCGCGTAGCGAAGTTTTCGGCGTGAGAAAAAAGCAGATGTTAATGATCAAATACTTACAAATATTTTTCTCGTTTGCACGTTTTAAGGAGCTGCAAAAATAAACGTCGGAATTTAAATGGTGTCTCATGATGTTATGGAACTATATTTATCAAAAGTATTTTTTCAATAAGATAAGTCTTTATTTGCCTTAAGTACTTACGGTAGTAATAAATAAGTATACTAGTGTCTTAGACATTATACAATAATAATCCCGCAGCATTTGGGGTGGTAAAGTATGTTTGTATGTTTACTTAAGGCATTTATTTATTTATTTATTTAATACTTCAAGCACATAAATGTACAGAGGCGGACTTAATGCCATAGGCATTTTCTACCAGTCAACCTGGCATTTGTGGTGGTAAAGTATGTTTGTATATTTACGGGCATTTGTGGTGGTAAAAAAATATAGTTAGCGGATTGGCACACTGCATCGCATTACGCAGCGGAACGCAGATAACGTGCCCCAGCGCGTGATTTTTTACATACAAATTCAATAAAAACGCGCTTCCGTGCGGGGAATTTGGCTCCGTTTCACGCACCCCGGTGCGTAATGCGGTGCAGTGTGCCTATCGCCTCATGTGTTTAAAATACGAAAAAAAATATTTGGTACTCGTCGACACTGGCAGAATAGTCGATATCGGTTCAATTGCCAAAGAAGAAAAGTTGGTAGTCAATTTAGTTAACCCTCGTGACGTGGGGTCCGAGTGCTCATGGTCTTTTTAAGGAAATTTCGAAACGGCTGACACTTCCCGTGACCCAAGGGCTGGCTTTTACCTTGGCCAGAGGCTAAGCATCGCCATAGGTACAACGTGGTAATGCCGCCAGTCTCTTGGGTACATTACCAGTCGACAGCGATGCGGATGAATTTTTCGACGCTATATTTTAGTTTGTGTATAGTTTTAGTTTAACTTAACTTTATTGTTGTACTTAAATTAAAATAATAAGTAAGCAAATAACAACTACTTAATACCTAATTAATTAATAAAAATAACAAAATTAAATACTAACTTAACTAAAACTATACACAAACAAACTAAAATATAGCGTCGAAAAATTCATCCGCATCGCTGTCGACTGATTAATTAATCAGGTATTAGTTATTATTAATTGCTTACTTATTATTTTAATTTTAGTTGTTGTACTTACTTATTATTTTATTTCAAATTAGCTCGGTTATGTAAAGGTTGGCCATTAAAGTCAACCTTATATAGTGCAGGCTGGCTATAATTTAGCTAGGGTTCCATTCGAACATAAAAAAAAGAAATACCGTTGATACTTTTTTAAATTATATTTTTACAAAAATATTAGTTACATCATTAATGTTGAATTTATAATTATATGTGAGAACGATGTAAAAAAGACGTACGCGTTAAAAGCGTCCAATTCTCTTACATACAACTTAATTACAAAAAGCACTAAAGGCCCTGAACAAAAGCTAGTGTTGGGATAAACCTGTCAACTAGTGTTGTACCTATACAGTGTTCACTGCTCAGAACTTTCTCTTTTTATTTTATATTTCAAGCGAGTTTCCAGTCCGCCGCGCTTGGCTTTTGTGTGTTTCTTGAACCGGATAAAGTAAAGGTTAGCTCTGGTAAATAAGCGTCATAGTAGGCAAAATAGATCTACGTTAAAGTACTGTAAAGTTAGTCATAAGTGGCGAAGGTCGTGGGTTCAAACTCCCCTTTGCAACATTGAAGTAAATAAACTGTTTTAGTTTTGGTATTCAACCACCACCAACGGGGCAATTGCGGTAAACGTAAGTTTGTTAATTCTTCGCGCCGTGTCGGTTACCTTGATCATTTCCATACTACATCAAAAATGATTTATCAATTAAAATGATTAATTAAAACTAGGCTGAGAATCAGCACTTTTCGAACGTCAAAATTACAAAAGACAGTCCCCCAAAACGCCCGCCCTTCATTATGAGTTCGAAAGTAACTCTGTCTGATAATTGTTCACTCCTTAGGGCTGATTTTACCAAAGTCAGATAATTTTTATCCATGAACATTGACATCTGACAGTTCTGATATGAAAAACCGGGCAAGAGCGAGTCGGACTCGCGCACCGAGGGTTCCGTACCATCATATGTTTTTAAATTTTCATCAGCGAGGCCTATATTCGTCAGAGAATTTTAACACTGTGTACAGTCACGAGCACTAATATGTCAACACTTGGCAACTTTCAATGGCGATTTTTTCACGAAATAACGAATGCAACGTTGAAATACAACACTTTACATAAACCTATTGGTTCGGAAATACTATGTTCCTAATAATATAAAATTTCATTCAAAAATAAAGGAGAAAATCGCCTTTGAATAAAGCCAAGTGTGTAGGGTCGGTTGTTGAACAGTGAACCAACCAGATACACTGAACCACTGCCATATTGGCAAAACTGCAACGTTCCCACTGTGACCGAGCTTGTTAATACTTGCCTCGTGGGCACCCTTCCCCTCTCCCGCAGTGAGCAGGCGGACGCGGCTTGAGCATGACGTGTGACAGCGGATTGTTTGTTTCTCGCCAAAAAAACGTAGTATTCTCAAGTAAGTGTCTCGATTTTTCTATATTTTGTTATTAATGATAAGAACAAAAGTTGTATGGTGTCAAAATTGTAGTACTTTTAGTCGTTTTATGAGCATATTGCGTTTGGACAATTCAGTGTATAACCATTTTTTTTTAATTTTTATAAGTTGTATAGTGTGTGCATTGAACAGTGAACCACGTCTGCATAGTTCTCAGTGAACCGGTTCACCGTGTACCTTACGATCCTGGTTCACTGTTCCTTAGTGTAATGTTGAACATCAATCATATTTTTGTTTGTTCTAGGATGCCTAGACCAAAAAATAAGGAACAGAAAATAGGAAAACACACAAAAGAGGACATGGTGTCAGCTTTACGATTGGTACAAAGTGGTAACTCTATTAGGACGGCGGCAAAAACCTGTAAAATTCCGTACCTACCCTACCTTGCGCCGTTTAAATGAAGGCTGTTCATTCAAAAAGGCTGGTTGTTAATTATCCAAAAAGGTTTATAAGATAACTTTAAGTTTTTTTTGTAAGAAGAAACATTTTATTTTTTGTATTTTTTTAAATAAAAGTTGATTATCAAAAATTGCGTGATTTCTTTTCACAAATAAGTATTTTTTACTATTAAAGAAGTTATGGTTCACTGTTGAAATATGGGTGGTTCAGTGTAAACTACCCATAGTATACAGTGAGCCAAAATTTCTTTTTTTTTTTAAACTTCTCTAAGGGTCTTAGTTTGTTTCTCTGGCTTTCTGTAACTTTAAACTGAGAAACCTTATGAAATTACCTAAACGATGACACCAAAACCAAAATCTTAGCTTTATTTTCTAGCAAATTATGTGACTTTGAAAAAAGGGTGGTTCACTGTTCAACAACCGACCCTACATACTTTTGCTCGTGACTGTACTGCGGTGTAGAATATTGAAGTTTAATGTCAGCGCCATCTCTTAACCGATAGTGAAACTAATGTAACTTTTGTTGATGATTTCTGAAAAAGGGTGCTATTTAGAGACTTCGTTTTATTTTTCCTGTAAACTTTACATAAACTTCTATCACATAGAATTGTTTCAGATTTTTCTCTTTGCAAACTTCGGAGATAAAGGGGGGGGAACGGTATTTTTTTTTTATATTTTTCATCAAATGTCGAAAACTGCGGCCAAAAAAAAATGTTTGAGAATGTGCAAACTGCGCTCATTCATATGATACCCCACATGCCCTAGTAGCCCCACTTCGAATTTTTCAGACCCCCTTTCAGTCACTGTTGCAAAAAATATACATATATTTTTATTTCTTTCTTATTTGAAAAATAGTTGGGCAAGCGTCATCTAAAACTAATCCAAATTTCAAGTTGATAGCATTAGTAGTTCTTGAGATATCCAGCTGTGACAGACAGACAGACAGACTTAGTCTCACCATAAGGGTTCCGTTTTTATTACCATTTTGGTACGGAACCCTAAAAACTGTCAAAAATTCAAATATGCGACCTTAATGGCTGACCAAATACAGACCTGGGTTAGGATAAGACTCTTTTTATCTCGGTAGTCCGTTCCCGTGGGATATTTCCCGACCATCACGTGGGCAAAGTCGTGGGCAAATATAGTATAATTTACCTAATATACATTCACTGATTATCCCTAAATAGTGAAACAAAGGGGTTTATTTTTAAACGTTGCGTTGATTAAAGTTAAGAGACGTTCAAACTTCAAAAATGTATGGTTACACAGTCGCTAATCGTTACTTAACGTTTAACAATAAAGGGGTGAATGTATATTTATTTAACGAAAAGCAAAACGTCTACGAGTTGTATTACGATGTAAAAATACACCAACTACTTCAAAAACTAACCTCATTTCATCTAAATAATAGCATTGCAGAAGCTTCCAGGTGTTCACTATGAAACAATACCTGTCTTACTTTCACGGCGCCTTTTAGACCATCTGGCTGTCCCAGTAGCGTAAAATAGTTCCCTCGAGCACAGTACGTATATAGTAAGCAGTAGAACAACTATGAACAAGGGCCGAATCAACGCAGTCACACAGACACGCTGCAAGACCATTCACAATGTTCCTTATTAGTAGGTAACTGCCGCATCGATTCGTACAATACGACAGACGTAACTTGATGGGCCTGTACTTCGCGCAGAAGGCTGCGCACGAACGTTTTTTAGGCACCAAATGTTGGCATGAGGCGAGTGTGAGTCCGGTGGAGGTCTGCCCCGCTTGGGCGGAGCACCGCCGTGTCCTCGTAGAGGCGATCGGCAGCGGCGGCGACCTCTCGCGCCCGGCCCTGGTGCAAGCCATGGTCCGGGGCGAGAGGGAGTGGGAGGCAGTCACCTCCTTCTGCGAAGCAGTCATACTAGCGAAGGAGGTGGCGGGACGGCTCAGGGAGAGAGCCTCCCGTCCCAGCCGCCGCGGCAGACGCTCCGGGCGTCGGGAGCCGCGCGACGACTCCCGGCCACCGTAGGCGCGGGCCTGCGGGCGGAGAGTAATGGGTAGCTCACCGTCCGATCAGGACCAGGCCCGTGCCGGACGGCGCGTACGTGTTCCACGCGCGCCTCAAAGAGATGTCAGCATCGAGGAGGGGCCCCATAGTGCCGAAGCCTGCCGGGTCAGCGGGATTGTCCGAAAGGGTTACCGCTGGCCCGGAACATAAAGGGCTAAGGAAGGAACACGGGTGGGTTTTAGTCAGTAAGAGTCTGACACTCCCTTCTGCTCCACCCAGAGCGGGAGAGGTAATTTGATGATTTCCCATCCGCAAAAAAAAAAAAAAAGAAAAAAAAAGGCGAGTGTGAGTGAGAGAACATGTGCGAAAGTTCGCAAAGGCTATACTCAGGACCGTCAAGTTACGTCGGTCGTATTGTAGTTACGTTTTGTTGTGTGCCTCTACATTTGCGATCGTTTTATAAACTTTGAATGACAGCCCTAAGGATGCCCTCAGACTGATCACACCTGACTACTGGTTAGCGGTTACTTTCATGCATATCTATTTGCGAAAACACTTAGGGTTAGATATAGAGATGAAACTTAGAGTAATTTATACCCAAGATTCGTTTTTATATCTTACAACTTGCGGAACGACGGACGGAAACAGGAGACGCACGTGTGTGTCTTTTGACACAAGTGACGTCCTTGAGGCCGCGAACGGGGTTTAGCGCTCCGTTGGCACGTAGATACTTAATTATTACAAACGTAGTCCAGTTAAACTTCTGTTTTATATTTTGGCTGTGCCCCGAGGTTCCATTAGAGCCCATTGTTTCTACTTCTATAGCTGTCCTGAAAAATTCACAAATGGAAATTACGTGTTACCCGGTTTGTTCAACTGCAAAATTTTGAAATGGCTGCAGTAAGTGGAAAATTGTTCAGAGGAAAGTTCGTTTTGTTATTTTGAATACCACTCTACATACATAGTACAAAACCAAGTCACTTTTCGTGTCTGTATTTGTAACCGATTAGATCTTCTAAAAAATCTAAACTAAATGGATATTGATGCTGTCTTCACCAACATTTAGAGCATTTATTCTGGAAGGTTTATCTACACTAATATTATAAAGAGGAAAGATTTGTTTGTTTGTTTGTATTGAATAGGCTCCGAAACTTCTGGACCGATTTGAAAAATTCTTTCACCATTAGAATCCTACATTATCCTTAATGAACATAGGTGATAGAATATTTTCAAAAAAGTTAAGGATCCGTATGAAAACTTCGATAATGTAACCCAAGGTGTGAAAAATAGACCCAAAAAAATCCTTATATCGCGTACGCTGCGGAAACTATTGACAATAGAGCAAAGTGATGTACTAAAGTTTTATAGAGGACATCAATATCTACATAAAACTCCGCGATACTATAGGTACATCTAACTATTACATTTATGTCGCAATAACTACTTTTCCATGTTATTAAATGCAATATTAACGCCGAAAAATTCTTATAACTTTTTTTTTTAAATACCAATATCTACCCGTGCAAAGCCGGGGCGGGCCGCTAGTGTGTATAATATGTATATTGATATTAAACTTACATATAATAAAGAACCTCGATCATCTGTCAAATCATAAAAACCGTGCAAAGCCGTGCAAACCGCGAGTTACGAATAAAGGCAACCTTTAGTCAATTAGCATTGAATTTTCTTAGCCTATAATATGTAACTTGGGCACGGCTAAGAAGAATTTGACAGTTTATTTAAATTGACGGGGGTGGGTTGATCATTTGTGGGTATTAGTGCGAACAACACCCATTGTCCTTTCTCCGTTGTCAAGCTCCCAATTCCCAACACAATTTTACGTAAACAAAAACATGGCCCTTGAAAATACATAAACAAAACTAAGAGAACAAGGAAAAATAATACCTTCCCCAAGGAAGTACGCTGTCGTTGTTAATAATACGAATAATATGTAAATAAAAATAATATTTCATACTGATTCGAAAACAAAGAAATGTTGATTATATTTTTACACGATAGGGAATATACACGATTTTGTTTTAAACGTTTCTATTAGTTAAAAAATATAACACATCCAATATAAAAACCATTAAGCTAATAAAAAAATATTAAAATCACTATAATTTTCGGGCGACTTAATCGCGGCCATTTTGGCGCGCTTATTCTGTGACGTCAGATTACACGAGTTCGATGTCAACAAAGAAGTGTTTCGTTCACAAAGTTACTGAAAGTTAAAAAAGTGAGTGATAAAATCAGTTTATTACCATGGAAAAGCACAGAAAAGCTTATTATAAATATTGTGTCGCTTCTATGTGCCAAAATAACATCGAAACTGCACCTGACAAAGCGATAATTTATTAAATACTAGCAGCGCCCCGCGTAAGTTTCGATCCCATGGGAATATCGGAATTAAAAGTATCCTATGTCTTAATCCAGAAAATGGTCTATCTATGTGCCAATTATCATCCAAATCTGTTAAACAGTTTACGCGTGATTGAGTAACAAACATCCAAACATCTTCACAAACTTTCACATTTATAATATTATTAATAGGATATATATAATTTACGTCGCAGCTTTTACTCCTCTAAGTTATAATCAATGGGATGATATAGAATTCATACGTCATCTTCGTGTCTCCAAAGGTTCAAAGAAATTATTTTAAAAAGTTTTTAAAAAAATCGAAGAAATTTTATTAAATAATAATAAAACGTCACACAAACGTCAAATGTCAGTGTCAAATGGATCTATTTGTTGCCATTATTTTAATGAACGGATGAACGAATTTCGAATAAACTAAAGAATGAAGAGAAGACTAATCGAAATATAATCTGTTCATATTTTCCATTATATTAAATCGATTAAATTTTCTCTTAGATTCCGATATCCATAGCTAAAAATGCTTTTAATTTTACGGCCTTAAGAAAAATAAATATCGAAAAAGTTTTCATGCTCATAATATAAGCAAATGAACTTGACTACTCATTCGGATCGAGCGACGGAAAAAAGCTAAGTCCCGTTATGAAAAGAGCCATTTCTCGTCTGGCGTACCCCAGATTACTAGGTATTACCTAGGCTTATCCGAGTCCCATTTTCTGTGTAAGTCAAGACTTAGTGGGCCAAAAATCTTCAAATAAAACGCAACAGATAATACCAAAAGCTTTAAAAACGTGCATGAAACTTGAAATATAGCTGAAAAATTCATTTTAGAAAAAACCAGATTCGGCTGCGTCCGCATTTAAAAGTTAATGAGAAAAATCTGCATACCAAGATCGGAATTTGCATAGCTTATGTGGAATTTCCTTTATTATAGTCGAGATTCTAGTTCTGGAACGTGCTGGCTGAATTAGTCGCTCTGTAAAAAAAAATACATTCCATTTTTAAATCTTTGCGATTTGCTAGTTGACTCCAACACGCATTGTTTGTAATATTTTTATGTCTATGGCTAGGTCTCGATCACAGTCTACTTAGAGATATTATGGTCTCGATAAAGCTGTGTGACCAACATTAAATTGGCCAATGTTGGTCATAAGGATGATAATTTTCCGTAGCTTTTATTTGTTCAGCCAATCCATTCCAAAGGTTGTTTTTACAAGATCACTTTTAGAGATAAGACCGCCCATTGTTTCACCCCTTGTAATATTTCCACATTTTTATATCTGTAATATTTATGGTGTACATTGTTGAACTTGTGAACGAAACGTCATTACTTTACTATATTACTTTTGATGTCATAACCAGAATGTGTCCGTACAAATGAGTTATATTCTTATTTGATTCTTTAGTAGATTGATACACAAGGGGCTAAAATGACCCATTATATACGAGGTAGTTTTATTCCCGAGCTTTAGCGAGGGAGTAAATATAAATCGACTTATAATGGGTTTTTAGCGCTATGTGTTACACTCTACTCTACGATTGCGAGAAAATAAAATAATCCAATACAATATTAAAAATAGATTATGGTCACCAATTCGGAGGGCGCCACGGTGACAGTGTTTACATCGGCTCCGTATTTCGTAATTGTTTAAAAATGTTAAAAGTGAATATTTCGCGCTGAATTAGTACTGAAGTGAAGATACAATCAAGGAAAAGTGATTATTAAAATACATTGAACTTATGTACAAGTAGAATAAGTGAAATTAAAGTGGAACTCAGATACGTGCAAAAGTGACAGTTAAAACAAAAATTGTGTGAAACTTTGTTAGTGATTAAACGGAAGTAAATGGAACTTAAAGTGTGTTGTGGAAAGAACTTGAAAGGAAATAAAAACACGGAGTTACAATTGCATCAGTGGAAATAAATAAAAATCAAGGATTTTATAGTCAAAATTTGCATAATCATCGCAAACTGATTGGAAACAGCGCCATCTATTGACATTGCGCTAAACTACCTATCAAACATTGTCAATACGTCAATAGAATCGACCCGATGTGACAGAAGTGTCAGAAGTTTCAAATATTTAACACAGCTGTGTAAACTAAACGACAGAGGTCACTACTTACATGATTTCGCCATCAAAGGTAAACAAACCTTTCAAAAAAACACGATCACGGAACGATTCAGCAAACACAGAATAATAATAATTAATAAGAAAATGGAAGCACAAATGCAATCTTTTTTTGAAAAAATACAAGAAAAACTCGACCAACAAACGCTTATTATATCTGAAACTGTGACAAAAAATGTCTTCGAAAAATTGGATGAAAAACTAACTTCAGTTATAGAAGAAAATAAAATTATGAAGACTGAGATAAAAACCCTGCAGGAAAAGATTAAACTCTTGGAGCAAGAGAAGAAGAAAAATAATATTGTAATATCTGGCATACAGGAACAACAAAATGAAACAACAATAAACATTATAGAAGTAGTTGAAGACCTTTTCCAATCAAACTTGGGCATCAAAATTAACCCACAGGAAATAAACAAAACTTATAGACTCGGAAAGAAAACGCAAAACAATGCGCGTCCAATCTTGGTAAGCCTAACTACAAACTGGAAGAAAAATGAAGTACTTAAAAACAAAAAGAAACTGCCTAAAGACATATACATTCAAGAAGATTTTTCAAAAGAGGTATTAGAGACTCGAAAGAACCTACAGTCTCAGCTGAAAGAGGAAAGAGAAAAAGGTCGTATCGCATACATAAAATACGACAAACTAGTTGTGAAAGATAGTATAAATCGTGATAAACGGAAACGTGAAGATTCAGTCTCCCCGATGACGACTCAAAACTACAACAAGTTAAATGAAAATACAATTGATTTACCAAAAAGTACAAAAAAACCAAACACTAGAAATATGCTCGACTACTTATCAAAACCAACTCAGGATTAACAATTAATTTCCCCCTCTACTTATTCTCCAAGCCGGCTGGTCCCCGTGGAGAATTACGACCAAAACCCCCCAAACAATAACCCTAGAAAAAAGGGAATATCTAGCCACCTATGTGTCGCGAGTTTGAATGTCAGAACTTTACTCTCTGAGACAAGGATTACAGAGCTGAATCATGCTACTGAGAATATACTGTGGGATGTTATAGGATTATGCGAAACAAGAAGAAGCGAAGAATGTATAGAAGAATACCCTGATTTTATATTGTACACTAGTACTGCAACAAAAGGGAGGTATGGAGTAGGATTTATTATAAAGAAGCACCTAAAAAAGAACATTGTTGGTTTTAACTGCTATTCAAACAGAATTGCGACCCTAGAGTTAAACATGTCCGATAATAACTTGTGGTCTATAGTACAAGTCTATGCACCCACCGAATTGTGCGACGAAGATGAGCTGAGCGAGTTCTACGGAACCTTAGAAACCGCTATAGAGACTTTAAATGCAAGAAACCTCATCATAATGGGCGATTTCAATGCCCAAATTGGGACAGCACAACAAGGCGAGGAAAGTGTGTTCGGCAGATACTCGCACGGCAAACGGTCAAAGCACGGGCAGAAGTTGGTAGAGTTTGCTCTAGAAAAGAACATCAAATTCATAAATAGTATGTTTAAAACAAAGGAAAACAAAAAATGGACATGGGTATCGCCGAATGGAAAATACCATAATGAAATCGATTTCATTTTAACAAACAAAGGTCAAGACATTTTTGCTTTCGATATAATTAAAAACCTTAATTTTAACACTGACCACAGAATGATAAGGTGCAAAATCAACTTGGAATACACTAAAAAAAGAAGCTTTACCAAATCTATAAACGCACATTGTACAAGAAACTTGTCAATATTTACAAGAGAAGACGGAATGCACTGGGAAAATATATTTATTGATTTGATCAAAACATCCTCACAAGTTCAAACACAGTACGATAACTTCCAGAAAGGTATGAAACATTTATTAACACAAATACCATGCGAGACATACAAACAAAAATACCCGTTAAGTGCACACACACGTGATCTGCTAGAAGATAGAAAACAACTGTACAAAGAAAAGAGAACAAAAGAAGTAAAAAGGAAAATCGCCAAAATAAGTAAGGAAATAAACAAAGAAATATCTATCAACAGAAAGAAACACAGGCAAAATGTTTTTGAGGAATACTTATCAAAAAAGGGAGCTATTAAAAAGGCATACAAAGATCTTCAAAGTACAAAAAAATGGGCAACAAACATGGTGAACAAGACAGGAAAGATTATTTCGAAGCGCTCAGATATAATAGCAGAAGCAACTAACTTTTATCAGAATCTTTACTCGTCACAAGAAAGATCCAGTTTGTCACAACACGTCAGAGGCAAAGTCTATGTCGACGAACCGCTGCCCGAAATACTGAGATCAGAGATTGGTTTTTCTATCGAAACTCAGAAGAAAGGTAAAGCACCAGGAGAAGACAAGGTAACGAACGAAATATTGAAGTCCCTATCAGAACCCTTACAATACCCACTGGAAATCATGTTCAATAACATTCTAGAAAAAAGAGAAACCCCAATACAATGGTCCGAATCGTCGATAACTCTTCTTCACAAGAAAGGAGATAGATGTGACCTCAGTAATTATAGACCAATTAGCCTCATGACAAACATATATAAAATATTCTCAAAAATACTATTAAATAGACTTACAATTACTCTAGATGAGAACCAACCTCGTGAACAAGCGGGATTCCGTAAACACTACTCAACAACTGACCACATCCAAGTGGTAACACAAATAGTAGAGAAGGTCAAAGAATATGGCAAGACTCTATATTTAGGCTTCATCGATTACACCAAGGCATTCGATTCTCTGGAACATAGTGCAATATGGAAGACACTAGTGGAACAAGGAATAGACATAAAGTATGTAGAGCTACTCCATAGCATTTATTCTAAAAATTCCGCAAGAATAAAGTTAGAATTAGAGGGACCAACTTTTCCTATTAGAAAAGGCGTCAGGCAGGGCGACCCGCTGTCACCTAAAATATTTTCGTCTGTTCTGGAGACAATATTTAGAAGCCTGGACTGGGAATACAAAGGCGTGAAAATCGACGGTGAATATTTAAGTCATTTACGTTTTGCAGATGACATTGTTGTGTTCACAGAAGAGTCTGCACAATTAGAAAACATGTTGCAAGAGCTGGCGGAAGAAAGTAAGAAGGTAGGATTGACTATGAATGCTGCAAAAACCAAAATTTTAACAAACGGACCGGAAGTAGCAATAATTATAGACGGACAGGAAATAGAATATGTTAAAGAATACGTTTATTTGGGACAATCTATCTCATTCGAAGATCAAACAGAGAATGAAATAAACAGGAGAATAGCAATTTCATGGAAAAAGTACTGGAGTTTTAAAGAAATCATGAAGAACAGAAAGATAACCATGAATTTGAAAACAAAGTTGTATGAGATAGCAATCCTTCCATGCCTTACATATGGATGCCAAACATGGTCCCTACGGATACAAGAAGAACACAAACTCGGAGTTATGCAAAGGAAAATGGAGAGAAGCATGTTGGGTATTAAATTATCGGACAGAATTACTAATGAGGAAATTAGGAGCAAAACTAAAATAACTGACATAGTAGAGAGAATAAGAAGTCTGAAATGGAAATGGGCAGGGCACATCTGCAGAATGGAAAACGAAAGATGGACAAAGAAAATCATAGAATGGGTACCTAGAGATGGAAAAAGAAATCGAGGAAGGCCGCGGAAGCGCTGGGAAGATATATTTAAGGAAAGATGTGGACCAGACTGGAGGAGACAAGCTAGAGATAGGGAAAAATGGAGAAAGTTGGGGGAGGCCTACGCCGCAGAGGCGACTTCCATAAATAAATAATTTTTACGTGCATGCTAACATTAATAATAATATTTTGATCTTTTATATTATATATTTAAATTATATTTAGCTTACAAACACATTATGAAATATACAATTATACAATAATAATAAACAATATGAATTCAACTCAAATAATAAACAATAATATTAATGATACCTAATGAAATGTGTAGTAAGTATAGAATGTGTTAATGATGGAAAAAAAAAAAAAAAAATACTATGCTTAAATTGTTCTATGTATTTATGGTAGAATAAAGGCTTTTTTATTTATTATTTTATTTATGGTCACCAATTCAATTTGCAATTAAAGGAAAATTATAAAGGATTCGATTCGCGCCAATGTCTTTTTTAAATTTCTTCTGTAGCCGCACGCAAGGCAATGCATGCATTCTACCGAAGAGATCGCCGCTTTTAGTTCCATTTCCAAAAATAATAAGTATGTTCTTTTTTTAGGAAACAGTATTAAGTCGAATTCATGATTATTCTACTTATGAATAAAGACTTTTCTGTTTTGTAGGCTCGTTGGTAACAGACAAAAATAAAAAAAATAAAACTTTTTCCCCTAGAGGTAAATGTGCTATATTTTCCTAGCTCTGGTACACTACTATGACGTACTTTTTGAGCAAGAGGAGTAAAAAGTTTATTAATTCCACAACTAAGTACATAACAGGTTATGAGGCCAGCACGCTTCCACCGCAATTAAAAAAAAAAGTATTCTATTATTATTCTATTTATTCGAAGTAAGTATTCTATTCTATTCCATTGGGAAACTATATAATTTTAAATTGTTCTTTGTCAGTATGCAAATAAATGGGCTTCTGGGAAAACAAACAAATAAAGGCAAAAAATAAAGTTTAAAAGGCATTAATTGAAATATTAAATCATATGTCTTGTAACAAATCCTCCTTAAATTATGACGTCAGCCCTTCAACCCTCGTCTCACACGACATCAGATAAGCCAGACAGCCTGACAGAATAATTACACTGCACGCCGCACGGTAGCCATCTTGAATACGCAAATTGTTATTAGATGTGGCAACACTTACAAATTAACGTCAAAATTGTTTATGTAGAAGAGGCGTCCTCTTGTCTGCTAATAATAATAAAGTTTTCCTTTGATGTTTATTCTAGCTATTATTGAGGTGCCTATTTAAGTAAGTAAGGCCATGTAAAGGAGTAGAAATAAACCTATTGATATATAAATTACTACAAAAACCTAACCTAGACAGTTCCCATTCAAACTCAAAGTCAAAGCATTTATTTCAAATATTCACTTACAAGGCACTTTTTAACGTCAAAAATTACAACAAACAAGAATTGATTCTAGTCGCCCATTCCAAAAGGTGCATAGATCCACTGCCGTAAATAACGTTAATTTCGGAAGTAGGTGGCAAAAAACTAAAACTAATAAAATACAGATCCCAAGACTATTACTTTTTGACGAGTTATACGAACAGGGAACAGCTGATTTTTTTTTCACGATTTCAGGTTTGGTCCCATAGTAAAATTTGTTCATAATGAAGCGTACAATGACCTCTTAAGAGGTTGATAATGTTTTACCAAGTAAAAGTGAGTAAGAGAGAGTAGAGAGTGAGTGTGTGAGTATTCTATTCTATTCTATTCTATTCATTACCTAACTGTGTAAGCAATATTATTACCTACACATAGTAACATATCTTTTTATTTTATCCATCATGTACCAACTACATTTCACCTATGTGTACAAATAAATAAATTTGAATTTGTGATATGTAAGTACCTACCTATTATATAATAGCGGCACAAAAAACTCAAAGGAAATGATAATCAGAAAAGCCCCAGTTAATCCTGACGCTCTACATTTGCGTCACACAAACATTAAGTCCGACTATCAATCATCTAATTTGCCAGTGTCATCGTAATAAATCCATGTCATTGTGGACGCCGCGAATTGTTTCCATTTTCCTTTACTACTTCAATTTGATATAACTGTTTGTTGTTCAAGATGTTGGGATTATTAGGTGGTGTAGGGTGCTTCCCTAACATAAGTAATGTCAATGCAGATGTAAAATGTCTTTAAACTTAAATGCAGAAAATGCCAGTGAATGCTCAATGGGATGAATCTAAATAAAAATGCAAGTTGTCCGACTCAAACCACGTCTAATTGAACACTAAAAACTTACATAAAATGCATGGAACAATGCAATATGTCAGTGTCAATGCACTGCCAAATGTAGGTCGCGTCCAAAGTGCAAATAACCTTGCTTAAAGTTAAGTAGTAATTAGCGACTGTTTTACCATATATTTTTGACGTTTAAACGTCACTTTACTTTAATCTTTTATAAATAAACCCCATCTTGTATTCGTAACTATTTTTAACCGACTTTAAAAATCAAGTCGGTTGTATTTGCACGAATCATAATGCGAAGCTTTAAAGAGTTTTGAGTTAGCTTCAATAATACGAGTTTTTTCTACTTAATTTACATTGATGATGTTTTAATAACTTCCTGTCACTGATATTTACATAGCAAGTAGTGTTAATTGAATTTGTGTGGGGGTAGGTACAACTGAAAAGTGAAAAATAAAAACAATCGAATAACGAACTGTCAAAAAACGAAAATGTGGAACCAACGACACCGACTTCCGAAATGAAAGTTATTTTTCACTTTGTATTGTTTTTTTTTGAAGTCTGTTGTTCTTTTGTTTATTTATAAAGTTTTTTTTATTAGTACTGTAAAGCTCTCTACAAGCTTCAGGGTACCAGGAGGAATAAGTAAACCACGGTTTATAACGTATGATCAATAATAATTATTCCTAGAAATCATTCACGTATTTTATATCTTTTGGCTTGTCAACCAAATCTGACGCCTAAACTCTTCTAATCTTAAACTAATCATGCTTGTCTCGTATTTCATGCCAATAACTTTTAACTGAGTTGCGGAGGTTGCATGTAAGCACCAAATAGGCTTTAGCTCTACAATACCTACCCTATCTTTGCCTATTTCTACACGTTTCATCATCATTCGGCCTTTTTCCAGCTAAGCTAAGGTCAGCTTCCAGTCTAACCGAATGCAGCCAGGATCCTCTGACCTGACCTCCACAACCCAGTTACTGGGTAACACGATACTATTTGTAACACGTGAACCACGTAGTCTATACGTGAACTACTTTATAACAAATAAGGTACCTAAGTAAGAATTATTATCTACACAATGGAAAAACTTGGCTCACGTTCAAAAAACATCTATTCAACGTCGATGACCATCTATTGAAGTAATGGATGTTTGAATTACATCCATTGTATGAAAGTACTTTGTGCTATCGCCATGCGTCGTACCGTTAATCTCTAGCTATTGATGAACACAAGATAAAATTGATGATGATTTTACCTCATACAGGATGAAAAATTAGTCTGCACACTATTCTCGTTTTCAGAAGATCGTAAATCCCTAATGGCCGAGTTACACGAGGGTAGTTTTGCAAAGCTAGGTTAGAAGTAAAATATTATAAAGGCGAAAGTTTGTGAGTGTGTGTCTTTATATGTTTGTTACTTCTTCACGCTCAAACGGCTGGACCAATTTTGATAAAATTTTCTATGGAGGTAGCTGACACCTTGGATTAACATATAGGATACTTTTAATCCCGATATTCCCTCGGGATCGAGACTTATGCGGGTGAACCGTGGGACACTGCTAGTAAATCATGAATAGCTCTAAATCATGTTGTTCTGAGTTGAGTTACACGATTACTGACAAATGCTTGCACTGACTGGACAGGTCCACTCAAATCTGTGTGGTACAATCAACAAAAGAGATAAGTATGCAGGATCGTCGGATATAGTTGAAGTTTAGTAGGAAACCGATGAATGTTCTCGAATAAAATTTAACTTTATTAATAGAAAACAAACAGCTCATTTGTCAAATTAAATTTCTGTCGACAACATCCATCGGTTTCTTACTAAACTTCAACTAGATCCGACGATCCTGCATACTTATCTGTTTTGTTGACTGTACTTTCATCAAAAGACCATTTCAGACATCAATGGGTCATATGGTCTTCACATAATCTGACCAAGATTATGTCTGGACTTTAAAAGAGACTGTGACCTCTGAGTTTGTATCGGCTTTTCTTTTCAGAGTAGTCAGATAGGAAACGCCGACCTCATCTAGTTTATTTTATTTTTTATAATATAACGTGTGAATGTGATTTCGATATCCAATTTACAGAATATACATTTTCTTATCATTTATAGCTGCAGAACGAAGGCACGATTTTCTTTAAACTGTTTTCATGAAAATTACATACCTACGACGCTTTGTTTATCATTCAATACCTAGTATAAGTTATCACTAACATCCCTGCAATGGCTTAATTTATTTTGTGTTCAGAAAATATTTTATTTCCGTAACTCCGAAATGCATGTTTTAAATAAAATAGCAATGGCGCTGCAGAGTATATTTTCGAACAAGTTTAATCTGATTAAATTTTCTGCGGTATTGGAGCACTATTGTTATCATATTGTGCGGTATCCTTATGGAAATATTAATAAGTGAAATCTCTCTATTGTGTGCCTCTCTCACGAAGTGGATGCAAACATAAGGTAATACTCCTGTACTGTATTACCTACCGTTTTGTAGCATTGGGGTTTTTTTTTAAACCATAAATCTTTCTAAAATATTACTTTTCCCTCCAATATTCTCTTTACAGTACTGAATGCTAGCTGACGAGGCAAATCAAAAATCGAACGTAAAAAAATAAATAAAAGCTTGCTCGTTTCAATTCACTCACTACGATTTTCCGTATGCCTTTTGACACGCGTGTTGAAAACAAAACCATTTGGATTGTAGGCCGGTCCGGTCGTAGGAAAAACATTTGGTCACGATTTATAGTGAAACGTGATGCGGTCGCGAATCACGTTTTGGTGCGTATCACTCCGATAATATCATCATTTGGAAAGAAGTAGATACTTAGATACATTTTTGTTGACAGTTACGACCACGGATTTTGGTCCATAGTTCCGTGAAATATAAATGTTTATTAGGTGTCTTATGTACTTTTCGTGGACCTTTCTATACCTACCCACCCGGTCAGTTTATACTAAGAAAGCTTAATTCAATATAATCTGTAGATGAACCTCATGTCCTCATTATCCGTTGTTGTTCTTTAGTCAGCTAAGAAATAACCCATATCATAAAGGACAATACTCATGGCTGTATGGAATCCCGTACCATGCTGCATCAAAGTCAAACTCAAAATCTAAGTTAACTCCTACAAAAGTTCTTTTTGTAAACAAAACCCGGGTTTCGGAGATTTAAAAAAAATCAAAATAACCTAAAAACTGGGCACTTTATTTTATTTGACACGAATCACTATTCTTGTTATTTTTAATTAATGTAGAATCGACAAAGTATAATGTTTTACATGTTTTTTTGAAAGACATCATAGCACTTTCAAAATTCAAGGTCATATCATATAATTTTAAACGCAACGTCATGTAAAGGGAATAAAACAAAATCAACATCAACAACAACAATCCAGATTTCTTTTAAGCCATCAAAAAGATTTTGAAAATATTCGAGCCGACATATCTGCCATATAAAACAATCAATTTTGTCAATTTTATAATTTTTTATAAATTTTATCAACTTTACCAATTTTTAACGATTTTATTATTAAGTATTACTTTTAATTTCAATCAGTTTAAATTTTTATTAGTCAATTATTATGGTCCTTAGAAAATGAGAATCGCATGAAAATCCGTTTCGTAGTAGAAGAACAATGTAGTCACACGATTTTGTCTTATAATACTTTCTATTTATTTATTTGTTTTAAATGTAGGTAGTACGCACATATTTATGGGTTATTTATTTTCAGTTTTTCATGAACACAATACAACACACACACAACAATGTCGCAACATTTTATTTTATTTGATTTTGTTAATTTATTTTTACGGACACACATATCTCTATGTGTTTGTTATTCCAGCGTATGGCACTCGTGGGTTGCAGCTGAAAATCAGCGTCAGGTGGTACACCTTGTGTTGTCATCTGACATTATGCTGAGCTGAGGCCCTTTTGGCATTATAATCTTTGTTTTCTGTTTTTATAGTTTTAAGGCGTACTTATTTTGATGTAATGCCAATAAACGCATTTTTCTTTCTAACACTTTTTTACTTTAAATTAAATTCCATGTTCAAAAATGAAATCCCCGGCGCGTAATGTCGTAAGAAAAATGAAAATAATTACTACAATATTTTGATCTTCTCCTTTTGTAGAATAGGTATGCTGGAGTTTTATGCTATTTCGGGGTAAGGTAGGTGCTGGGATAAGACTCTACGGATCAAATTCAAAGTAAAATAAAGAGTCGCAGAACAGAAAGTTGTCAGCATTCAAAAATATTGCCAAATTAGACGGTAATTTGCCGAAGTTACCCCATCATGCCGTATAATTCCATATTTCCCTTACCTTAATAATTCTTTAGCTTTACCTGCAATAAATACTTTCCCAACTTTTCCAGTAACTTCTCCTAATAATACAAAATTTCATATAAACTTGATGCGCTTAAGTTTTAAAGTTTTAACTTTTCTTGCAAGCTTGTTGGACGTTGCGTCTCAATTTGTTGCGAACAAGCTTACTTTATCCTGCCTCGTTTACTTAAAAAGTTTAATACGCGAAGTAGTTCTGTATAAGATGACAATATCCTGGTATAATACTAGGTATTAGAAATATTATTAGGGGACAGGTTACCGTATGTATTTATTACATTTTGATGAGCGTGAAAAGATGATTTTGATATTCTTTCTTCGTTCAGAGTATCTCTCTGTGGAATGCGCTCCCCCAGGAAATCAGGATGGCAACCAACCAATTATCCTTTAAAGTTAAGGTTCGCGAGCATATTCGCAAGAAGCTGGCAGTATCATCACAACAGTAATATTTTCTCATTGTATGTCTTGTCTTTTTTTAGTAAGTATATTCATGTATTTATGTATATTTATTTGTGCTTATATTAATATGTAATTAGGTATATAATATATACATAGTTTTAATAGGTTTATGCGTAACTTTATATTTAAAATATTTATTCCTCAATTTTTATGATTGCACCTACCACTGTTTGTCTCTGCATCACCCAAAGGTTGACTGGTAGAAAATGCCTATGGCATTAAGTCCGCCTCTGTACATTTATGTGCTTGGAGTATTAATTAAATAAATAAATAAATTTGGCTGCTGGATTTGGAGATGATTTGACTGCCTCCCCAGATTGGGCTAAAGTTACGTGGAACGTACGTTATGTGAAAATTAATAAACGATTTTTTACAAAATGAAATCAACCGACTTCCAAAAAAACACTACAAAAATCATATAAAGAACTACGAGTACTTGCTGTGTCATTATCAGTAACAGGAAGTTATTATAATATCATCATAAATATAAACTAAGTGGAAAAAATGCGTATTATTGAAGCTAACTCAAGATCTACCCAAGCAAAGTTAATCAAAATGTGAACACGCCTGAGGAGTACCCGATCCATTAAAAAAAGGAAAAAGAAAAACAGTGGCACTCCAGGAGTGCGGACAGAAGTAAAAACTTGAAAAAGCATAGTAATTTTATATGTTTGAAGGTCATTCTTCCCAAAGAAAATGTTCCGCGCGTCGGTGTCTTTATAATGGGCAAAACTTAAAACAGAGGTGTCGGTTACGGTAACAGTGTCGCGAGTTCAATGATTTTTCCCGTCCCAAAAAATGCCCAACGCCGTGCGCCTAAAGAAGTTTTCACTTCAAAAAATCAAAATCGATCTACAATTGCCGGAGATATCGCGCAACATACAAACAAACAAAAAAAACAGTCGAATTAAGAACCTCCTCTATTTTAAAGTCGGTTAAAAAGGTACTAAATTTTCTAGAAATTAGTAATCACTAGTTACCTAAAGCTGTCAAATATTAAAAAGTTTGATATCCTTTGGTCTGTCGTAACTTGATTGTCGTAGTTATCAAATTCACATTACTGGACCTCCCGTCCATCCAACCACCGTCTGTCGAACCATCTATTTCTTGAAACATCAAACCTTGATTTATAAATCACAAACAAACGCTCTAACTTTCCTTGAAGTAATGCTTTACGTAGAAAATTACATAATGTGAACGCCTACAAAACTAAAAATTATGCAAAATCTGGAATCCCCATGTATAAACATAACAATATTATGTTTCTACGTCTCAGTATTATGCATAATTGTTCGTCCCAACGTGCTTCCGGTCTATTAACGTAATTTACTGTTCTTAGATGCGCTCGAGTGTAAATAGCTAGATTATTCATCCATAATTGTATGGCTCGTAAGTAGAGCGACTAATGACATGCAGCTTAGATATTGTAGCTGTACAGTCACGAGCACTAATATGTCAACACTTGGCAACTTTCAATAGCGTTTTTTTTTTACGAAATAACGAATGCAAAGTTGAAATACGACACTTTACATAAACCTATAGGTTCGAAAATACTACGTTCATAATAACATAAAATTTCATTCAAAAATAAAGGAAAAAATCGCCTTTGAATAAAGCCAAGTGTATACATACTTATGCTCGTGACTGTACGACTACCGCCGCCATCTTGTTTATTTTTAACTGACAAGTTTATTGTTTACCAACAGCGCCCCCTGTCAACGTCATTCGAGTGCCAAAAAATCCTTTTACACACGTTCACAGTTATTTTACCTCTGACAGCACCATCCAAACAGAAAAATAGCTTGTAAAAGAGATAAATCCTAAGATCGAAATCAAAGTGTTTTTTTTTTTCATTTATATTAAATAGACCGGACTGGATGAGCCGACCGACTATGGGTTTTGACAATCATTGACTAGCTATAGTGACTAGATTATAAATTATTGTACAGGGTGTCCAGTGGCAGATTTCAAAATTGGAACAAACGTAATTTCTGAACGCAACACGTTAGAGGGGCGCGGGGGGCATCGTTGGAAGCAACGACGTCTCTTTGGTTGGAAGCGTAAGCTCTGCGGATTTTTTTCCAGCCATGGAGCAGTGGCGTGGAGTGCACCGCGTTTTTCCATCGTTACGATATTCGTTGATTGCGTGATGGACCAACGAACAACCTTATTCAGTCTTGGGTAGCAAAGTTCAGAGCTACAGGATCAACATTAAACAGCCTCAGGCAAGAACCTATACCAGCGGCAGCCACGGATGAAAATGTTGAACGTGTTTCTGTGACTGAAAATACCCGTTTATCACTTCGTACACGAAAACTTGCGTGCTAGTCTTAAAGAATGTGCTAGGCTCGATGGTCACCATTATTTTAGAACGTGGTTTTCAAAAAATAAAATCCGTATTTATTGTTTTTAAATAATAATAAACATTCTTTATATTAGAGGTGTAGCGTTTTTTTTTTTACAATTTTTCAAACTTTGAATTCTGCCACTGGACACCTTTTAATTGATTGAACATTTGTTTGCAGACTGGGAACGTCATTACATATTGTTCGAAGTTTAATTTATTGTCGTCATATTTTTACTGTAATCTAGTTTTTAATCGAGAATGAGACTGCATATTAATTCACATAAAAAAACCCCAAATTTTAATGTCATGATTTCTTCTCCCTGGCTTAGAAAGGGGATGAACTACCGAGTTGACTACTGATAGAGAGGTATCCAGGAAGAAAACGACATGTTGCGCCCCAAGTAAATTTTGATAAGGTCAGGAGATGATGATGATTCCTTCTTCCTTCGTAGTTGACAACCATGTTCACTCGTTAGGTAACACTTTAACAATCTAAACAAACAATCACCAATTACACAAGTTGATAAGTTAATGGTCAATTTTATTACTCTCCGAATGCTTTCTACAAACATTATCCGGTTTTTGCAGCTCATAATTTAACGAAATGTTGATACATAGCCACCATTCCCGATAATAACCAATTATTTGTGGGCAAACAAGGCTATTGTGTCAAACGCACGGGTTGTTTACTTTGCCTTGTGCTCTTTTTATCATGTGTCCGCATTGTGTACATATAAGCTTAATATACAGAAAGCTTATTATACGCGAAAACAAAATCAGCTGTTCCCTACATTTATGTTCGCATAACTCGTCAACGTAGGGAACAGCTGATTTTTTTTTGCGATTGCTGCTTATGCCCTTAGTAAAAGTTGTTCATAATGATGAGTACAATCTCCCATTTCGGTTGGTCGCATGTTTTCCATTTCAACCTGTATTTATTTAAATGCTTATTATGAAATCTTAAATACAATATACAATCTAACACTAAAATACATAATTTATGTATATACAAGTATATTTAAAGGGGAAAAAAGGGAACAGCTCATTGGGCATCATAAAATTCGTCCGCATCGCTTGCAGTGGAAAAAGTGCCCAAAACGCTGGTGCGAAAGACGTCCACTGGTGGACATAGGCCTTCCCCAAGCACTGCATGTATTATCACTTATTTAATTTATCTTATGAAAATGTGATGATTCTTATTGAAATAGGTGTGATAATAATATACACACTGCGTGAGGCGGAGAGGAGAATCCGTAACGTTCTTGACAGAACCAGAACAGAACCAGATAATATCAATAGTACAGCCAATAACCCGAACTCAATGTTCATGCCGCCAGTAGTTCCACAGGATATAGTTAGAGCAATAAGAACATTAAAAAATAAAAAAAGTCATGGTTATGACGGTGTAACAACTTCTGTGGTTAAATTTGTGGCTGATATAATTGCGGTACCACTAAGTCACATCATGAATACTAGTATTAGCTCAGGTACCTTCCCCAGTGGTCTCAAAAAAGTAATTATAAAACCAATCCATAAAAAAAATTGCAAAGAAGACATGGCTAATTATAGGCCAGTGGCCTTAATTCCAGTGTTTTCCAAAGTTTTTGAAAAAATTATATACGAGACAGTCTATGTGTTCTTAACTAAAAATAAAATCTTATGTGACGAACAAAAGGGGTTCAGAAAACACAAAAACATTAATATGGCTGTATACGATCTACTGAATAATGTAATGCCAAGTGTGGACCAAAAAAGACCTGTATGCGCCATATATATATACTGATATGACGAAAGCATTCGATTACTCACTCACGCGTACGCCGTCATAAACTAACGCAACCTAAAATACGCCTCAATGACATCTGGATAAAACTCACATATCATAAAACTGTGACAGCAAGCCCTCAGTATTTATTTTTTTGTAATTTTGTCTATGGGAGTATTGCTTGCGTTCCATTTTCTTTAGTCGAGTGGTTAGATGTAGTACATGTGTGCCAAAAACCGTGAGTTCGTAGCAGCATTACGAAATTAGTTATCTGTAGTTGAAAATCATAAAAAAACCAAATGACGGCGATGACGGGTGCGGTAATAGGATACTCGCGTGATATAAATGTTATTGTTTTTATAAACTTTGAAACTACAATGGTATGTATTATATGTCATTCGATTCGGTATGAATGGGGCTATTTTTTAGGTAAATAAAAAAATAGGGTCATCGCTTTCGATTTTGAATGAAAATTACTTTAATTTTTAATTTTCGTAATGTAAACAAACATTAAAAATAAGCAATTATTAAAAAAAATCAAAGTCTCTTAAAGTTACGAAACAAGTTTTGTAATCTACCCTGGTCTATCCACTTGAAGAAACAGCCATTAGTTTAACAGCGGTCCATAGATTTTTTTTCTGTACGAGTCGTGTATAAGTGGCGCGGCCCAAAATAAAAAATGTATGGGCATAACAATGCCCCTCGCGCGGGAAATGTTTATGTGAGTGGGTAAACCATGACGCACTTATAAATAAACTTTACACGTACGGCATTAGAGGAAATGTCTTAAATCTAATAAAGTCATACCTAGTTAGGTATGACTTTATTAGATTTAAGACATTTCTGTATATTGCTTTCGATTAGTTAATCGAAAGCAATATACAGAAATAGCAAGGATATGTGTGAAAACTAAACAGGAACATAAATATCTATCCGGCTACAGAGAAGTGAAATTTGGCGTACCGCAAGGTAGTGTACTTGGACCTTTATTGTTTATTTTATATATTAACGATTTGCCTCGCCAGATTCAACAGCCGATGGTATTATTTGCAGACGACAGCACGGCAATAGTAAAATGCGGCAATAAAAATAATTACGAAATTGACATTAATAATACATTGAAAAGCATAATAAATTGGCTTAATAAAAATAATCTTATTATAAATATTCAAAAAACAAAAGTCATGCATTTTCATCTGCGTCTAGGAGCTGAAAATTATGATGTTGAATTTGATGGACAAAGAGTAGACTCGACAAATGTTACAAAATTCCTTGGTATTTTAATTGATAACAAACTGACCTGGAAACCGCATTCAGAGGATGTATGCAAGAGGTTAAGCAAGTCAGCGTACGTACTTTATAACCTGGCAAAAAAAGTAAGCGTTCGCACCGTGCTGGAAGCTTATCATGGCATAGTTGCGTCAGTTTTGAGATTCGGAGTTATATTCTAGGGGAATTGTACTGAGAGGGAGAGGATATTCAAAGCCCAAAAACGTTGTTTGAGATCAATGACCAATCTTAAGAATACCGACAGTTGTGCACCTGTGTTCAAGTCTCTAAAATTACTCACCTTTCCGTCTTTGTATATACTTGAAGTTACAATATTTGTTAAAACAAACATACACCTTTTTACCCTAATGGACGATATTAGAACACGTCCGGGATCTGTTAGATCGCAATACAAAAATCTGATGTTTACAGGTAGGTACAAAACAGCATTATTAAGAAAAAGCTTACTATCAATGGGGCCCGTCATTTATAACAAAATACCTCATGCATACAAGGAAGAATCAATAAGTGTATTTAAAAAGAGGCTAACATCCTTACTAATAGATAAATGCTAATATTCTATACAAGATTTTTTGAATGATAAGAGTTTGTAATGTTACATTAATTTATTATTTTTTATTTTAAATTTCATTATACTACCTTGTTTATTATAATGTTACATTAATTTATTATTTTTATTTTAAATTTCATTATATACCTATCTACCTTGTTTATCGTTATTATTGTTGTTAATGAAAGAATATAATCAATTTAATCAATCACTTGTAAAATATACCTAGAATTAAGATTGTTGTTTTTTTTGATGTTTAGTTTATGTGGGAAGACTGTAGATCCACATTACTTAATACCTGTTTTTCTTTTTGTTTATATGGTGGTTTATTTGAGGAAATATAAATCCTTTTCTTTTTACTTTTGCATGCCGTAAGGTAGAGTGTGTTGGAACCGTTTTTAGAATGTTTACATCTTATTTTGTACCCACATTCATTGCAAAATAAATGATTTCTTTCTTTCTTTCTTTCTTTCTTCTTGACATCTGTCAGGTTGGAATGAAAACTAAACGAATACGTGTTTTGCAAATTTGATCTTTATTAGCTACTAGAATTTTCGCTCTGACAAGTGTCAGAAACTCTTTCTCTCGACGGGCGGACTGTAAAAAAACATAGCAACGCTTTTACCAAAAAAAAAGGTCATGTATTTTTCCGGAACATGAGTATACATGGCATGCAACGTTACATTGTAAGTTCGAAGTCAAGTAAAACAAAATTCATGTAGGTACCCACAGTTGGCCTATGGGCAGACATCAAGTCTGGGGTTTCAATATGAGAACAACAAAAAGTCATTCCACATGTTGAGGAATAGAGGCAATAAAACTTCTAAACTAAATATCTCGTAAAGAGATACAGCCATCGATAAATTTTGAACAATAAAGTAAGTATATAATATATTTTTCCGTGTTCTCGTACAGTGAAACATCGGATACTTACTTTAATTTATGAGTTCAAAACCTAAGTGCAGCACACAACTTTAGAAGTTCCAAGCTCTAGTAGGATTTAAGTCTCTTCCTCAGTTTGAAGCAGTTTTTCTTTATCCATGATTCAAGCTCACTTGCATTAGTTTTCGTGTTTAACCCTACATATTTATTTTTTTAGTTTATGAATAAATAAATAATTAATAACTGTTTACTTAACTGTTGTTATTTTTAATATGAAGAAACTTGACATAAAAGTTCGTTAAAAATGAACGCATTTAATCATAGCTTTGGACTAATAACAAGTCCTGAAAATTGACCACACAAGTGTCCCACATTTGGGCGTCATTCTTATTTTATATGTCAATTTATCAAAAATCTTTACTTGAACGTCGTGTATAATAAACCACGGCTCTACTAAATAAGTCCTAAATTGCATCGCAGGGGTCCCACATTGGGCGCCACTATTGTTTTAGAAATTAAAAACTAAATTAAAACTATACTTGAACTTTCATTACAATATAATCACGTGTAACAAACCATGGCATTTCTAATAAGTCTTGAATAGCGTCTGAATTTTCACATCGCACGTGTCCCACTCTGGGCGCCACTATAAGTTAGATTGACTAATTTATTATTTCCTAGCCCTGTCTCCATCGCCTGCATACATTTGTCGCTATTTAGCCGTGAATGCTTGCTGCCCCAAGCCGGTTTGCAAAACAACGCTTTTCTTACCTACATTTTGATCCTGACCCAAAATTGAAGCATTTATTTCGATTAGACTATTTACTTCGAATTGAAAAAATGTCTTTATTAGTCGGAATATAACGTTCCAAACCGTTTTTTTCCTATGAAGCGAGAGCATTAGTTCAAGTACTACTGTAGAGAAGCCAGCACATCAAGCTACTATAATCTGTCAAATTTCTTTAATAGATTTTCAACTTTATCCCTTGTAGCGGTATCTACAACGCCACATGCGAACAACGCGTCATACTGACGTCACGCGAATCCTGCATCGCGCAAGCAGAGTTTACCATGCAATTAGCATAGATACAACGGCCCGACATGAATCACTGGGCAGTCGCCCGCCAGTCACAACACCCGTCTGGTCGGAGGATCCTCCCTTCTCACTAGAGTATGAGTGTACTTTACACCCTGTTCCTCATACCTCAATACCCTAAAGCATAAGGCTCAAAGTTGATTGAGAAAATTTGACAGTTTCGGGTAGCTTGATGTGCTGGCGTCTGTACAATAAAAAAGTCGCCTTACATCGGAGAGAAGTGGAACGAAATTAGAGAAGCTAATTGCCCTACCGTGGGACAATACGGGTTCTCAATAAAAACTAGGTTTTTTGCACATTAATGACTTGTATGTTGCATTGCACTATATCTGTACCGACCTTTACGTGCAACGTCGAACGATATCTTTGCTATAAATATGTCCTAGATAATGTTAGTGTATTTATGACCACGTAGCTCGTATTCCACCATCATTTATTCCCGTATCTACGTTCTGTGGCACAACAGGTTGCATTGACAAATTTATTGTTTACAACAACGCCGTATGTGAATTTACAGTATCAATTTATTTACGTAAACCGTTCATTATTTGTCTCTGTTTGAATTACGTAATGTATAGTAATTTTATCTCACAAAGCGACGCGCGCTTTATTTGTGATAAGCAAGTGTACAAATACACTGTCAATGTGTGCGTGAAGACGCGATGATTTCCACCAATCGGCTCGCATAGCATCGGATCGGAAAGGAACGAACGGATGCGGCGACTGCCGATCATGTCCGACAGGATGTCGACGCATACAATCGGCTCCGTTCCGTCGCTTGCGAACGTATCCGTTTCTGCGCCGCCGCCTAGTCAAATAGTTTCATTCTTACCCTGTTGACGTGTTCTAATTTTTGAAAATGGTTGATGTGGTGGCTACTGAATTAGAAGAAGAAGAAGAAAATAATCATAAAACGCAGATCTGCAGTGCGTGTCACAGAGCTTGTAACCTTTTAGATGAGTGGTGCCGCTCGGCCACGGCTTTGTGCGCTCGCAACGACAGCCGAAAGGATTCGATCGGATAAGACAGACAGGCGAACGGAGCCGGTCGCGCGTTGCAGCATACTTTCGGCTATGATCGCGTGTCGCGGAAGACGCCCGCTGTCAAGCTGCTGTGCGCGGCTTGGTAATATAGACTTTAAATACTGTGTACACGATTTAATATCGTTTAAAGATTGTAAATTCCGTTCCGATCCGATGCGATGCGAGCCGTTTGAAGGAAATCATCCTTTACCTACGAACGAATACAATCGATTACTAATCACTACGTATGACAATCGTTGATGATTCGATCGGTTTACAGAAAATTGAAAATTTCGATTTAAAATCTAAGAATTTCAATTAAGACCTACATGGAGACAGGTCGACTCAAATCTGTGTGGCTTTCTCTTCATTAGTAGATACCAGACATTTCTGTACATTGTCCTCAAATAATTCGGTCCTAAAAGAAATGTCACTGTCATTAATCATTTAAGGCCGTAAACACACAGCGTATTTTTTCTATCGTATCAAATTAGTTGTATTATGTTTTCAACACACTATCTACCTAGCATATATCCTGAAGAATATCATATATTTTTCTGATTTTGTTTACTGTACTCGATCATATACTTTTATTGTTTCTAAAACTTGCGTTTTTTTGTGTTTAGGTCCTGTAAGCCCCTTAATACTCGTAAGCAGTCCTGAAACTAGAAAGGACGCTACCAATCCAATTCAAAATTCTACGTACGTTTATTATACATATTCCCATTCTAAATTAACATAAACCCGTAAAGTAATGACTTACATTTCTGCATCTAAGGCAGAACGCGTGACAGTCTCGCCTCGCGTGCAACACCGCAGGCGTGAGATAGCGAATAATTTATTATTTTATATTACTGTCTCCCTGTAGCACATACAAGTACTAGATACCAGGTGTGTAGACTAGCTATTATTATGAGTTTACGCTTGCGGTATCCTAACCGAAAGCGACTGTGGCGCGAATATACGATTGTCGATTACGCGATAGTTTACGTGAATAAACACAGACATACGCGACTTGATTGATCGCATGATTATGTCATATTCATATAAACTGGCGACAATCACGTATCAATTGGAATGCGCAACTAGGTTCATCTTTCTGACTAACCGACTTCTTGACAATTTAAAAGAAAATGTTTATATTTGGGCGTCGACGACAGAGGCAACTGCGCCCGTCGACACGATTTATTCCGGTCTGATCCCCTGAACCCCCCCTTCACCCCCCCCCCCCTGCAAATTCGTCTTCTGTTTTAATCTCTGTCTTATCCACATTATCTAGGTTTACTCTTTTTCACAGGTAAGTACAGTCAAAAGAAAATAAAAGTTTCATGACTTACAAAATTAGATAAATATTTTTTTATGGCACGTGTCGGGGCAGTGCAAGTGGTCCGTTTGAACGCTATACTCAAATACACGAGCGACACGTAGCCGACGCGACGGCAGCCGCCGGACGCGTCGACGGGTGCAATTGCCTGTCATCGACGCGTGTCGGTCGTGTGTATGCACACTTAAGATGCGGCCTAATAAAAATAAAATATATGACAATAGACAATATACCGACTAGTATTAAATACTCGGGCCACCACAGTTTCCAAGTGAAATAGGTAATCAAGGAACCTCAGTCCAAGATTACTTGGATTTCTCAGAAACAATACCGGGCTTTCATTTGTAGTTTTTATTTTCATATTTTCAACACAATAGAGTCGAAGATTCCACTGATTATATTTTAGCCAGACAAATCTCGTGCTTATTTTTGTAGATTAAGAAATAACCAGTTTTTGTTTTATTATTCGGTGTTAGTGAAAGATAGACACATAAATTTTTCCATTGAAGCAATATAGTTTCATGAGTTAAATAATATACCTGCTGATATTCATGCTGTACATATTACAGCAAAGAAAGCAAAAAGGCAGAAAGGTGTGGTCATTTGAAAGGGTGTGGTACAGACCATCACACTGAACAACTTTCTCCATATTCAATTCCCAGATGGAACGAATGTCTAGTGTATTACTAGAGATTAAAGTTTGACAAAAAACAAGTTCTAAAGAGTTAGGTAGGTACCTATTTTTTCATATCCATTTTATAGAAAACCGATGATTTATTAATCAACTCAGCCTATCACAGTCCATTTCTGGACATAGATAGGCCTCTCCTAGGCTGCGCCACAACACCCTGTCATACGCCTTTCACATTTACTCTGTCCCAGCCACCTTTTTCAGGTTGTCGACCCATTTAGCTGGAGAGCATCCCACTCTACGCTTGCCCCTACGCTTGCCCATACGCTTGCCCACTCCAGGATTCGTTTTCTCCACCGACCATCGGCCCTTCGACAAACATGGCTAGCCCAGTCTCACTTTAGCTTGCTTACTCTGCAAATGAAAGACAATTCATAACGTATTAATAAGTATTCCATACCGAATTTCGGTCAGAGACTACAGACCATTTGCGCAGCAGATTTTATAGCGCACAAGTGTGTGCGCAGATATTGGTGCTCTCACTTTACCCTCACTCTCATAGTCCGATGGGACGGCAATCCGACACGACCGGAGAGAGATCAAGCGCAGGACCGACGGCTTAACGTGCTTTCCGTGGCAGGGGGGTTTCACACCGACAACTTCCAAACTCCGGGCTGTTACTGAGAAATTCCTAATGGAAAAACCCAATAACACTTTGCCCGACCTGGCAATCGAACCCAGGACCCCACGTTCAGTCGCGCTTGCGACAGCTACACCAACATCGAGGCCTAACGTATTAAGGTTGAAGTACGCGCCGAGAGTACTGCTGCTGGAGTCGCATCGCAACGTCAACTTTAATGCGTTTGTGGTGCGCATAGTAACATGCTACCTGCACCTGGTGATGGAAGAAAGCTTTTGGCCGCAGGATGTGGTATTCCGCCGCTGTCGCGGACAAGTGCTACCGGAACGCACAAAGACTTAGTGCAACTAAGTGTTACTAACATAGTTATTAAGTTTTATTTACTAACAAAATTATTACTATATTATTATGTATACTTAGGTTAAGGTATGTATCCATGGGTCTTTGTTACCTAAAAATAAATAGTTCATTATATTTTACATAACTCGGGACCATGCGGTCCCGGTCCTTCGGATGGCGTACGAGGGGCCGAAGCCAACTCGCAGAGGCCCCTTACGAAATTTTAATGAAATGCGGCACCAACCGACGATTATCCCTGTATGCACTATTATTATTATTATAAACCTACTAAGCACATTCCGCCCCTAAGCACTAAGAGTACGGATCAGCAATCCATCAATTAAATCTTATTCCCAACTTGCTAACTATCGGACAATGGGCTAACTAACTAGTAACAACTACGAAGTCACACCGCCAGTCATAAATCCTTATTGACTCGCAGTTCACTAACAATTTCCAATATCCTGTCCGAGAACTTGCGGGGATGCATTACGTGTGGCAATGGAGTTTGTTACGGAAATTGCTGACGTTGTAATGTTACACCATCCAAATTCTTTCTTTCTCCGACTACCAGGTCGGGAAAAGTGTTGTTGGGTTTTTCCATAAGGAATTTCTTAGTAACAGCCCGGAGTTTGGTAGTTGGCGGTGTGATACCCCCGTGGCTCGGAAAGCACGTTAAGCCGTCAGTCCTGCGCGTGATCTCTCCCCGGTCGTGTCGGATTGCCGTCCCATCGGACTGTGAGAGTGAGGGAAAAGTTAGTACACCTGTGTCTGCGCACACGCTGGTGCACTATAATATCTGCCTCGTAAATGGTACTTGTGCACTATAATATCTACCTCGTAAAAATTGTCGGTCGTGCTTTGTTAACCTGTGCCCTACCGACCATTTACGAGGTCCTGTGCCTGATCTCTCTTCGGTCGTGTTGGATTGCTGTCCTATTGAACAATGAGAGTGTTAGTCTCTGTTGAGATTGGCTGCCATGGGCGAAATACTGTCTGGGACTATACTTTCCTATGGTATATTTACCTGGAATGGTTACCTACGATTGATCTGTAACCAAATTGCATTCTGATTATGTTGCTTTTTATCAGACTGATTAAACTGGCACCTATGGTGGACCGACGACCTTGTGAAGGCCGCGGGAACTCGTTGGATGCGAGAAGCGCAATACCGGTCGAAGTGAAGGTGCTTGGTGGAGGCCTATGTCCAGCAGTGGATGATGATACGCCCTATGATATGGAACTTAAACCTAACTGGCGAAATTACTGGAGGTCTCTCCCTAAGCCCTCAGAGATTACGGGCATGGTATGTGATTAGACTGACGAGGATGCAGAAGACTGGACAACGATTCATAGAATCCAAAGCAGACAAATGTATAGGTACTTTAATACTCTTTTTTAGGGTTCCGTACCTCAAAAGGAAAAAACAGAACCCTTATACGATCACTTTGTTGTCCGTCTGTGTTTCTGTCAAGACCCTTTATCTCGGGGACGCGTGGAGGTATTGAGTTGAAATTAAAACCATATACTCAGGTCTGCAGTCCCTTGAAGCTATGAAAAAATTAAACTTTTAAGTTAATGTAAAAAAAAGATACGGGCGTTTATGCCGCAAAAAACCGTAATGAACCAAAATGTATAGGGTACTTTCCGTTGACCTAGAATCATGAAATTTGCAAAAAGCAAGGTCATGTAGCGCAAGTAAAGGAAAATTTCCGAAAACCATAAATTTGTAGGTAGTTACATTAAAAAAAAACCCGTGATAAACTATTTCAATTCAACCTATCGCTGTCCACTGCTGGACATAGGCCTCTCCCAGACTGCGCCACAGCACCCTGTCCTCCGCCTTCCGCATCCAGTCTACCCCAGCCATCTTCTTTAGGTCGTCCGTCAATGACAGACATGGCCAGCCCACTGCCACTTCAGTTTGCTTACTCTGCAAGCTATGTCGGTAACTCCGGTTCTTTTCCGGATAAACAATTTACATACCTACAAATTTGTACGGAACCCTCGGTGCGCGAGTCCGACTCGCTCTTGGCCGGTTTTTTCTCTCTATCTCTCTCTTCCAGTAACTCAAGCAAAAGTCTAATAAAACAGACTGAACAACTACAAAATCTGACTGTATAATGTAATCTCTTCGACACGTAATAACGTAATAACTATTCCACACAGATTGCAATAAATGTCTTTTACTCGGCGACACTTGCAGACAGCTTGCTGTATCAACAAGCTGACTCTTGAGTGACAAACTACTACTATATGACATGTAATTTATGATGTTAGAGTACTTGTTACAGACGTAAGTTCAGGCACCTAATCTGGTTATGCCATTTTACCCAATAAACTGCCGTTTACCTTCAATATATGCAGTCAAAGTGAGCTCTGCGCTGCCACCGACTACGTCGTGGAAGTGGCAAAGTTTTGGGCCAATAAGATCTACAATAAAGTTGTGCCAACGACACGAAGAAGATCTTCAATATGTAATCGGGTCCAGCAACTTCTGGCAGTAACTGCGGCGTCGCATGTGGTTCCTGGGCTGCATATACTTTTAGTAACAGCTAACAGTACATCAACCAAGACATGGAATGGATGTGAACCCTCAACCAATGCATGGAGTGAACCCTCAAATAACTGCTGACAGAAAAGTATGGGAGAAGAAGTCCTGCGCGGAAGTTGATGGCCTTAACATTTTTGGTATTACAACTTCGAAATAATAAATAATTCAAGTCCGGGTAAAAATACCTTAAGTAAAATAAAGAGGGTTTAAACAAAAGAGTCACTTAAATTTTAATAAAATGAACCGAATTCTCACATATATTTTCTAGAAGACATTGCGAAATTGTTCCCAAATAAATGGAATAAGAAAGCATATCCCCACACTCCATTCTATTCAAACAAAACTTTCAAGTAAATTCGAGTGCAATCAGAACTTCGATAGCTTTGATTCCAACCTTATTTCTTTTGAAATGAGAGAACCGACAGCACTTTGGATCGGTTCCAAAGAGGTTGCTTCAGAGTAACAAATGTAATGCTGGCCCCAAAGAATTAAAGATGGCGTCATGAAGTTCAATCTTTTGTGAGCGCGGGAAAAGATTATGTCTGTGTATTCAAGATTGAATATGTTCTGTTTTTAAAAATGGATAGTTTTATCAGACACCACGGTCTATTCTGTAAAAATCTCACCGTGAAAACTTAGGTGAAGTGAGGTTAAAATGAGGTGTCAATAAGGTGAGGTGTGAATCCATAGAGTCAGGTGGAAAGACACCTCCCTTCACATAAATTTTCAAAGTGAATTTTTACAGAATAGACGGCTGCTTTATGTACGACCAAAATTGTTTGGATTTATTTATCACATAGTACGAAAACATAAACAACAGCGTTTTTTTTTCATGGCATCTTGCCGGTTAACCTTGCAGGTTGCTAAACCGGGCTATCCTGTGGCTGCCTCGCCTTGGCAACCGCTTGCGTCTACACACGGATGTAACCTACAATACGTGACGTCAAAAGAGCGTTGAGCCCAGAACTTTGGTCACGGACCGTCTTCAAAGCCGTCAGTTTCTTTACGACATTTTTGTCGTAATGCTAGAAGTGTGCAGACACACCAGTGACCAGCGACACGCGTCAAAGGCTGACACAACTGTCGGCGCGTTGACAGCGGGCGCCCACGACGGCTCCAAATACCTCTGCCTTTGACGCGTGTTGCTCGTGTATTGAGCACTCAATAGTGACACGTTTGTTTGAATGGAAATAGTTGACAATGCCACCTCCATCAGTTGCCGCCGAGGCGACTCCGCACTGTATGATATTTTTCATTCATTCATTAGGTTGCACGCCATTTTGTGGATTCATAACGTTGGGTTTAATTTTGATACATGCAGTTTCACTCCAATAAAAACAACTTTCCAGTCGATTTCTAAAGCTTTTAGTCTTGATACTTATAAAAGATATTCGAGCCAAGACTAATAGAACGTTTTTGGCAAGTGAAGTGACAGATTTCAGACGTTATTCGAGCTTTGTCTAGTTATAGTTTTCTTTTGTACATATTTATTTTATATTTTTTACACGCAGATATAGAATAGCAAAGACTACATCTAAGAAGAATCCTTTTTCCAGAAGAAAACTTAAAGGTCAAAAATAGGTGTAATATCCCTTGCCCGCGAATTCGTCCGCGTGTAATTTCTGGTTCCCCATCCCACCCCATCGCATTGCATCACGTGCTCGCGTTATCACGTTCTTTTTGACATTTTTCTTTTTGCTCGGCTCCTAAGGCTCATAGCGTGATGTTATAGCATGTAGCCTATTAGCCTTCCTCAAGAATTAGGCTACCAATCGCAAAAATAATTTTTAAACCCGACCGGTAGTTCTAGAGATAGCGCGTTCAAACAAAAAAATACACAAACTCTTTAGCTTTATTATTAGTATAGATTAAATCGCCATTCTAATTATCAAGCTCAAACAAAGACTATTCAGAAAGTCAATGAATGAAAAACATTTTTCTTTAGTGGATGAAAAATTACAAAAGTTTTTCAAGCATAAAAAATCTAACCTTTAAGATACCTTTTTTATCAGTTACTTACAGATGCAAGGGTACTCTATCATAAAGCCAAGTTGAAATGAATTATACTTTTGTTACAAAACTTTTATTTTCAGCCAGTTAATCTCTTTAACCATTCTTATTAGCCATTCATTCACCTTCCTTTAGGTTCATTAAAATAATAGATAGAACTTTTAAAATTGGAACGCATAGTGCGTATCCTTTTTGTTTTATATAGGCAACCTTTTTTTACATGATCCATTCTTATTAGCCATTCATTCACCTTTTTAGGTTCATTAAAATAATGGGAGCCTGCCGTTTTGCCGAAAAGATTTTGCCAAAATTTCACTACCCAAACAAATTTTCGCAACCTTTTATTATACCAATGCAATGTTTGGAATAATTTTAGTATGCACATTTTCATTTGGTTGAATTTTTACTTGGCAGAATATTATTAAGGATAATGTCATTTAGGCATTTGGTCTTTAATCAAATGATTTATTACGGCAAACAATCTTTAGACAATAAACGTTTGGTCAAACGATTTGTTATAACAAAAAATATAAAGGCATAAATAAGATTTTTTGAGATTTTTTTTTTTGTTAATTAAATAATTAAAAAATGCAATTTTATTTTAAAATAATCATTTATTTAATACAAAATATTTGTAACTTACTATTTTAATTTTTTGCAATGGACATTATCGAGAACCGAATTAGTTACGAGGTTAATTATAAAAAAAAAATGCTTAGGTTAGGTTAGGTTAAAATTGTGACCGCCTACGCACGAGCCGAGCGAGCGAAGCGAGCGGTGCCGCGGTAGCGGCCGGCGAGTGCCAGAAACGACTAGATTATATAGAAAAAAATATGGAAAAAAGAGATTATTTTTAACAGGCTATCGAGAACCGAATTAGTTAGACGAGGTTAATTATTTTTAAAAAATGCTTAGGTTAGGTTAGGTTAAAACTGTGACCTCCTACGCACGAGCCGAGCGAGCGAAGCGAGCGGTGCCGCGGCAGCGGCCGGCGAGTGCCAGAAACGACTAGATTATATAGAAAAAAAAATATGGAAAAAAGAGATTATTTTTAGCAGGCTATCGAGAACCGAATAAGTTAGACGAGGTTAATTATTAAAAAAAAATGCTTAGGTTAGGTTAGGTTAAAACTGTGACCTCCCACGCACGAGCCGAGCGAGCGAAGCGAGCGGTGCCGCGGCAGCGGCCGGCGAGTGGCAGAAACGACTAGATTATATAGAAAAAAAAAATGGAAAAAAAGTCTACCCGAAACTGAACTAGTTAGACGAGATTAATTATTTCAAAAAATACTACCAGAATACTTAATATTATTATTACCTGTTTAGAATTTATCCCAAGTGGAGAAAGCACCCTTGTAATAAAACGTCTTCAAAGTTAGATCTTATGCTTGAAATGGCTGCCTTAAAACTGCGAAAACTGACGATACTAAATATTTGGCAAATGTAATTTTGCGTAAAATGAGTTATTCCAACTGAAATATTTGACTAAATAAAAATTGGTAAAAGTACTAGTTGGTAAACAATTTATTGTTTAAACGTTCACTTGCCAAACATTAGGTTTGGGTTACAATTATTTGTGAAGAGATTTTTTGCTTAGTAATAATTTGGCAAATGAAATTATGCGGAAAATTGTTTGGGAAGTGATAATTTGGCAAAATCTTTTCGGCAAAACAAGGGAGACCCTAAAATAATAGATAGAACTTTTAAAATTGGAACGAATAGTGCGTATGCTTTTTGTTATAGATAGGCAACCTTTTTTTTACATTATGGGAGTGTTAGGACAGAAGTGAAATCACAATTAAATAGAAGAATTATTTGATATCCTTTATGCTAATCACATGAATTATAAAAATAATTATCAATCATAGCAAAATTACAATCAGAGGAACAAAATCATCAGAAATCAAATTAAAGAAATCAACAAGAGATTATTGGAAAACCAGATCACACCGAACGACTGACGGATGACGGATAGCGCTTCTGCATGCAACGCTGTCAAACCATAGACCGTCAAAGAAAGACCAGAGAGCCTGGCCTGCCGCCTGCGGCAGCCTCCTTTCAGTGACCGCGTCCGTCGCGTTCCTGGGCCGGGTAGTAGCATCTAACACGGCCATCCTGATCATGCGTCGTCCTCGACAGCATCATAAAGGTCCGGCAATGTTTGCATGGCTTCGTCAGCTGGACGGGAAGGCGCAGCGACTGGCTCTGCACCATGATGAGCAGAAGTGGTGTCTTCTGTGAAACCAAAAAGAAAGACTACCGTCTCTCGGACAGCATCAGACACATAAATTGACTAGCTAAACAGTCTATGGGATACCAAGACGTCATCTTAGTACTCCTTAAAGTTTCATTCATCACATAGAAACATCATAACGCATGTCATCGACATTCATACATCATGCAAGACAGATGACAATGATGATGAAGATGATGATGATGTTTATTCATGGTCATGTAGGGCGTTTAGCGCCAAAAGGATCGTCTCGCAGTCCGTCCTCTACATGACCCGTTGTGTAGGGTGATTACCAAATCACCGAAAGGAACGTCTCGCAGTCCGTCCTCTACACAACTCATCGTGTAGGGTGATTACCAAATCACCGAAAGGAACGTCTCGCAGACCGTTCTCTACACGGCCTATCGTATAGGGTGATTACCAAATCACCGTAAGGAACGTCTCGCAGTCCGTTCTCTACACGGCCTATCGTGTAGGGTGATTACCAAATCACCGTAAGGAACGTCTCGCAGTCCGTTCTCTACACGGCCTATCGTGTAGGGTGATTACCAAATCACCGTAAGGAACGTCTCGCAGTCCGTCCTCTACACGGCCTATCGTGTAGGGTGATTACCAAATCACCGTAAGGAACGTCTCGCAGTCCGTCCCCTACACGACAGCTGACAATGATGATGAAGATGATGATGATGTTCATTCATGGTCATGAAGGGCGTTTAGCGCCAAAAGGATCGTCTTGCAGTCCGTCCTCTACATGACCCGTTGTGTAGGGTGATTACCAAATCACCGAAAGGAACGTCTCGCAGTCCGTCCTCTACACAACTCATCGTGTAGGGTGATTACCAAATCACCGAAAGGAACGTCTCGCAGTCCGTCCTCTACACGGCCTATTGTTTAGGGTGAAACCGGTCAGGTACCTCGCACTTTACCTGACGTAGACGTCTCGCAGTCCGTCTACTGTCTAACCCCAAGATCTGCAGAACCCTCTATGGCAATGCAGACCTCTCACGACACGCAAGCATACTCATGCTCAAAGAATGCAGCGCAAGTCTCAGAAACTACTCGTCTTTCCAGAGTACCATGTACTGAGCAGCAGCTTGCGTCGTCTTGCCACAGGAGCCGGAAAACAAGCGCAGCTCACACCGCCCACTCGGCAGCGCGCGCGTGACCCTGTAAGGCCTGGTCAACAAGCGCAGCTCACACCGCCCACTCGGCAGCGCGCGCGTGACCCTGTAAGGCCTGGTCAACAAGCGCAGCTCACACCGCCCACTCGGCAGCGCGCGCGTGACCCTGTAAGGCCTGGTCAACAAGCGCAGCTCACACCGCCCACTCGGCAGCGCGCGCGTGACCCTGTAAGGCCTGGTCAACAAGCGCAGCTCACACCGCCCACTCGGCAGTGCGCGTGTGACCCTGTAAAGCCCTCGCATCCCGTGGTTCATCTTTCCAGTTGCCTGCGAAAACCAAATCATCAATCGTCGTGTCGTGACTGCTTGTGTTTTAGTAGATCAGTTGCGCGTACTCGGCGTAACTCTCTTTGTGCTTCACAATTCGACTGTACACCTTCCAAGGCGACATCACGGACCAGTGACCTGATGACGGGGGTCACCGCGTCGGTGCCCACCAATAGATTCAACGGCGACGCTTGAGTCGTCTTCTGTTTGGTCACGTTAGGGTCAGCTAGAGTCTCCACAGCGTCTCGGACCAGGCTGCCCCTTTGTGATTGGTCTCGATGTGAAGAACGTGCAGAACGGTACGGTCGTACCTCTCGACCTGGAAATTGTGAAGGCTCGGCCTAACCTGACCTTTACTTATTATTCGACCAAGATATTCAACCTCGGTGGTGAGAAAGACGCACTTGCGTACGTTTATCGAACACCCTGCCTTGGTCAAGGTCGTAAATACTACCTGTCGCAACAGGTCGTCACCTTCGTCCATTGTGGCGCTCATCAAAAGTACGTCGTGTATGTAAACCAGAACTGGTCCCGCGACAATGAATTTGCGCAGCGTTTTGTTGACGATGCGTTGATACACAATGGGCGAATTTGTCAGAACGTATGGCATTTTACTCATAAACGCGGCTGGTACTACAACGAAATCAGCCTCTAGTGCAACATTAGCAAACTCAACCGTAAGGGGTGCTTAAGACGTGGACACAATTTCGTGGTTACTAATACCCTTCAACACACAGTAGGTATTACTGCGCAAACCAAATGTTTTACTACGTCGTACAATATGAGGGAAACATTAAGCGCGCCGCTGTCTAAAGAGTCGCAGGGTCCTGACAAAAATTTACTTTGCGTTTGTTCTGCTGACCCTGTGGTCCTGACGATCTTTCTTTGGAGAAACAAACTTCCTCCGTACGCCCTATATTTTTAGAGAACGTGCAGATTGGAACGTTGGGTCGTACTTTGGACACTGGCTCGGACGGTTTAGATCTTTTAGCACTTGTGCATCGTCTATTCCGCGGACCACTATTTGCGTCATTAATTCCTCACTAAGGCCTTTGACAATGCGGAAGCGGAGTAGGGTTATACGTCTCGCGTACTCGGCGTACAATGTGAACCTGTTAGACGTCGTATGCATCTGTTTGATACAAAATAATGGGAACGTCCCGGATTTATGGACTGGATCGCATCTACTACAGCTTGAGCCACAGACGGCGCCGTTGGGTTCGGTTGCGGAATTTGTTCTCGATCATTTCCAGACGGGATAAGATTGTGTCTAGAGTTCGCGATTCTGCAGGGATAGACCACGGCGTCAGTCTTATCAAAGTACTCTGTGCGTCTGACTAATATATGACGCACGGCGTCCCGTTTGATCGTACTCTAGAGGGAGTCCGTTCGCGACGACTACGTGGCTTATTCCGAGGTTTTCGTGTGCTATCTCGCGACCGATCGCGCCTACATTGCCGTCGGTGCGATCTGTTACGTGAACTATGCGTGTTAGGCATGTTCACCCGTGAAAACAAGTTCCACACACACAAAACAACAAACAAATAGAAAAACTCACACACGTAGGTAACGACAAAGTTCCTCTGTTATGAAATTCAAACTGGTCAAGTCAAGGGGCCTAAATTGGGGTTGGATTGTTATCCCACTTCTGATGTTAGGACAGAAGTGAAATCACAATTAAATAGAAGAATTATTTGATATCCTTTATGCTAATCACATGAATTATAAAAATAATTATCAATCATAGCAAAATTACAATCAGAGGAACAAAATCATCAGAAATCAAATTAAAGAAATCAACAAGAGATTATTGGAAAACCAGATCACACCGAACGACTGACGGATGACGGATAGCGCTTCTGCATGCAACGCTGTCAGAAACCATAGACCGTCAAAGAAAGACCAGAGAGCCTGGCCTGCCGCCTGCGGCAGCCTCCTTTCAGTGACCGCGTCCGTCGCGTTCCTGGGCCGGGTAGTAGCATCTAACAGGAGTTTATTTAGATTCATAATTAGTTGTTCCCTAAGAAGGCCTTTAAGTTTTGTTTAATTTATAGAAGTGAAACTTCTTAAGTGATAGGTAGTTGGTAGACAATAAAATATGCTATATTTTTTAATAAGTTTTACTTCTATCTTGTGTACGGTGCTGCACGCGCGATCAAATCTGGATCAAATGGAAACTATATATTATGAAGGCCTTTTTTTTTTAAAAAAAGGCATAATATAAGTTGTGTTTAATTTATTTTTTATTAAATTATTTGATCAACTCTGTCAGGGTATGAGATTTACACATCATCGTTTTGCATTTCAGCAGATCCTGTTACTCTTTTGTCCTCGTTTATATTTCAGTTGACGCCTCTCCCGTGTCCCGCCATAATTACTTTTTAACCGACTTCAAAAAGGAGGAGGTTCTCAATTCGTCGGGACCTTTTTTTTTTTTATTTTTTTTTTACCATTGCTTTTTACCCTTTAGAGTGAGTTGGACCGAATTAATACGCACCAATGAGACTTTTTATTATCTACTTTACGGTTCAATTACTATTCAAATATTTTTTTGATGCACGTTTTATATTTTACAACTATGAATTTACTACAGTCGCGTTGTTATTTCCAGTTAAACAAATATCAACTTTATTTTAGTAGTAATTAAGTTGATATATCAGAGTGACTAGCACTATTAAAAAGTTATAAAAATTTTGAAGTTGAACTTTATTGTGTATTCCAAATACTCATATTTCTTTACATGTTTGTCAAATAAATCTCACGCCTTCTTCTTCTGGGGGTAGGTACCACAGAACGCCACCTGCTACGATCCTTAGACAAGCCTTATGTTTCGTTTATATTCATACATCTGCAGCCTAATTACGTAATACACAATCACAATCTGTATGATTTTGAAGGAAACTTTGCTTGCGCGATGCAGGATTTTACGTGACGTCAGTGTGATGCGTAGTTCGCATGTGGCGGTGTAGATGCTGCTACAATCAGTACCCTAATTGCGTATCAATCTCAATCCGAATCATTTTGAAGGATATTGCTAATACATTGCTTCAAATGTTCGAAAAATTTGCGTACTCAACAATGTAAATATCGCAATGAATGTTGTTGAACCGTCAAAATGAAAGCCAATGCTACTGTTAGTGTGTAACGCAAATATGGTGCTGATCATACAGCATTATTTTTAGTACCTATATGCGAAACCCGAAACACGTGTCTAGTATTTTTATGTAAAGGATCTATGTACAAAATTTCAAAACTGTATCAAGAAAAATCACAAAGTTATAAGCTTGTTAAGTTACCTTTTTGTCCGTACAAATACAGGCTCACCCGCGCCGCGCCGTGTTGCGCTCATTGATAATAGTACCTAACCGTTCGGCGCGAAGATTGGATAGCCTACTTAGTGTCGCTCGGTGTCCAACTTTTAACCTTTTTTAAATATTTTTGGGACAAAACATAAGATGGGGTAAAAATTATTGGAATCGATTCAGTTACTTAATTCTGAACAAACTATATTCAGGTTTCCCATATACTAAAAATAACGTTGTATACGCACACCGGTTGCGAATATTACGCACCTGACCTTACTGAAGAACATCCCAATAAAAAGTTTAATATTCGTTTCTTTGTTACAACAAAAACAGTTCGTAATAAAACGTATAAAAAATTTTCCTACTTCAATTCCATTAAACCAAGAAAATACTACGAAATAAGAGTCACAAGATTGAAGTTTCTCACTCAATTTAAATATTGCAGACACTAAGTGATAACAAAACACCGTTATTTTAAAATAAAATGACTCATTTACACGAGGAGAGTTTGTCGCCCGTAGAGAGGCGAGAATCTCCATCGAGCGAGACTGTGTTCACACTCAGGCATATCATAATAAGCCTATAATGTTCCCACTGCTGGGACACAGGTTTCCTCTCTTCAAGAGGGAGTGGGCTGTAATCTACCACGCGGGCCCAGTGCGGGTTGGTAGATATACAAACATTAGTTTTTGGTTATACTAAACCCGAAAAGGGGTCATTGTACTCATCATTTTGAACAACTTTTTTGGGACCAAACTTGAAATCGCGAAGAAAAAATCTGCTGTTCCGTACATTTTGTCGATTAAGTGAACACAACACACGCCAGCACATCAAGTTACCCGAAACTGTCAAGTTTTCCCAATCAGCTTTGAACCTAATGCTTTAGCGATAAGGCTGAAAATCCATTAAAGAAATTTGACGGATTGTAGTAGCTTGATGTGCTGGCGTCTTGTACTCTTTGCACAATTTATGTTTTTATAACATAACATAACATATCGCGCCTGCATTCCCCGGGAATTCCCTGAGAGCAGTGGTGGCCAAGTGGTAACGGCCGCGACTTACGAGTTGTAGGTCGTAGGTTCGAACCCAGACAGGCGCTTTACTTTGTGTAAATTATTTCATCACCACTGCTCTCAAAACGGTGAAGGAAAACATCGTGAGGAAACCGGCATGTCCTAGAACCAAAAATTCGAAGACATATGACATCTGCCAACCCGCACTGGGCCCGCGTGGTGGATTACGGCCCACTCCCTCTCACCAAGAGGAGGCCTGTGTCCCAGCAGTGGGAACATTATAGGCTGATTATGTATGTATGTTATGTATTCCCCGGGAGGGTTATGCACAGGTGTACCTACCTTTTTTTTTTGCTGCACTATGGAAATCCTCATGGACTTCCTCCATCGTGGGGGTGACAGAGGTGCACTCTTACCGGCTAAAAGCACCGCGGTGTTCCACCTCTACCTATGGCCGGGGATGAGGGATCCGAATAAGCATTCACCGCTTCCCAAAAAAAAAAACAAAACCAGACACAAAAACCACCTAGCACAAAACCAGACTCCGGGCTCTACTGAGAAATTCCAGATGGAAAAATCCAATAACACTTTGCCCGACTCAAGAATCGAAACCAGGACCATGTTCAGCAATAGCGCTTGCGACCGCTAAACCATCGAGGCAGTTAAAGTTCAGTAATTACTAGTGTAGCGGTATCTACAACGCCACATGAGAACAACGCGTCATTCTGACGTCACGCAAAATTCTGCAGCTCGCAAGCAGAGTTTATCGCGCAACTAGCATAGATACAACGGCCCGACAAAAATCATCCGGCAGTTGCCCGCCAGACACAACACCCGTCTCTTCTCTCTCGGTCGGAGGATCCTCCCTTTTCTATGGAGGATGAGTGAACTTTACACCCTGTTCCTCATACCTCTATACTAGCACACAGTCAGTCGCCTATTCGAGGCGAGAAACTGCTCCTCGTGTAAATGAGCCGTAAATTCATAGCACAAGTAGTGTCAGGGTGCATTAGCAATTCTAAACGCGCCAACAAGACGATTATACAGATTTCTCGTTAAATATGAATGACATGAATTATTCATGGCGGAAAAATGCAATGCCAATTTTAAATGAACTGGGTTTTTTCTGCAGGCGTGAGTTATGGTTACCCAGAAATTAAATGGAAATGGAATTGAAATATTGTTTATTCTGTAAATGGATGCGGGAAGCACAGAACCGGTTGAATCGGCGTTGTTTGAACACTAGTAAAAGCAACCCACTTTTATTCTATTCTTCGAAACACACTACAATCTGTCAAATTTCTTTAATAGATTTTCAACTTTATCGCTAAAGCATACGGTTCAAATATGATTGGGATAATTTGACAGTTTCGGGTAGCTTGGTGTGCCCGGCGTCTGTACTTCAGGCTATTCAGCAACTAATTGAAGCGAAACTAATCCCAAAAGCCCAGAGCCCCAAATCCCCTTTTAACAAAAGTGAACAATATTCCTCAAAGACCGTCAATATTTAGTACTAGCCACTAATCTTCTTAAATAAAATTAAAGTATATTGCGGATCCCGTAGCTTAAGAGCGTACTATAATCTTAAAGCAGGTTTAAGCAGCTTTTGATAAAACTTCAAAAAGATATGAAAAATTTGTAGCGGTGATGCGGCGAGCTTAAAGCGATTGCGGAGAATATTAGCAGTCCGCGGCAGTTATTATTAGGTGGAATAAAGTCTGTGTGGTGTTTACTGTGAATATACTGTTTTTGATGAAAACGTATATCGTCAAACCTCGTAACTCCACCAAAAAGGTCGAAATTGACGTTTTGATGGCAAATTGCTGCGTAAAAAATTTGAATTTTTTCTTTGTAAACATCGTTACTTTTTGTGCTTTGGTAACATTAAAAGTGGATGTCAAGTACACCTCATAAATGCACCATAATTTTTTTTTCAAAAGCAAACCTTGTAACTCTTTTGGTATCGTCTTTTACTATGGAAATGTATTAAATTACAAACATTATGTTTTAAATCAGTTTTATTGCTCGCAGTCGCAGCATAATGCTGCGACTGCGAGCAAAATATGTGACGCTTCACTCAAAACGGCCATCGCTTAGCATAATGTTATGCTAATCGATGGCCGTTTTGAGTGAAGCGGCACATATTTTCTTCCAAGTTGTTCTTTCTTTGCGTCATGTTTAACGCATTTCGTTTTTGTTTTTCGAAGTCCGTATTGTCTACAAACACTTCCTAAACTATAAATAATACTCTGAACCAGCAAACTTCGTACCGCCTCAGAATCAACAAGATTAAATGTATGAGAAAATGAATTATCTTCAATACAAAATTCGTGGAAGTTTCCCATGATTTAATAGTTATTCTGCTATTCGGAGTGGAGACAAATCTAACAAATCAAATACCCTGTAAATTAGTTCAGCTGTTCTTTAGTTATAAATGGTGTAAGTAACTAACCCGACTTTGTTTTATGTACGAGTAGGTATATAGATTATCGTCAAGATAGATGAGTACCTATCATTTTAAGTAAGAATGATAGGTGTGCCTACCTAAGCTAAAGGCAGGTAATCCCCTAAAGAAAGACGAGTCAAAATAAATGTCCACATCACAGCTAAATCCAAAGAAATCCATTAGAGAAAATCTTTTTCCCTCATAGGGAGTCATTTCACGTCTGTAGTAAACGAATCTCAACTTTATCTAGAAGAAAATTAATTCTATTTTTACGTTACACTTCAGGACGACAATTGTAATGGATCGTACGTGCGTGCGATTTTTATCGCGTTTTGAGACTTTTATGTAACTTTAGAATATAAGAGGATTTTCTTACTTGAATGCTGATTATTGTTTAGCACCATTGAAATTGTAATTAAACATTATTGCGACTATTCGCCCTGAAATGCTAGAATAGTTTTAATTCTTATTAGGGTCCGGTTTTAGCTGAAGCCGTTTCATTTTAGTTAAGTAGGTACAGACGCCAGCACGTCAAGCTACCCGAAACTGTCAATTTTTCCCAACCAACTTTGAACCTTAAGCTTTAATATAAAACAAAGTCGCTCCCGCCCCGCTCCCTGTTAACTTAAATCTTTGAAAGTTTGCAACGGATTTTAATGCAGTTTCCAGCAATGCATAGAGTGATTCAAGAGGAAATCTTATATGTATAATACATGCATATTATAGTAGAGAAAAGCCGAGAAATTCAGATTTGTAATGTGATGTCGTACCAAACATATTTTTGTGCGCTTAAATTGCAAACGCTGGCTAAACCTTACGAGATAGATCAAATTAATGTACTACGGAATTGTATATCTTAAAAATATCGATAAAAAAGTCCGCGATGTTTATCTCCTAAGGATAACCCACAGTAACCATTTTTATCTATTACAAATTACAAAAAAGATATGGGTTATTTACCAAGCTATTTTAAACAATACAGTTTTAATATTTCAATAATTCCTTATCCAATTAAATACATTAAATACGTTGTGCATTTCATGGAGATCAAAATTGCCCTTTACAGCATATCATTAAAATATCAAGATATCAATATCATATTAAATAGAAGGTGCGTACGGATAGCGCGTTCCTTTTTTTCCGATTTAAAAAACGGGGGCAGAGCGGCTGGTGGGGCGGTACGAAGTTCGCTGGGTCAGCTAGTTAGCGATAAAGTTGAAAATCTATTGAAGAAATTTGACAGATTGTAGTAAACTAGTAACTTGATGTTCGGCTGGCGTCTGTACATTGGTAATTAAAGCAGCAGTAGCATTAGCAATGACTATAATACGAAATTGTTCCTGTAATTAACATAAAACGGCCTCTTCGAAAGTTTACTAATTAAGTCGACTGCGGGTTGAAAATTTTTGTAAATTGGTTCAACATTTTTACACGATTTTTTTTTTTTACTACTTGGCTTCGGTTTTTCTTATTCGACTACTCTGAGAAGAATGACCGAGACGTACTCAGAGGCCACAGTCTCTTTTAAAGTCCAGACATAAGCTTGGTCAGGCCAAAATGAGGCCCATGCAGATTACTGTCTAAGATGGTTTTTAAAGGAGGACCCACTCAGATCTAAGTGGACTTGGCGTAGACTTTTCCGAGCTTCCAAGTACAGTTAACAGCCCTAGAGACCAGCATAGCTATTCACAACCACTCGATAAGCTTCCGTACCGTAACGAACATTAATCAATGTTATTGTAGCAGTCCTCTAAATGCTGTTCACATGTCCAAAACCCGACAATTTTGTCGGTTTCAATCAAATAGACGACCGCTATTCTTCCGACATCTGTTTGCTGTCGAGAGCAAGGCAAATCAGGTTATCGAAATTTGGCATTTTTCGATACGATAGCCAACCTTCCGACAGAAGGTTGTGAATAGCTATGCTGCTCTCAGAAAGATTGACAACCTATAGGAACGTCTTGTACCTCCAAAAAACCCTGCATCATAACTTATTAGACCCCGAAGGGTTAGTTATTTTTAAGTTCCATCTATCTTTTTTTTTTAAATTCAAAGTCCTGACTGACTGATATATCAACACACAGCCTAAACCGCTGGTCCTAGAGACATGAAATTTGTAGGGTACCTATGTTCTTTGTGAAGAGTAGGTATCCACTAAGAAAGGGTTTTTCAAAATTCCACCCCTAAGAGGGTGAATGGGGGGAGGGTGAAATTTCACACGATCGAAGTCACGGGCAGAGCTAGTATACTTATGATAGGGGACGACCATGAAACGGACACAGATCCAGACTCCGGGCTGCTACTGAGAAATTCCAAATGGAAAAACTCAATAACATTTTGCCCGACCTTGGAATGGAACTCGGGACGAAGCGCTCGATGAAGCGCTTCTGCTGAGCATGATGCAGATAAATGATATACTTAAAGTACAAAAAACAAAAAAAAAACTTCATGATATTTCCCTACATTACTTTTACGTAATAATTACATATCTACGTATATATACACAAACCTAATAATATATAAACATACATAATTAGGTATACACCCAATTAAGCAAATCTAATAATAATAATAAAGTATTTATTTCACAAAAACATAGCACTTTGCACTGTATACATTATTTGAAAATGATATTATTTACATTATTATGCAATTTATAATAATATATTGAATTGCTACTTAGACCTCTTCCTCTCTCCAAATGTTGTTGTGCCCGACAGGGTCCATATTGACCATTTATTTTGTAATACCATCTATGTAATACATATGGAATGCAATAAAGAATTGAGTATTGTAAAGTGGTGGTGGTGGAACGATGCAAAGCTGCCTTCGCAAAAAAAAAGACAGTCGATCGTGTACACCATTCCCTAAGAAGTTGTCGTTGACAAATAACTGTCTTCCGCTCACCGCTGAGCCGAAAGACAGTCGATATTTCACTCGTCACCCTATCCCGTACTCACAACAAATTGCTCACATGAAAGGAGATATAATTTCAGCATCGTTCCAATTCGTGACTTGAATATTTTTCAGGTTAACGTGGAGTGTAACGCAATATTTTAGTGGAAACAAATTATTTAGAAACAATGGCTGCGGGCTCTACGTTAGCAGGAGTTAATCGAAATGATAAGTCATTTTTTGGAAGATAAACGACTCCTACCAAATGCCTGCGGGTAATTGCGTAACACACTACCAGTAGCAATGGGTTTCATTTTGACAGTTCAACAACATTCATTGCGTTATTTACGTTGTTGAGCAGACACATTTTTCGAACATAATGAAGCAATGGATTAGTAATATCCTTCAAAATGATTCGGATTGAGATTGATAGGTTACGCAATTAGGGTACTCGTTGTAGCAGCATCTACACCGCCACATGCGAACTACGCATCACACTGACGTCACGTAAAATCCTGCATCGCGCAAGCAAAGTTTACCGCGTAACTAGCACATACAACGTTATTTTTAGTAGGTATATGCGATATAGTTTGTTCAGAATAAGTAACTGAATCGATTCCAATAATTTTTACCCCATGTTATATTTCGTCCCAAAAATATTTAAAAAAGGTTTAAAGTTGGACACCGAGCTACACTAAGTAGGTTATCTAATCTCCGCGCCGAACGGTTAGGTACCTAGGTACTATCAATGAGCTCAAGACGGCGCGGCGCGAGCGGCGCAAACAGGTAACTTAACAAGCTTTATAACTTTATGATTTTTCATAGGTAACACAGTTTTGAAATTTTGTAACATACTTAGATTCTTTACATAAAAATACTAGACAAATCATCATCTGCCCAACCTTTTCCCAACTATGTTGGGGTCGGCTTTCAGTCTAACCGGATGCAGCTGAATACCAGTATTTTACATGGAGCGACTGCCTATCTAAACTAATAAACTACTACTCCTAAGTAGTTAGTTAGTAGTTTATTAATTTCGAAAGAAGAAGAAAGGGGTAGTAGTGGAGTAGTAGAAGTCTACTACTCCACTTCTACCCCCTTCTTCTTCTTTCTTATTCTTCTATTCTTCTTTCTCTTCTACTTCTTCTGTTTAGTACTTTTTCTTATCTAAACTAATATTATTATAATTATAAAGAGAAAAGATTTGTTTTTTTTGTACGTTTGTTTGTTACGCTTTCACGCTAAAACGGCTGAAAGAATTTAGATGAAATTTGGCGCATGGGTAGACCATGTCCTAGATTAGGAAATAGGAAACTTTTGTCACGATATTCCTACGGAATCGCGACTTATACGGGTAAAACCCGGTTTTACCTAGTTTAAAATAAATTACAATTTAAATTGTACTTTATATCAAATACTTCAGTAGAAAATCACTTTCGTTCGAAATCAATCAGACAACCGAACTATCGGACCGTGAATTCCCAAGAAAATTGATAAATAAATGTAAAAATAATGCCCCAGAGAAGTAATTTAAACTTTTAATTGACTTTCGATTCAGTCGGGAGTGAACGATAAGATAATAAAGCATTTAGAGAAAATTTCGTTTCTTAACTGATTTTTGTCGCTCAGATATAGACTATATTATAAATTTAAGTCGCTATGCATATCTGTCTGTATGACCGCTTACTTTTACTAAACTATTCAATGGATTTTGATGCGATTTACATCATAATTTAGAGAATTTATTTCGAAAGGTTTATACAGGGTTATTGGTAAAACATTTACAACATCTTAAGAGGTCATTGTACTCATCATTATGAACATTTAAACAAGCTATACGAACATAAATGTATTTCAAGTTTGGTCCCATAGTAAAAGTTGTTCATAATGATGAGTACAATGACCTCTTAAGAGGTTGCTGGTGTTTTACAAATAACCCTGTATAGGGTTATTGTTAAAACATTAACAACCTCTTAAGAGGTTGCTGGTGTTTTACAAATAACCCTGTATAGGGTTATTGTTAAAACATTAACAACCTCTTAAGAGGTCTTTGTACTCATCATTATGAAAAACTTTTACTATGGGACCAAACCTGAAATCGCGAAACAAAAATCAGCTGTTCCCTACATTTTGACGAGTTATACGAACATAAATGTAGGGAACAGCTGATTTTTTTTTCGCGATTTCAGGTTTGGTCCCATAGTAAAAGTTGTTCATAATGATGAGTACAATGACCTCTTAAGAGGTTGCTGGTGTTTTACAAATAACCCTGTATATGTATTATTACGTTAATATTAAAATTACATACAAGGTCAAATTAAATTAGCTAGCGAAACTCTGCAGACGTACTGGTATCGATATCGAAACACGATAAAATAAAAAATAATGATGTTTTTTAGGGGCCAACGACCGGTACGATACTGTTGTTACTTGAAGCATGAGTTGAGAAAATGTTTCGGCACGCGCACGCGGCGGGTGTACGGAGCGGGCGCCACTGCGTGTACAACAAACCCGTCGCACGCGTCCTCGCCAGAAAGCGCTGCTCATATTATGTTATAATACAAACACGCGAGGCGTCAAATACGTCTGTAAAGTTTACATTACAGAAAAAAACTGATTTTTTAAACTAAATAATTCAAGTGAATCAATGCGGTCGATAACCTCACAAAAAAATACAATTAAATTAATTTATTTTTTGTGTTATCATGTTTAGATATTCATAACCATCAAGAGTTTCGCTAGCTAATGTAATTTGACCCTATAATTTTAGAAAAAGCTTGTTTGCCTAATATTGCCGCTACGGCTTCGTAGACGTCTGCTACGGCTTCGTAGACGTCTGCTACGCTTGCTACGTCATAGCTACGCTATCGTAGCATGGCGTAGCCAGCAACATTTTTGTATTTTCGCAAGTACTTTGTAATGCGAAAGTCATTATCAGCTTATAATATTCCCAATGCTGGGACAAAGGCCTCCTCTCTCTTTGAGCGGGAGTTGGCCGTAATCCACAAGAATCATGACAATCAATCTCACAACACAAATAAAGGAAAACGTTCGAAAATCATTAATTTTATTCTGTCACATAAAACAAAATATTTTTGAGATTACCAACTTACATTTTCAGTTGGAGAATTGACCATGGCGTATATCGATGTATGGGTGAACATGTTTATGAACAATAATGTTAAGTTTGTTCTTGGGATAAATTCATCTCAACTACGGAACCCATCATTGTGCGTGGTCCGACACTCAGAAAACCCTTTTTATCCGCGAATTTCAAATTAAGCACACAAAACGTCCGAATAAAAATAAAACATAAATGGCGAAATGCGGGTGTAGGTTCACCTCTACCTCAGCGGGTCGAGGCCTGTCGGGGATGCGGTGAATGCTTACGCGAATCCCGCACCCTGGCCATAGGTAGCGGTGGTTTTAGCCGAGTCCAGCATACCCCTCTGCCACCCCCACTATGAAGTCCAAAAATATATTTAATAATATTTGTATCTGTAATATTTATGGTGTACCAGCCAGCCAGCACATCAAGCTACTACAATCTGTCAAATTTCTTTAATAGATTTTCTTCTTTATCGCTATAGAATAAGGTTCAAAATTGATTGCGAAAATTTGACAGTTTCGGGTAGCTTGATGTGCTGGCGTCTGTACATAATAAAGAGTATTCTATTTATCTATCTACTAGCGGCCCGTTCCAGCTTCGGACGCGTGCAATTTTTTTTTCGAATTTCCGAAATTTTCTTTCATACAAACCTTGTCCTGGAAATAACGTCCACAACAAAAAAAAAGAACACTGTCACTGACTCATTTCCATTCGATCCACGTTCTTGTATACGTATTCATTACACGTGTCCTACCTAGATACAGGCTATTGTGATTAATGCTAGATCTGTGCACCGGCCATGTCATCAATCACCGAATTCGAGTGTGTAATGAACACAGTACAAGCCAAAGATTTAAATCGTTAGATTCGTCCTACCGCGTCGAAAGCGCATATCTTTTTTGTTTTCAAAGTAAAGAAAAATTGTTCTGCACAAACTAACCGCACGTTACAAAAAAAAAGACATTAACACACACATACAAAGTAGGCAAAAGCCTCGTATTCAACCAATTAAACTTTGACAATATACATTGCGTAAATGTTACGACACTGGCAAATGTCAACAAACAAACATTATAAACAAAAACTAGATGCCGACGAGATGTGTTTTGACACCGCAGTCGCTATGGAAACGCCATATTATACGGAATGTGTGAGCTCACGCTTCTCAGTGTTGACACTTTTTTCGCGACGGCAAATCTAACGATTTAATTCTTTGATAAAAACGAGTTTGCATGGAAAGGCTTGTACCTAATTAAGGCCTGTAATAGGATTGTAGTTGATTATGGCTCCAGAGGATTTTGTTAATAAATTTAGATTTATTTTTTCGGGAGAGCGCTCTCTAATAAATAAATTGCCTAAGCCTTTTTAATACCCACTTAATTTTTTTATTTGAAAGTAGGTACTACACAGATTCACTCTCAAATTCGTTTAAAAAAAAAGATTCATTAAATGGACGCCCACTAGCCAAACTTATAAACTTTCAAGAAATGCGCAATCTATCAAATAGGAACGCAAAAACGACCTCAATGCAACTTAAAATCCAATTTCACCAATGACAGATCACCTTCAGATCCTAGCCAAGTCTAAATGATAACCATTAAACTACACAACAAGTACTGAATATACATTTTTAACGCTTCACCCGCTTCTCAAAAATGTATTGTTACGAAATTCACTGAGAAACGGCAGGGCAAAAACAAAAGAATATCAACCTAATGCTTGTGGAGATAGAGATGACAGTTAATTTCAGTGCTGACATACTCGTACCTACGTCATGTGAACGTTTTCGGGAGCATTGAGCTAGTCTCCTCGTACCAATATGTCGTAGAGAGACTGGACAATGCAATCAGTAGACCGATCGAGACAATGTTTGTCATCCCCTTTGTTCGAGGATACAGTAAGCTAAAACATAGAAGGTGCTACTTACTACATTGAATTTTTAAAGATTTTCTGCCTACCTTTTGATTTTCACCCTAAAACAAAACTCTTCGCAAAATTTCATCGTATGCCTCAATTATCGAATGCCAATTAGGCCCAGTCAGCAAATAAAATAACATCTTTTATAGGTAATGGAGCACAGCCCTACTACATTATTCTGTTCCATGGTTATTAGTAACATGAAAAGTTGAATATTATGTTTAACATCATTAGAATATTATGTAGTTGTACAGTCAACAGCAAAAGTAGATGATCAAAATCAGAAATTCAATTCGCGTCAGAACTGTGTGGCGTCGAAGTACTACTACTTAGAATACTTACTAAGTAGAATACTTACTACGTAGAATACTTTGAATCACTTCGACGCCATACAGTTCTGACGCGAACTCCGTTAATTAGTATTGAATTTCTGACTTTGATCATCTACTTTTGCTGTTGACTGTACCTATCCTTTCCCTAACAAGGTATCTATCGTCTATCCAAATTTATGTTTCAAATTAATATTGTTTCAAGTTAAACAACTTAATATAATAAACTTTATTTTAAGTACCTAATTAATTTGATTTCAGAGTGACTAGCGCTATTGAAAAAATTATAAAGATGTTTGAAGTTGTAGCGTAAACTGAACTTTATTGTGTAGGTTAAAAAGTTATTTTTCCTTAAACTCATATTTGTTTACATTTTTGGCAAATAAATCGCGAATGTAGATTAGGTAAGCACCGTTAAATACAAGGTCAAATTAAATTAGCTGGTGAAACTTTACAGCCGTAATTACGGGGTCATCGGCCACTGGTATTGTACCTAGTACCTACTTAAATTTTAACTTAAAAAATAATGGTTACATTTTTTTAATCATCCCTCAAGTCTGCGTAGTTTCGCCATTATTAATTGAATGGCTATGTATAATTATTAAGTAACATGTTAGCGTTAAACCAAAACAAATTAGGTATCTATTTATTTTAAACCTTGAGTCGATCGGTCGAAAACATAGACTATATAAATTTTTCAGTAACTCACACACTTACACAAAAAAGGTTCCGCGACTTACGCCTTTATTTATACCATCTATTAGTCAGAAAAAGTGAAAGTCGTTCCGTAGGTAGTGAGATAAGCCCCAAGCTTTAAACTAAGCCACCTTCTTCCTAGATCTATTATAAGAGCTACCCCAGACCACTGTATTTTTCATAGGTAGCTTACGTGTAATGTAAAGCCGAGAACGGTTTATATAATAGATTCCGAATGAATTTATTCATACCTTTTTGATACTCACCAAAAAAAGTACCCACACAGAGCACAGCGCAAAGCCCGAGTCAAACAGACGCGGCGTTTGGTCACGTTCACAGAACATAATAGGCTATTTGACAATGTAAAAAATAAGGTAATTAATATTGACACTCGTCAAAATTATCGCTTTTAAAATCGATTTGCATTAATTTTACTACAAAACAATGTATTATTTATAAAAAAAATCCCGAAAAACCTTCATCTTTTTAAATCTGGCGCCACGTAATCGAAAACGGTCTGGATTGGCTGAACTTAAGATGACGTCATGATTTAGTAAATTTCTGTCTATCGTTGACAGAACAGATGACTTTTGTCTAGTATCTCGACCGTTTCAACGTTGGTTTACGTGAATCGTGACGTCACGACGCCATATTGTTAAAGATAGCGTTTTGGCGGCTTATTTAAACAGTACATTTTTATTTACTATTTTTTAAAAGAAATACAATATGAAATTTGAAGTAATAAGTTTTTGTGGGTTCGTTAGACACCATTAAAATAATCTGAGATGTTTATCAGAAACCAGTCAAATAGCCTATTGGGATAAAAGGGATCACTAAAGGGATCACGTTTGATTAGATGTCAGGAATTACTTTTGAACGTCTCACTCCCAAACATGTTTTCAAAAATTAAAATAAATTATGTAAGGTTGTCAATCGTATTGCGCTTTACAAAAAAAAAGTTGTAAGATGAATGTGCAGTGGTAGACCGCGAAATTCTAAAAACAAAAGAAAGAAAATTTGAATTTCGCAGTACTCGATTTGGTGAATAATGGAACGTAATAGCACGTTCCGTCCGCTCGTCCGTTTCATTCATTCCAAGATACATACTGTTCACCTTTTATTCTTTATTCATTACTCAATAAACAAAACAAAAATAAATTTAAGAATAAACATGCGGAATAATAATTTACTATCAAAATAATATACAATAAGTATGTATGTATGACTTATTACATTATTTTTGACTGAACTACATTGATTGGTATGAAAATACATAATGTAACGGAACGCGACATTTTTAAAAAGTTCAGTCAGAACGGTTTTGTTTGTTTGATGGAAGTTTGTTTTATTTTGTTGTGATTATTGAAAATAATGACGAATATTGACTCAATTCCGTGTATTGTGTAGTGTAGTTATTACTGTTTGTGTGCTACTTTTCTTTAAAAGGTGATCTAATAATTATTTTTTGTAATGTCCGTAAATGTAGTTGGCATTCTGTCAGTTTTTCTAAAAGTTATTGTATATTGTTTCAAATGTTAGTCGTTTGCATCGCTTACACCCATTAAAAGTGATAAATCCTCATTTACTTTTACACATTTACGATTCACCAAGTTTTGAGGAATTGCAACTTGAAAAAAGTGTGACATATTTACGATAACTGAATCGCTTCTGTACGATCTCAAGATTACTACTTGCCCTATGTCCACTTTATTATACATATTATCATATCAAACTCCCTAATATAGCTACAAATAACAATTTCAGGTGACAAAAGCTATTAAAAATGCCAAAAACGAAAACTACGTCCCCTGCGCGATCTCAGGGCGGTGCTACCACTCCGAAACGCAAGACAACTCGTAGCAGCCGTAGTCTATGCTCCCCTGCCCTATCCACAGCGTCAGGCAGGCTCACATCTCTCATAGATCAGTTCAAAGACAAGAACAAGGAGTCATTTGCACTATCCCCGTTGAACGGCAGATCTGTGTTGAATGATAATACTGAAATTGAGGAACCTAGACGTGAGTTTACTTTTATCTAACATCATCTTTTGTCATTACTGTCGTTATAAGGGTCATTATTTAGGGCAGGGTAAAAAAAAAAAAAAAAAAAATTTGGTTATTTTTATTAAATTTGCTTTATTATGGACGAGAACACGCATAATAATTACAGATAAAATAGAATTAAAGATGGATACAGCTTATTTATTAAAAAATCTCAGTAAAACGTTTTTTGTAGGTAACGAAAGTGATCGTAAAGACCACGAAAAATAACACTTATATGAATCATAATCAGTCTTTTAATTTAAACCTCTGTTGAACCTTAACCAAAGGTACGTATAAAACTAAGAACAGTAATTACTTAGAGAACAATGAACTTAAATAATAATTAGTTATGAAAAAAAAAAAAACCCTTTGACCACGAAAGTGATGTCACCTACGTTACCTCACTAAATTAATCTTAATTTGAGCCAGTGCTATCTGAATCAAAGAAAAAAATACGGTTTTTACGGGGATACGGTGCTCCAGCATACCACAGTATCAGTTGAAGAAGGTCTAAGTTTACCAAGACAGTGCTCACGCGATGTGGATATTTAGCCTGAATTCGGTGTTTCAGAAGGTATAGCGAGCCTGCAGCACTTGTGGTATCTGAATCCAACGCAGAAGCCATTTCAGATGGAGATGGCGAGCTTGCTGCACTGGTGTTATGTAAATTGAACGCTGCTTCTGTCTTCTTCTAAGGCAAATGGAATATTTTTCTTTTTCTCTATTAACTTCTGCATTGTAATTTTTTTATGCTCTCGTCTTTTTGCCTTCTTTTCTTCATCATTAGTTTTGTTGCGAGTTCTGGCCGTAGCTGTAAGAAATATTTTTTTATTTTTTGATAAATCGTATTTCGTTATTAAAATTCATGGAATGTTAAACTGTTGACCATATGAGGTAGCTTGAGGTATTGGCGACTGTACCACCCCTATTCAATAAAATGATCTAATTGTGAACAAAAGAAGTCAAAGGATGCTGGCTTCAGCAGTGTTATTAAGTCGGCATTAACCCTTTTTTAATCTTGACCACGAAAATGAGGACCACGATAGTGATAATTAAGCACTTTACCGGTTCTAGTATGAAACAGTATTGAGGTTAGAAAAAATACAATAGCTTATTTGCAACATATCCATAATTCGAACAGAAGAAGTATGTAATTCTATTTTTTAATTACCAACTTACCAAAATACAGCTGTCACGAAAGTGATGCACGATCTTTGACACAATATTTTTAACACACAGAATATGTTTTTAAACAAAAACCGTTAATATTTTCAATCTAAATTTTTTTGCGATGTTAAAACAGCCAATTATAGTGTTGCTACTAATAAGTATATTTTGGGTTGAGCATTATTTAGTTAAAAATTGTATAAAATATGAGTGACCACGAAGGTGGTGATGGTTTTCGGAACAAAATAAATCGTAAAAAAAATTAAGGATATAAGTCTGTTTATTTTTTGTCATTCATTTAAGCTACAGTAATATACATTATTCATTACAAAAACCTAATGAAAAGGTCCGTTTTCACTTAAATTATATTTTTAATAAACGCAAGAAGTCCAGTGTATATCACCTGAACAGACCACGTAACGTGATTTTTATTAAAAAAAAATTAAATTTCACAAAGTTTTTAATAAAAATAAATATTTAAACAAACATACAGTAATAAATAAAGTAAATTTCAGTTATAATTTGAATCAATAACACTCATTTCTATTCTGCTTTGTAAATTATTACGCCTGAACAGAATTTCACCACCTCAAATAATGACCCATAAACATAACAGTAGGTACTTAATAATAGTTCTTTAGCAGGGTTAAGGAGTAGGTACTGTGGTGCCTGTGTGTGCTAGCCTTTAGCAATAAGCACTGGCTAGAAATATGATTCGATTTGTTGGTTTAAACATATGTCAAATATGATTATTATGGTTTTGATTCTAGAAGCAGTGATTCATATCTTGACCGCGAAGTTGTAACGATTACTTTTATATACAATACAAACATTCTTCAAAGTCTTAAAGTAGTCTTATTTGTATTTGTGTCCCCTACACACCATTTCCCCCTTATGATCAGCTTAAGTTGAAACCAACTTTGCTAACGGGGCATAGCCTTTGCAAAGTGTGTTGAGTTGACACAACTGGTTCAGCTTGGGTTGGAGCACCCACAGTTTTTTGTAAATGGTATAGTTATTATAAACGCAGAGTATCTTTTGAATATAATGGAGTTCAGTCACTTATTAGATTTTTGAACACTGGCCTCATAATCTTTTCATTCCCTCTGGCTGATACCGTCCGATGGAGTAAAAGGATCTGAAGTTAAGTTCAGTTAACACGGTAAGCCTCATCCAGGCCGATGTGAACTTTCACATCATTTGTTATCGAAGGAGGCCAAGTCGCATCTTTTTCGCTCGTTTTGTTATGACGAGGTTCAGGCATGACAACGTTAGTTTGTGTTGATGCATTTTAGCACTCTTAAATGTAGACTTACCTGGCACTTAAGGGAGTGTTAGTTAAGTGTTTCGTTTGTCCTGACTTGAGCCCTGCTTTTGGAAAAAGCTGGACCTCACAGTGTTAACTTCGGGCGTTAGGTAGTTTTTTCCTTATAGGATTAATAATAGGTAGGAACGCTTAAATTTTCGAATCGTTAGAATTAAAGTCTTGTATTTTGATGCGAGCTAGGCCAATACTTTAATTCAAAGTGGGGCGTAGCTCGTGTGGTGCCTGTGTGTGCTAGCCTTTAGCAATAAGCACTGGCTAGAAATATGATTCGATTCGTTGGTTTAAACATATGTCAAATATGATTATTATGGTTTTGATTCTAGAAGCAGTGATTCATATCTTGACCGCGAAGTTGTAACGATTACTTTTATATACAATACAAACATTCTTCAAAGTCTTAAAGTAGTCTTATTTGTATTTGTGTCCCCTACACATCAAATACACCACATAAGTTCTACAGTACTTTCTTACATTCTTGAGTTAAAATGGTTTGTGCGATGGGTCGCACAGTGCCCTGGATTGGAGGTCAGACATACTGGACTCTAATCACTGTGAAGATTCACGGTTGACTACGGTGGAAGTACTTAAGTGAAAATACAATTTTCCACTGTCAAAAGTAGCGAGTACTCAGCCTACTGTATTTCCCACGCTTTGGGCCTCACAACAGTACTCCCTATGCAATTTTTATTAAAATATATTGTATACACATTTGGTGGGCACAAAACTACAAAGCTATTATTTATTAAAAGATATTGTAAACACATTTGGTGTGTCCAAAACTCAATCTATTAAAAAGGTTACTAGAAATGTGTATTTCTATGAATGGGCGCAGGCAATATTCTTTGTTCATTGCCCAAAGTAAAAAAAAATAGTGTTATTTTTATCTTTGGGCAACAAATAGTATAGTACCATAAAATAGTTATAGACACATGTGTTTCTATAACTATTTTACTTAAGCTTAGACAAGCTTAACAACTGTCCTGCACAATATGGTGTAACTAACCGTCTTTGTTTTATTTATATAGATTTATGCCCACATTTGTAAGAATTTGGATTGCTTTGATATAAAAATATTTGTGCAAAACTTCTATATATGCAAAAAAGTGGAATGCTCAGGGCTCAGTTAAATCTACATGTACTATATACACCTCTGCCCTATCCTTTGGGCATAGGATAGAGGCATGATGTTACGTTAAGATTTCTTAAGTAATTTCAGCTGCCATAACCAAACTGAAGTCATTTTATTTTTTGTTGTTATTAAAGTTAAATATGCCACTTTATTACATGATTATAATGCAACATGAATGAATTTTCAGGTAAAAGTTGGTGGAAGAAACTGGACGAGAACTCCCAAGATGTGATGGAGGTGTTAGAAGATAATAGATTGACAGTCAACAACACCATTGAAGAGTTCATTGATATTGAAGTTTTGAGGTATATTTGCTTATAATACTTGCAAGGTTCACTGTTTAATATGGGCCTCTCAATGACAACTTGGTCAACCGTTCTAACATAGCAAAACTATTTTGTTCTACAATATCGCTACGATAATAACTTTAAGGTTTTAAAGGTTAATTTTTCTTTTTTCAGCCAAGAAAAAAAGAACTTCACCCTTGATCTACCAGAGAGCAGTGACAATGAATCAATCAACAGCATAGTTCTCCCACAAAGAAAGCTCTTCACACAAAAAGAGAACCAACCTCAAAAGAAGTATGGCCACCTAATAGACAACAGAGAATCATTGGCCAAACTCCACAAGCCCAACACCACAAATATTGATAAAACAGTAAATGTTGGAACAAGAGAACTCTTTCAAAACGCTAGGAGGTCTAAACCAATTTTTCCAACTGCCTTACTGAACATATCCCCAAATAAAACAGCTGCTGATAAAACCAGGGAAAATGTACTTGCAGATCCTAAACCTCAAGTTAGAAACATCTTCGGTAACCGGCCAGCAAACAAAAGAAAGAATATGTTTGCTGACTTCATTGTATCTGAAAGTGAGGATGAAATACCCGATATCCAACCTAAGGTATTTGGTTTTCAAAAGAAACTTGAACAGAGACGAATTAGTTCGATATCTAAAGGTAGGGATGCATCCCCTGCATCAAGTATTACTACCGACATAGAAATGGACTTTAGGATGCTCCTACCATCCTCGACGATGGTTGAGAATCAACTGGAATATAATATGTTGGCGGACAATACACCGATTAAACGAGCTAGACTCAGTAAACTATCGGAAGCAAAGGAATCTGAAGCTGGAACTCTACAAACAAATACAACTTTTGATAAAACAAAGCAATCCAATAAATCTGTTGCTTCTAAGAATAAGTCTAAAGCTTCACCAGATGTTAAAGACAAATCTTTAAACAGTTCTAGGACTACAAGAAGTATGTTAAAGAATGCCTCGAAACGTGACGAAAACTTTAATACTTCTGTAAAACAGGATGCCAAGAGTAATAAGTCTCAAAGTAAACTTTCGTCTAAAGGTACTGAGTTAGAGTTAAGTCCATCTAAGTCAGACACAGATAAACAAAACACAACACTTACTAAATCTCAGAAACAAAATAAAAGTAGGACAAGGAATAGTTCAAAAGCAATAGAAACCGAAATAGAATCTGAAGAAATCGTCGTAAATGCTTTAAACAACGTAACACGGGACATTAACAAATCGACAAACAAGAGTCTTCCAAATACCACTGCTTCAAATAAAAGTGTAAATGAAAAAGAACGTACAGTTACGCTTAAAGTACATGATAAAGTAAACAAAACTGGTTCAAATGATGTTGAACAAAATGATCAGGAAGAAGATGAAAACAATTTCACATTAGAATTTGAAAATGATGATGAAGTCGTAGAAGAAGGCGTGGTCCACAATGACATGAATGAAAACCAGAAAGATAATGCTAAGAAACATAATACTGTTGTCTTAGAAAAAGATATCCAAGAAACTGAAATCAATACATCGAACAGTAAATCATTGCAACAAAAACCAGCAAAAATAGTTGAAGAATCGGTAGAATCCCAAATTGAACAATATTCTGCGGATGATAACGTTGACGGTAATCAAGAACAGGAAACAGAGACTGTACAAAGTAAAGATGAAGAAATCGTCAATCAAGAAATTGGTGAAGACGTTAATAATAGTCGAGAAGATATTAATGAAGAAATGGAACACGAAGATGAAGTAAATGTAAGTCAAAAAAAAGAAGAAGCAGCAAATGAGATTGAAGAAGAAGCAAATGAAAGCGAAGAAATAGAAGCAGAAGCAAATGAAAGCCAAGAAGACGGAGAAGAAGCAAATGAAAGCCAAGAAGACGAAGAAGAAGAAGCAAATGAAAGCCAAGAAATAGAAGCAGAAGCAAATGAAAGCCAAGACGAAGAAGAAGCAAATGAAAGCCAAGAAATAGAAGCAGAAGCAAATGAAAGCCAAGAAGACGAAGAAGAAGAAGCAAATGAAAGCCGAGAAGCAGAAGAGGAAGCTAATGAAAGCCAAGAAATTGACGAGGAGGCCCATGAAAGCAAAGAAGTTGTAGATGCTGTTGCTTCCGACGAGGAGAACGAGGAAGAAAGTAATGAAGAGGAGGAAGAAGCAGCCAATGAGAGTCAAGTCAATGAAGCTTCTGCAAACGAAAGCCAAGAAGTTGAAAACGACGGAATAACCCATGAAGTTGCAAGTGAAGCCGAAAGCGAGGAAGTCGAAGATGATCAACAAATGGACGACAGTGATGAGGCTGACAAAGCAATCGCCAGTGATCCAGAAATTTCTGATGACAATCAAGCCGATGAAATGGATGTTGATGCTGCCGAAAGTGAACAAGAATCGGACAATGAAAGTAAACAAGAATTAGGAAATGAAAGTGAACAAAACGAACATAAAAGTTATGAAGAAAAACAGATTGAAGAACAGAGCGAAATAGAACCAAGTGAAGAAATCGAAGAATCGCCGAACGTAACACATGACACTACAGGCAGACACAGGAAGAAGCACCTTAACAAATCCCCAGAAGTGATCCTACACAATAAGACCAACCAATATGACTCTTTCTCAGCCAAAGGCCAAAATACCAGTGTCAGAAAAACTAAAAGTATGATCAAGAATCTCAATATTAAACCAAGTTTAGCACCATCTAGAGATAGTGCAGGCTTTTCTGATGGAACTCGGAACTCAAGCGCAGAAGGATCCGGCTGGGATTCACATAGAACTACCCGCAAAACGTTACGACAAACTTTCGGCAAAGATTTCACTCCTAGAAAGTCTTTACGCACCTTAGTTATGGAGAAATCAGCGAAAAGACAGGCGGAACTTTTGGAAATGCAATCGGAAACTGTGAAGTTTCCTCTAGCAAATTCTACGGAGATGCCGGAAGATTCTAATCATCATGTTGAAGATATTGTGGAGTCGGATCATGAAGTGTCAAGGCAAATGCGGCAGACAACGTTGGAAATGTATTTGCAGAAAATGAAGGAACAGAATATTGAGAAGAAACTTAAAATGGTAAGTTAAAATATTACTTTCCCTATATTATAATTTTTGTCATATCACGTATTGGCACGAACTATACAGGATTTTTTTTTACCAGTGCTCAATCTGTAACATGAATTCTTGTGATTCCAGACCTGCACGTACCTCTACTAGCGTAGAATTTTTTTGTCGGTTATAAAAAAAAATTGTACCATCGTAGGTTTTGCACTTTTCTAAGAAACAGTTGTTTTTTTTTTTTATAACTGACGAAAAATGTTACTTTAAGCCGTTAGTCCCGGCTGTCATTCGCGGATTTTTGACAGTCGTTACATAGTCAGAAGCCCGAAAGTCTGACAACCAGGGGGGTATCGTATTACCCAGAAATGAGTTGTGGAGGTCAGATAGGCAGTCGCTCCATGTAAAATACTGGTATTAGCTGCATCCGGTTAGAGTGGAAGCCGACCCCAACATAGTTGGGAAAAGGCTAGGCAGATGATGGGTAGAATATTCCTATCGCCATTAACTTCTTTTTCTTCTTCAATTGATTTGACTAAAATTTTTTCCGACCAGAATGTGGCCTGATATATAAATACATAACTGTATCCGCATTTCATATTAGGAAGTCGCTCCATGTAAAATACTGGTATTCAGCTGCATCCGGTTAGACTGGAAGCCGCCCCAACATAATTGGGAAAAGGCAGATGATGATGATGATCCGCATTTCACATTACAGGAACAAGCAGTAAGAAACTCCTTGAAAAACTCCGTTACAAACTCACTAAGCCTTTTTAAAGTACCTAATAAGCCAGCTCCACGCCGTCCCAAGCCTACACAGAGCAAAGCTAAGAAACAGTTGAAGTCTATCATTCCTTTCGACGAGTTACCTTCAGAGATAATTGAAGATATGAAGTATAAGCCTCCGAAGAGGTTCCAACCGACCAACGCGTCATGGATCACTAAGAGATTGTATAAGTTCTTGGAGAATAAATTGGAGGGCAAGTAAGTAAATTAAAAATATTACATTTGAAAACCTACATGAGCACATATGAAACGACAGAGGCACAATTCCAATTGGTTGTTTCCTATGGAGAAGAGCCAGAAGGAAACTCCATGGTGACTCTTTTAAAAATAATGGGCTTTTATCAGTGGCGAAGGTTCCATACAACTCGATTCCTACTGGCTTCCCTTTGAAAAATGGTCACAGTCAGTATTCTATAGACAAATAATATAATCATATATTATACATAATCTACTCCGGCTTACCTCTTACAAAAATTTACCCTTCACTACTGGCTTTTATAATACTCAAATTCAACTTACACTGTCAATAGGTATGGGAGCTGACAATGTAAGTCTATCTGTACCGTACCAGAACATACATCTTACTTAGTAATATTTTGCGCAAGTGCAGCCCGTGTTCGCAAAATGAGATGTTTATCCACCAAATGGTAGTCTGAAGAACGTCGGTAATTGAAAATCACAATGTCATCAATCCGAATGCCGTCTACTTATTTGCCTCCTTTCAACCCTACCTATGAAATATCTGCTAGCGGAATCTATTCTTATCTAGCCTATAACATCCTACTTGCTTGCCAACAAACGCACACTTTTGAAATCAAAAGTCTTCTCTTTGATTCCAAAAGTGTACAATTTTACTCTAAAGTTGCCCAGTCTTTATAATCTGTGAAGCTCCCCATCGCTTTCGTCGAGAGTCAGTCTTCTTGTAATTTTAAATTGTGCCGAATTGATTACTGTGTTTTTATATTTTGTGTCTTTTGTTGCACTGAATAAAGGTTTTATCTTACTTATAAATTATTTTCAATACTTATAGATACGACTACAAAGCGCGCGTTCGAGCCGAGAAGCTAGTAGAAAAGATATACTACTTCGCGAAAGACCTGCGTCGTCACGACGTAGCGCCAACAGACGCCGTCGATGTTCTGAAGCACGAACTCGCCCGGCTAGAAGTTGTGCACACGCACTTTGAGTTCTACGAGTTCTTTCACGAGTTTATGCCCAGAGAAGTTCGTGTTAAGGTGAGAGGGTTCCATAAATGGTATTTAATGTTTATTTCTGTCTTCAAATAGATCTTCTGTTTTTTTTTAACTGATATTTCAAGCGACTGCACTAACTGCGGTCGATGCACAAAAAAGCAGCAAATTAATTTCTTTTTTGTTTTATCTTGTTTACCCATCACATTTGGGGAGTTTTGCTAACCAATTTAATTTGACAATGTATATTTGTCTCTAGCACTGGATCTAATAAGTGTGTCCTTGTCTCATTATTATTAACGACCGAACCAAATCTATCACCATACTGGGGGTAGAAAAATCTATCTCTGGTTTTAAGGTCCCAATAATCTATACCAGTAGCGATCTGTCAATAGGTTATTGGGTTCGGCCGTTAGTGACTTCAATTCCTCTACTCTGTCTACGAAATTATTACATTTTGTTGCAGGTTGTTCCCGATGTTGTAAACAAAATAGCTCTTCCCCGCCACGGAGTGTTCTCTGATATCCTGAAAGGAAACACAGTACATGGTTAACAGTATTTTGTTGTAGAATAATGAGTTAATTAGATGTATTCATTAAATATAACATGTTTGAAGATAACACTTGTGTTTTCTTTGTATTCTTCATCCAAGAAACCGATTGTTGCAGGAAGGCGAATCTCTAAGGTGCTTAATTTTGTCTATTAATTTAAATTTGCCCTCGTGAGCTGAAAACCTTTGAACCTAAATGTAGTCACTTGTATAGCTTGGAACATGTAACGCCGCGTGATGTATAGTTAATGTTTTTAACACACGTTAAGTCTTACGTTTCATGTTGTCTCGTTTGCATAGCTCCTAGTCCTATTGTATAGAATCAAGTATTTTTCTGTAACTGAACAGACAGCGGTGCCGCTGGGGAGTTTGTTGGGCCACTTCTTCCCAGCGAAACCACTAGGTGGTGAAGAGCGGGCGTTTTGGGGTACTGTCTTATGTAATTTTGACGTACGGAAAGTGCTAATTCTCAGCCTAATTTAAATAATTAATGACCTTTTATTTTTAGTTTTTCGCAAATATCTCGAAAACTGGACGTTCTAGGTAAAAAATTGTGAAGTTTTCATCCCCCCTCGTATAACACCCACGCGTGTTAACTTCTGCAGATTAATGGAGGACTTAATTGACCTTACCGTGACCTTGTCAAAACAAAATGGATTTACAGTACGCGTCACGTAAGTTAGCCGCTCTGAAACCAGGCTTTGCAGGACCAGCTGTAGTGACGATTCTTGTTGGAAGCCACTATTCCCAATCGGTGGAGTAGTTAACGTCTTTCGGCTGATATAGGAGATGGTTAAAACCTCATAAAACCTGAGGTTTTCATCATCATTATACTCGTTAAAAAATCTGCTTCATACATTTCATGTTCGTGTAACTCGACAAAATGTCAGGAACAGCAGATTTTTCTTTTCGCCATTTCAGGGTTGGTCCATATTGAACGTTGTTCGTAATGATCAGTAGTACATTGACCCATTACGAGGTTTTCAGTTATTTCTATTATAACACCATGATATATGTATGATTTTTTTAGTAAAAAACGAAAAATCCGGAATCTAGGACTTGTTTATTTTGAAAATATTAGGATACAAATGTAAACCTATGTTACAAATTACAATACAATGGAGCACCATACACATAAAATTATATTGCAATAATATAGAGGTACATACAGAGAACATGTTTCAACGTAATACAAAAAATACACATCTCACATGACTTACGACTATTATGTATAGAAGGAGGAAGGCAAAGCTTAGTTTTAGTTAATCTCCTAATTGGGGCACATTGACTCAAACACTCCTTAGGTAATACGGGCTGGGCCCTATATATACCACAAAACTTTAAAGTCTACAATTCTACAAAATTTATTGAAAAAATGCGTTACACAGAAATTACAAATATGTATGAGTATATTGTAGACTTGTCATTACAATGTACAGATGCCAGCACATCAAGCTACCCGAAATTTTTTTGCAATCAACTTTGAACCTTGTGCTTTGGCGATAAAGTTGAAAATCTATTAAATAAATTTGACAAATTTTTGTACTACAATCTAAAGTATAAGGTTCAAAGTTGATTGGGAAAATTTTAGTTTCGAGTAGCTTGATGTACTGGCGTCTAGGCATATTTGTAAGGGTTTTCCGTTGCAATTGTGCAAAATGTAATTGTAAAGTTTTGCAGTATGTATATGGGGCCCTTGAGGCCAATTCTCGTACTTAAAAAACGTTCAAATTAAATGTCATTTTGTAAAAAATGTTGGTAAATTGATTGTATTTTTGACAGATTGAGACAGATTAGAATGCGAACGTTCTTTAAAATACGGGAAATCCCCCTCTGGTGCAACTGCACATCAAAGTATTTTGCGTACAGTCTAACATTCCTTATAGATACATAGGTAGGTATATTATAATATTGCAAGGCTGGATATTCATAAAAAAAAACAAATGTAAACGAGTATATTAGTAAGTAGGTATGGGGTATGTATACGGGGTATATAGAATCAAAACAATTCATAGGTACATGAATTAAATGATTTTGGGACTATATTTAAAACTTAGTGGAAGTAGTTACTTTTAGTATTGGAAGTTAACGACTTTTTTAAGATAAATAAAGCGTAGGTTAGGTAATAAAGGCTAAAGGATAAAAATACTTTTTGCACACATTTTCAAATCAACTTTCCTAAGGAAGTCATTCTCTTCGCCATTGGGTAGGTAAATAAAGTCAAATACCAGTGCACTTTGTGATACTAATACATTACATTGCTAAGTTTTCTGTACATTAAAAGTGATTTTGTTCGTGTCTAAAAATAAGCATCTGTACATTTGGATAGTATTATGATTTTACGAAGCATTTTTGTGAAAAGACACTTACAGACAAGCATTCCGTTGAGTTTTTATGACCTTCAGTAGTACTCGCTAATAACTGTATACCAACCTTTGTCTGTAAGAGCCCTAAGTTCTACATAATAAAATACTTAAGCTAAACCAGAACATTGCAAATGCAATTTGTGACAGAATTAGAATTTAATACCTAAAAAAGGAACATCTGCAACTATAAATATAAATACTTAATTCATTAATAAAAATGCAGTGTTTAAAGTCCTTTAAGAAATGAGCATCTAGTTGTGACAGAGTAACTTTGTGTTCAAAATAGTTTTTTAGTTAAAACTGTTTGGCACTACTTCGGCAATTTGTACCAAAAAGATTCCAAAATACATAATTTCATTTCTATATAGTCAATCAATAAATGTCATATAAATTAAAATTACATAATTATTTAATTCCCTAACACTCCGATTCAAACTTTACAGCGGCTCGGAACATGAGGCGAGTTGCTGCGCAGTAACAAATTCACGTGTCAGCGGGGTGAGGGGTGAGGTACTGCGCAGCGAGTAGTGCACTTCACAGCCGCCATAAAGTTTGAATCGGGCTGTACCACGGCTCGTCTCACAAGACATATATAACATTTTCTAAGTACAGCTAAAAAGCTTTAATAAAAATGCAGTCAAAGGTATAATTAAAGCCGTCAAATTAAATTGAAGCCTACATTAAACACTAGTACGTAAAAAGGAGTAAATCAAAATATTTACTTATTTTTCACTTTGGCCGAAATGTTGGCGACTCCGATTTTTGTGTTGCCAATTAATAAAATACGCTTAGTAAAATACAAATGCAGAAATAGTCTTTCATCAAATAATATTAATGCCTAAAATATAAATTTTCATAAATAAATGGCAGTCTAATGACTCGTATTAAGTCTAATTAATGAACTAAGAAACTAAGCTAGAAAATTACTAACGCAGTTCATAATAAGCTCTTTAAAAATGAATAACTCAACTACATAAATTCAAACTATTGCTTCATATTCAAACAAACGATCGATAAAACGATAATAACAATATTTCCAAATAAATCAGTTTCCACTGAATCTTATAAAAAAGCGAACCTACATAAATATTTTTTACTAGAAAGTTTCTTTTCGTCATTAAAATACTTGAACCAATGAAATTCTTTGATCTTGAACTCGCATTTTTGGGCCAAAAAAGTTATCTTTATAAAAGCGATGGATATAATTTTAGTGCCCCTCAAACATCGTTAGGTTTTACATCGAAATTCTCTCTGAATATTAATTTATCCTTATCTTAACAAGAAGGAAAATGCATTCCTAATTTTTATTGAAAGGCAACAACTATTTAATTTTTACAATAATTAAAAGTGTGTATTTTTTTTGTTTGTAGACTAATGTATTTTTTTTTTCATAATTTCATGAGTCTGCACTATACGTGCTAAGTCTAAAAGTCAGTTTTTATAAAAAAAATCTAAATCTATAAAATACATCCGATCAAAAATTTTGAAAACTCGACGTCGACTAAAAATTCTTTCTCATCACAGTCTAAATTGCTTCCAAACCTACTGCTTAGTGTTGCCATTATAAAAAACTTTTGAATCCGAAGTTAGAAAATGGACTATTTCAAATTACTAATAATTATTATTCTTTTTTTAATTGATTTTAAACGCTATTGACAATGTTAAAAATTGTTTTGTATTCGAATCGAAATAAACGTTAATGGAATCTATCGTAGTCTATTGAATGCTATGTTAGACTTGACTATTCTTGTAAAACGTCATTTAATTTTCCACTCAGACTAGTTAATACGGCCCAAAGACAATATACTAAACTTTTATGCATTTTCCTCGGTCCCAGACAATGCAAAAACCACAAATTAAAGTGAGATCGTACACAAAGAGGTTTCATACAGGGATCTTTAGAAAGTCGAATAGTTAGAATAAAAGCCTGGCCGGATCGAAACATGACTATATTTACGCATATATACGTCTCGTTCCTGCGCACGATATTGCGACAGGGAAGTTCTTAGCAACGACAGAAGTCTACATTGACGATCAGTCAAAGCTAGTTCTGTTTTTCAGAAGTATTCTTTTATAATTTTAACGCGTATAAGGGAATCACACCACAGCGACAAAATGTGGGCAAGCAATGGTTACTTGTGAATAGAATGAATGAATGGTTAGTGTCGCTGCAACTTATTAGTCGCGTTGTCGCTAGTAGTTGCGACGTGGTTACGTTGTGGTTATATAGTGTTTGCAGACGGATCGTTGCGGCTGCGGCAAAGTCGGTATCGCCGAAACGATTTATTTTGACGATAAAATGCGGTCCGGATGAATGAACTATTAATTTTCATACAAATTAGCGCCTGACCATGTGTTGTCGTTGTGGTACATTTGATCAGGCCCTAAAATTTTTTATTCTATATCCGGGACCACTCTTACGCATTTTTAATCGAAAATACTTCATAAAGTGCGTATAGCATCAGTCCTCGTTAATGTTAAATTAATAACACTCTCACATTTAACTCGCATTTTATAGCATACACTTATTAATAGAATTATCGTATTGTGCACATGTGTGGGTAGTTCGGCTTTTCATTCGGGCATAATAGTAATTAACGACATAAATATACACAAATACTTATACCTAATACCCAAGTACGTCGGTTTTACAAATATTTGTCTTGAAACAAGAATTCAATTATGTTATTTTGAAAGACACGGGCATGGTAACTTTTCGTCAGATTGATGAATATGAAACTTGTTCGAAAACCAGAAGGCCTTCTCGTAAGTACAGACGCCAGCACATCAAGCTACCCGAAACTGTCAAATTTTCCCAATCAACTTTGAACCTTATACTTTAGCGATAAAGTGGAAAATCTATTGAAGAAATTTGACAGATTGGAGTAGCTTGTGCTGGCGTCGGTACTTAAAAAACGTTCAAACTGAAGTCGCAATCTCATCTCAGCAACAGTCAATGTCAAAAATGTACCCGTCATTTGATTCTATTTTTGAAAGATTGCCACAGATTAGAATGCGAACGTTCTTAAAAATACGGGAATTTCCCCTCAGGTTAGCAAATATAATTTTGTGCATTCATTTTCCAATTTACGTCAAAAATCTAATAATACTAAAAGCAAATGGATAATAATTACCAATTCATATATCTATAGTATCAGCCAATTTACCCAAACATGTGTCACATTCCACATATACATACACAGAATTTTTACCATCAACTTTTACTATCATATAATTCTATGTTTACTCTTCGTAAAACGACGTCATACTGCAGCGCATTAGCAGTATTCAATTGGGATCATACTAGGTAGTAGTAAAAGTTCATAGTAATGTACATATTACTTAGAGGAAATTTCTGTAAACCGGATTATCTAGAGCTCCACACATATTTTTACAAATGGTGTCTAGAGATTTAATAAATTGAGTGAGCCTAAGCACCATCGTCCACGACGCTACTCAAAAGCAACCTTTTACAAACTCAAACCACCAGAATGTCACAGCACTGATATTTCAATGGCGGTCCGTACACTATGCTGCGATTGGTTGAATGATTTAGCAACAGCGAATCACAGCAGCTTACGCGCGCTTGACAATTTGTCACGTTAAATTTTGCGAAATTTTTCATTCGACAAACTGGCAATGGTATTTTTTTTTCTTTCTTCTAAGAGTGGTCTACAGATATCCCCACCAAGTAAGATAAACCTCACGCTAGCACCCTAGCGTGGTTGGCACGGCAGTAGCTCCACGTAGTTGGCCGGGAACAGACCGAACACGCCGTGCGGCCCGAGCCCCTGCCACCAGCCGGCGTCGATCTGTTCTATGTGGGTGATAATGTCGCCGGGGTCAAATGTTATCTCTGATTCGTCGGCTGGAAGGGATTAGAGATTGAATTTTAATTTATTGTTCATGTATAAGTTAAGGCAAAAGCGCCAGGGTAGCCCGCATAAGTTTCGATCCCGTGGGAATATCGGGATAAAAAGAAGCCTATATGTTTATCCAGGGTGTTAGCTACCTCCATACCAAATTTTATCAAAATTGGTCCAGCCGTTTGAGCGTGAAGAAGTAACAAACATATAAACACACACACACACACACCCCCACACTCACAAACTTTCGCCTTTATAATATTAGTGTGATATAAACTCACCGGCTTGGTAGTCATATAATGCTCGCGCGGTGAGACCGGGGTCGTCATCTAGATCTTCGTAAATCGCGCCTTCATCTTCCAAGCCTTCTGGTGATACATCTGGCGTGAAGAGAATATTGTTTTTGTTTTAAGGATCATGAGATGAATTTAGTAAAGAGTATATGCGTCATGTTCGTGAACGGGTGCCGTCAGTTGGGGCTGGTCATCACTTAGCTGCCTCGGCTTATTTTTAATTATTTTATTTTTATTTTTGGATTGTTGTTTTAGTACTATTTGTTGTACTCTGGACGCTTTTAACGCATACGTCTTGTTTATTTTTACATCGTTCTCACATTATTTAATTATAAATTCAAAAGTAATGATGTAACTAATATTTTTGTAAAATATAATTTAAAAAGAGTGTCCATGGAGTTTCTTGCCCGTTCTTCTCCATAGGTACCTACGCTTTGGAATGGGCAACTAGCTTCACATTTTTCTGACTGACCTACTTCTTGACAATTCAAAAGTGCCTGTAAAATGGTTTAATTGAAATAAATGCTTTGAGTTTGAGTTTGAGTACTCGTTGTTCACTGCACTTTTTTGCAGTACAAAAACTGGGTTGATGCGGCATTACATTGCGCTTTTTTACAGTATTTGATTTTAACCGTATCAGCGAGGATATCGCAATGTAAAACCAGCTCTTATACTGAAAAGTACGTGCATTACATGAACATGTAAACGTAGTCGAAATGCACACCCAGATGAGGCGTTTAACCCACGTTACTGGATGTAAAAAGGCGCCCAATGTATTGGAAATGTATAGACCTGTAATACTATTCTGTAAAAATCTCACCGTGGAAACTTAGGTGAAGTGAGCATATAGTGAGCTGTCAAGTGTCAATCCCTAGCATCAGGTGAAATGACAACTCACTTTAAGCTTTCACCTAAGTTTTCATGGTGATCTTTTTACAGAATAGCACCGCTGTACATATTATAATAAAATTATCTCGGCTACACGCGAGTTTCTTGGCACACTACGTAGGTCCTGAATTGAGAAGATACCAAAGTATTGCGGTACTATGGATAATAAAAATATATGTCCCATTCTACAACTATGCAACATGTAAAAATACAATGAAAAAAAAGGGTTCCGTACAAGGCATAAAACGCCGAAAGCAACGTTTCTTTTATACCCCTTTAAATTTTAACGTTATTTTATTTTTATTATTTGTTGGTAAAGCGGCTACAGAAATACATCATCTGTGAAAATTTCAACTGTCTAGCTATCACGGTTCATGAGATACAGCTTGGTGACAGACAGACATAGAGACGGACAGTGGAGTCTTAGTAATAGGGTCTCGTTTTTACCCTTTGGTACGGAACCCTAAAAAAGCATCATGCAATAATTCTCACCATCAAGCGTAGTCCCATTGGTCTCCTTTTTAAAATTAACATTTTCTATGACTGTATTCTGTCTCGACAACTCATTCGTCCGTTCGTTCTCATCGGCGATATTATTCTTACTATACGGCGACCGTTTAATAGTACTGAACTTATTATCACTGTCATCGTCATCATTCTCGTTCGAACTGGAATATGATGCGTCAAACATGTCATTTTCTAGAATATTCTGTTTGATCATGGGCTCACTTTGCTTCAAAGGCTCAATATCTCTATAAGAATTTTCTTGTTTCGTCTCAGCGTAATTAATGGCACTGAATGAACTAGCCTCATTCTCCGTTGAAGGACTCAAATCTGCTGGATCTATGATTGGTTCATATTGTATCTGTGACGGACTTTCTAGACTCAGTTTTATCTTGTCTATGTTCTTCAGCGGGCTGGTCTTGGGTTCTTCGGGCTCTGGTATCGGTATCGGTTTCGGTTCTAGTTTGGTTGGTGACTTGATTGGTGAGGCTTGTGGGGACTGCGCTTGAGTGAATGTGTTGATTCGTTGTGCTATTACTGAACTGCGGATTGGCTTCTCTGGTGTGATGGAGTTCGACCTGGGGAGAAAAGAATTTTATATGAATGTGGAAATGTTATTATGCTACTTTTCACTGGTCCAAACATCAAAGCAAACCATTAAAAGCGCCCTTCTTAGTTTAACTTTGGTTAATTTATTACCTGGCAGAAAATTCATACAAATTATGTTGAATTTTTTTGTTTATTTGTGAACTTTGAAGTCTTAACCTGTCCCTTAATGCTAAAAATCACACTGTCTTAGGTTTAGACAGACCGATTTGTCTCACATCTCATTATATTTTTTATAACCTACATTCTATTTATCTCATGCAGCAAGAACCTGCAGTCTAACCTGGTAACATCCACCTGTCCTTGCGCCAAGTTCTGGAACCACCAGGTGGTGTTGAGGTTCCAGGAAATTTTCTAAAGTTAGCAATATTTCTGCAACTTATTCTAACCTGGTAACCCCCAGCTGTCCTTGCGCCAAGTTCTGCTGGAACAGTGCCCTGGCTGCAGCTGTAGAAGCTCCTATGAGTTGCCTCGCCTCGGCTGACCGTTGTCGTCGCAGCGCCTCGCTGGCACTCACACCTCCACCCGAGGTCGGCGCCTCTGGGCTAAGTGGTCTGGAGAGATACATAGAAGATATAACAGCATAGCCTTACAGTAAGAAACGTTAGTTATCTCCGAAACAAACCAAAGTTAGCTACTATTGCTTAAGGCGGCTATATGACCTAAAGCGCGGTCACTATCGGACTGCATAGAAAAGAAAGAGAAGCGCGATGACACAACGCTGGTAATTTATTTCAAAATATGAAGCAATTATCTATTTACAAAAATCTATTGTTTGGACTAAAAAATTAAAACACTAGTGCTTTAGTATGTTGCTTGTAGAATAATCTGACAAAGAATCATAATTATTGTATGTATATTAGTATGGTTTTTATTGTAAAAAGAAAGTTTTTAGAGGTATCTTCATGATTTTTTTCTATCGTATTAAATTAGTTGTATTATGTTTTCAACACACCATCTACGTAGCATATATTCTGAAGAATATCATAATAATTTCTGATTTTGTTTACTGGAGTCGATCATTTAATTTTATTGTTTCTAAAACTTGCGTTTTTTTGCGTTTAGGTCCGGTAAGCCCCTTAAGAACTTAAAAAAATGCCGACCAAAGATTTACACAAGACGAAATGAGAACACTTCACTCACTTCTCTTTTTCAGCTTTAGCTCTTCTTTCTCCATCGAGTTCATCTCTTCTCCTGGCAAGTTCTTCTGCTTTCCGCTTCGACTGAAATTAAATAAGTATAAATGACATTACTGATACACAAATAGATAGCTACGCTGACTTATTTATGAAACAAAGTCGTAAGAAGCGTCTACATGCTTTATATTATTGCTGTCAAAATTATCGTTTGCTAAAGTTCGTTTTTAGGGTTCTGTACTCAAAGGGTAAAAACGGGACCCTATTACTAAGATTCCACTGTCCGTCTGTCTGTCTGTCACCACACACACACACATAATCAGCCTATAATGTTCCCACTGCTGGGACACAGGCCTCCTCTCTGTGAGGGAGTGGGCCGTAATCCACCACGCGGGCCCAGTGCGGGTTGGCAGATGTCACATGTCTTCGAATTTTTGGTTCTAGGACATGCCGGTTTCCTCACGATGTTTTCCTTCACCGTTTTGAGAGCAGTGGTGATGAAATAATTTACACAAAGTAAAGCGCCTGTCTGGGTTCGAACCTGCGACCTACAACTCGTAAGTCGCGGCCATTACCACTTGGCCACCACTGCTCTTGCTGTCTGTCACCAGGCTGTATCTAATGAACCAGTCTTTAATGAACCAGTCTTACCAAGGGGTATCGTATTACCCAGAAACTGGGTTGTGGAGGTCAGATAGGCAGTCGCTCCATGTAAAATACTGGTTTTCAGCTGCATCCGGTTAGACTGGAAGCCTACCCTAACATAGTTGGGAAAAGGCTTGGCAGATGATGCAGAGGATGATGAATTAGATTAACATCTTACCTCATCTCTTCGTTTCCTTTCGGCTTCCACTCGCTTCTTCTCTTCTTGTTCCTCTTTCAACCAGAACTGATCCCTTTCTTTTGAATTTATTTCTTGCACTGAAACCACACAACATAATAATTATAGCAAAACCAAAAACAGTGAAAACCTCCTTTACAAACTGAAGCATGTAGGTGGTAATTGATGACCAGTGTTTTTTTTTAAGTGCTCATGAGGCGGTCGACATTGTTGCCATCGCAGGGGGAACTGGGTGAGGCTGGCACAGGAGCGTGGAGATTGGCACAAGAAAAGAGAAGCCTTTACCCAGTAATGGGTGAAGACGGGCTACGGTTGATTTTTTTTTTACATTATTACATACTAGCAGCGCCCCGCGGTTTCACCCGCATAAGTGTCGATCCCGTGGGAATATCGGGATAAAAACTATCCTATGTCCTTCCCCAGGATGAAATCTATCTCTCTGCCAAATTTTATCGAAATCCGTTCAGTGGTTTAAGCGTGAAAGACAGACAGACGGAATTACTTTCGAATTTATAACATTAGTATGGATACGAGGAGCGTTACGTTTACATTGTTACGTTTGGACGCTTCGTCTGTTTCCACCTTTATGAAAGTAGTTAGTAAGAGCTATATATCTATGGTGCGTAGACCACGTTGCACATAGACACGCTACTCAGTCCCGGATTAGCCCATAAGCAAATTAAGCAATTGCTTAGGGCATCACGTCTCGGGGGGCACCATAAGGCAGAAACAGCACCGAAACAGTATTTCCTAACACATGAATGGCAAGGCTGTTTATCAGCAAGATATTACAAGACCCAAAAGTCACTCTAGAGATGTGCGCCAATCTTTACAAATCGCTCGTCGATGTTTTGGAAAAATACGAGGCGACTAGTGGATAGGAGGGCCTACAGGCGTGGATTGCTTAGGGCATCTTAATCCGGCACTATCTATGGTGCGTAGACCACGTTACTGTTACATAGACACGCTACTAGATTGCGTGATGCCCTATAATAGAGGGTTAGATAAATAATAAATCCACGGCTTGATAACTTACACAGGCACGGCGTAGTACGCTAATTACAAACTAGTTTTATAATGTATTGTAGCAAGTCTTTATATGCAGGACTAACAGGATTTGTTTATTTATCAAACCAAGACAGTGCGCCATGGCCTATCTTGCAGTAGCACAGGCCGGATAGCACGTCACGCCAGCATTAATGACAACATCCGTCGTGCTCTTGTCACCGCAGGGTGCCAGCTGTTTTAGAACTCAACGGCCTGGCACGCGACGATGGGAAGAGACCAGACGGAATGACCATAATGCCCTGGAAGTTAGGCAGACCTTCTAGACCTTTGGTGTAGAATGCAACATGTGTCGACACCCTTGCGCCATCCCATTTTCCTAGCACGGTGGGCTGTGCTGGGGCGGCTGCTGCATGTGCAGAAAACCTCAAACGGCGAAAATATTTCAACCTGATTGGGAGTTCGAGCTGTTTGGGGTTGAAACATCAAGGCCATGGGGGTCCGAGTGCCCACATGGTTTTTCGAGATATCGCCAAGCGGTTAGTCGACTCTTCACGTGACCAGAGGGCTGGCCTATTTCTTCGCCAAAGAATTAGCATTGCCATACAACGTGGCAATGCTGCCAGCCTTTTAAGGCACTGTTCCTGTTGACAGCGATGCGGACGAATTTTTTGATGCCCTATGATTATTTTGCTTATTTTTTCATATAAATGCACATATATTATTATTATTTTAAATATTAGCCTATATTATGTAAATATTATCAACATTTAAATAAAGAACCAAGTCAGTTGAACCGAAAAACCGGTCAAGTGCGAGCCGGACTCGCGCACCGAGGGCTCAGTACAAATTTGTAGGTATTTAAATAGTTTATCACGGGATTTTTTTTTTATGTAACTACTACGGTTTTCGGATTTTTTCTTTGTTTGTAGATGTATGTCCTTAATGTGTAGTATTGGTGTTGAGCGAAGGATGTTTTGTGAGGGGTACTTAAGGGAAGTTTCTTCCTTTTTTTTAGGGTTAGATGGGGGAACGCTAGCGTGTTTTCGAACAGTTGACTGCAGTACAAAAAGCTGGCGCACTGAAAGCACTTTGCAAACAGCGTATAGTTGCGCAGTGGGATAGCGATAAGGTTTGCGCGACATCACCTTCAGCACGGCTCTCTGCGCTCTTTCAATCCTCAGAAGACTGGTTTTATTTGCACCACCCCATACTGTGATGCAATATCCAATGACGGATTGACATAATGCATAGTACACCATCTGCAGGGTTTCAGGCGCAGCGCAGCCGAGTCTCTAAGGGATTTGAAAATATGCAAACGTTTCATAGCTCTAGTGGTAATGGCGTCAACCTGTTTGTCCCATCGTAATCCTCCGTCTATTTGGACACCCAGATATTTCACATTATCAGTTCTATTAAGTGTCGGACATAAGCATTGTGGGGATTGTTTGGAGCAGGTATGCGCTGTTATGGTAAAAGATTTGTCGGGCAAGTTGGTACGCCGGATAGCGAATGGAATGTACGATGTTTTGTCGCAGTTTAGGGTAAGTAAGCTTAGGTTGAGCCATTTCATTATACTTGTTAATGCCGCTTCTGCGTAGCACTTAACGCTATCCCAAGTTGGTCCGTAATCCATGACTGCGGTGTCGTCTGCATACGCAATGATTTTGGAGTTGGGGATGGTCATTCTGCACAACTCATTGACGTATATTTGGAAGAGGGTGGGGCCTAAGATGCTTCCCTGGGGTACACCGTAAGTGGTAGATACTTCTTCACTTATATGCTCTCCAATTTTTACTCGTTGGGTCCGGTTGTTAAGATAGTCTTTGAAAATTTCGAGGGTGTTTCCTCGTACCCCTAGGAGTTCCAATTTAGAGATAAGTTTGGGAACAGACACTGTGTCAAATGCTTTAGATAGGTCTAGGAAAATCCCTAGACTTTTAACTCTATTGTCAAGATTCCTAGCAGAGAATTGCGTCAGCTCAAGAACCGCATCCTCAGTTGAGATTCCTGTGCGAAAACCATACTGATTATCAGCTATGAGCTGATGTTTGCTGAGGAATATTTTTAAACCATTATTCAGGATCCTTTCTAGTATCTTGGAGAGTGCTGATAGGACCGATATGGGTCTGTAATTGTTGACACAGTTTCTGTTCCCTTCCTTATGAATCGGATGAACGATAGCTTTTTTTAGCGCATCAGGAAAGATGCCTTTTTGAAGGTAACAGTTTAGGATATACGTCAATGGTGGTGTCAAGGTCTGGCGGCAACTCTTTAGCACTAGTTGGGATTCCCTTGAGTGTCCAAATATACGTGGCATATTTGCGGCATAAACGGCCGTACTTATCTTTTTTTTAAGATAACTTAGAAGTTTGATTTTTTTTTTCACAGCTTCAAGGGACTGTAGACCTGAGTATAGTTTTCATTTCAACTCAATACCTCCACGCGTTCCCGAGATAAAGGGCCTTGACAGACAGACAGACGGACAGACAAAGTGATCCTTTAAGGGTTCCGTTTTTTCCTTTTGAGGTACGGAACCCTAAAAACACAGTTAAATGGAAGAAAAAATTACATAGATACGACGTATCTATATACGTACGGGTAGTCAGAAGCCCGAAAGTCTGACAACCAGTCTTACCAAGGGGTATCGTATTACCCAGTAACTGGGTTGTGGAGGTCAGATAGGCAGTCGCTCCATGTAAAATACTGGTATTCAGCTGCATCCGGATAGACTGGAAGCCGACCCCAATATAGTTGAGAAAAGGCTAGGCAGATGATGATGACGTATCTATATACAACATTACTTTTAGTATATGCGAAACCCGAAACAAGTGTCTAGTATTTTTATGTAAAGAATCTATATGTACAAAATTTCAAAACTGTATCATGAAAAATCACAAAGTTATAAGCTTGTTAAGTTACCTGTATGTCCGTACAAAAACATGCTCACCTGGGCCGCTCGCGCCGCGCCGTCTTGCGCTCATTGATAGTAGTACCTAGGTACCTAACCGTTTGGCGCGGAGATTGGATAACCTACGTAGTGTCGCTCGGTGTCCAATTTTTAACATTTTTTAAATATTTTTGGGACAAAATATAACATGGGGTAAAAATTATTGGAATCGATTCAGTTACTTATTCTGAACAAACTATATTCAGGTTTCGCATATACTAAAAATAACGTTGTATAAGTACATATAATAAATTAAAGTCGCTTTTTGTATCTGTCTGTTTGACTGTTTTGTGTTTCTAAACTACGCAACGGATTTTGATGTGGTTTTCACCATCATTTAGGGGCCGTCTCCACGAGCGAGAGAATCGCGGCGATAGTCTCGCCGTGCCATCAAAATTTCGCCGCGATGATATCGCCGTGTGGAGACACGTTCTAAGAGAGTGTATAGAAATACGTGGCACGACGATAAGATCGTCGCGATTCTCTCGCTCGTGGAGACAGCCCCATAGATAATTTATTCCGGAACGTTTATATGTATCACCATTATAATAATGAGCCTATAATGTTCCCAATGGTGGGACACAGGCCCTGTGAGGGAGTGTAGGCCGTAATCCACCACAAAACAAACAAATTTCTATGTTTTGTCAAGATGTAAAAACTGTGCGAAGAAGGGGCGTGGCGCTAGAATTAAAAAAAACTTCCATGACACGATACCTCTTCGCAAACTATGCTTCCGCTTTATAATTTCCTCCGCGCCCTTCCTAGTCATTTTCACAAAACACTTAACAAACCACTATAGCATTAAATAACCACGCATCTTGCGTACGCGCACAATGCACTGTTACAAATGCAAAGCGGTTCTTGTTTATATTTACAATTTAAAACTGACGCGGAATGGTAAATAGCTCCTTTGTGGTGTAATATTGTTATTGAAGTTATTGTAAACATGAGTTCCAACCCAATATGATGTTATGTCAAGACAATTTTAGTAACTGGAATCGATACTTTCTGATTCACTATCGTTTTCTTGAGGTTGAGTAAAATAACATAACATAAGCATAATTGTTATAGGAAAACATCATGAGAAAACATAAGTCATCCAGCTCGGTAGACACAACTTTGAGAAAGAGGCCGACAGGAGGATCCGGTTGGGTTGGGCAGCATTTGGAAAACTTCGTCAAGTCTTCTCGTCGCCTATCCCGCAGTGTTTGAAGACTAAGGTCTTCAACCAGTGCGTCCTGCCCATCATGACATACGGTGCTGAAACGTGGACACTGACGGTCGGGCTGGTCCACAAATTCAAGGTCGCTCAGCGCGCTATGGAGCGAGCTATGCTCGGAGTCTCTTTGAAGGATAAAATCAGGAATGAAATTATCCGGAAAAGAACCGGAGTTACCGACATAGCTTGCAGAGTAAGCAAACTGAAGTGGCAGTGGGCTAGCCATGTCTGTCGAAGGACCGATGGCCGGTGGAGCAGACGAGTCCTGGAGTGGAGACCGCGTATCGGCAAGCGTAGTGTGGGACGCCCCCCAGCTAGATGGACGGACGACCTAAAGAAGGTGGCTGGGGTAGACTGGATGCGGAAGGCGGAGGACAGGGTGCTGTGGCGCAGTCTGGGAGAGGCCTATGTCCAGCAGTGGACTGCGATAGGCTGAGTTGATATATGCCTGTGTCCCAGCAGTGGTTACATTGTAGACTGATTATGTAATCATAAAATGCATGTAGTACAGCGCAATCTTTAACTTGTAAATTAGGAGACCAGTGGTCTTCTATAAAATAGGTGTTTTAATCCAAAACGTGGCAGTTGTAGGCCGTAAATGCTACGAAAAGTGTTCTGAAAAGTTTGGTTAACTCACATTGCTTACTCTAACAGGTTAACGACGGAATCAATTTAAAGTCGCCACACTCGCCATTAAGTCTTATACTGTCGCTGTCACTTCTAAAGTGTATTGTAACGACAATTGCCGTTGTAGAATTTGAGGGTGCGTAATCAGCCTATAATGTTCCCACTGCTGGGACACAGGCCTCCTCTCTGTGAGAGATAGTGGCCGGTAATCCACCCAGCGGGCCAAGTGCGGATTGGTACATGTCGCATGACTTCGAATTTATGCTTCTCGGACATGCCGGTTTCCTCACGACGTTTTCCTCGACCATTTTGTGAGCAGTGGTGATGAAATAATCTTCACAAAGTAAAGCACCTGACTGGGTTCGAACCTACAACTCGTAACTCGCGGCCGTTACAATTGCTCAAAAAAAAAATTTAAAGTATGATAATTAAAATCTGGATCGCGATTTGCGAATCTTCAGCCTATCAGAGGGTGAAAACAGTTTTAGAAGTAAAAGAACGGCTTACATTTGTATGAGTACCTAGGATCGCCTACTGAACAGTCTTGAAATGATAGCCAGATCGCTGTCCTTCGCAAGGATTGGTTGATGATTCCAGTACTATAATGAAGCGAGATAATTCTGGTAGCTCCCCATTACAGAAGGCTCGGGCGTGCCGTTCCCACGGTTGTCGGTTGCCATAAAAGCCGACTGCTCTAATCAATTCCCTCTTACAGAGAGGAGGCTGTATCCCAGCAGTGGGAATATGCTATGCTCTCATCGACGTCATAAATTTAAAACTCCTAAATTGGTTCTCAGAAACTAAGTGTAGATTCAACTATATTGAGAACCACTGCTAAACGAATGCCAATGGAAAGGCATATCACTACTCCACAATCCTCACCTGGATTAACCTTATGGTAGACCGTTCCAATAGGTCCACTCGGCGGCAGTTCCTCTGGCCGACTGGTCTTAAAGTTGAAAGCGGACCCGGCCTTGGCCAACTTGTCCTGGATGACCTTCTCGTCCAGGTCATCCTCAGTCCTCGCATGCATGGTCAGGTGGAACCCAGTGAAGAAGTTCGCTACATGCTTTATGTGATTCGCGCACGTGCCTTTACGCACTGTTGGGGCGCCTTCTCCCTGGAAAGTAAGAGGATTTAGTTGAGATGTGTACAATATGTATGAAGCTACTAAAACGCCTTTGTCAATAATATTTAAATGCAGACGTTGAGGTCCGTGGCTAAATAATAATAGCCGCACAGGTCGATCGATCAGGTTAAGCTACACTTGTCGACGTTGGTCTGTGGATGGGTGACCATCTTTACATACCGAGACCCCTCCGTGCCTCGGAAAGCACGTTAAGCCGTTGGTCCCGGCTGTCATTCGTGGATCTTTGACAGTTGTTACGGGTAGTCAGAAGCCCTAAAGTCTGACAACCAGTCTTACCAAGGGGTATCGTATTACCCAGTAAATGGGTTGTGGAGGTCAGATAGGCAGTCGCTCCATGTAAAATACTGGTATTCAGCTGCATCCGGTTAGACTGGAAGTCGACCCCAAATAGTTGGGCAACGGTTAGGCAAATCATGATGAGGATGTAACTGTTACCCTCCCATATTTCGTCAGTTACTTTAAACATTCCTGGCAATATAACGCGGGATGTATCTAAGACGGAGTACAGTTTACTTATAAACAGCTAAGCGCACTTTTGGTAGTCGTTCCAGTCAACCACCCTTTTGACTTTCACGACTTTATTCACGACGACTGGTATTACGTTTGCAGCTCGAGACAACGCGAGACAATTTTCAAATTTCCGTTAAATTTATTTTTTATTTATTATATTGTAAGTACAAAAATATACCCAAACTTGGGAAAGTTCCTATCCATCGCACATGATTCTCTTACACAATTGACGTAGGTAAGTGATAATATCGGGTGTACCTACTAAGTCATTAAGCATACAGCTAATGTAAATGAAAACGATCTCATAATTACGTATTATCTCGCTTTCGTCATAATGTCAACTACCATATTTATCGGTGCGTTCATCCCTAATGATGGGCGGAACTGTTTGTGATATCGACGTGGGTGCAATGGCACCTCTCTAGGTATACGTAGGGTTATCATACTTAGGTACACAGTAGTAAACTCAGTCATGTATGAACTGAATCTTACCCTTAACGATATGGGAGAAAAACTAATATTTTTAACCGACTTCAAAAAAGGAGGAGGTTTCTCAATTCGACCGTATATATTTTTTAGGACAATAAATTGGTGGTAAAAAGAGGATTTGTCCGATGAAGCGCAAAACTGGTGGCTTTAGGGAGGCTCATGGCAAGTAATGGACGGAAGATGATCCTCATCATCACCATAGTAATCAAGAAACTAATTCTTGTTTATCAACAACTACAACATACGTACGCTAGGTACGTTTAGTTATACGGTGACTAGCTGGCAGTCGCACCATGAAAAATACTGATATTCAGATGCATCTGGTTAGACTGGAAGCTGACCCCAACATAGATGGGCAACGGTTAGGCAAATCATGATGAGGATGTAACTGTCGCCAGAGTCGCTGTCACGCCAGCGCTAGCCTGGTTTCTGCCTGTGTTTTGCACATTTTCGTCTCCAACGACACGGCTTAAGGCCTACGCAGACCGGGACGGCAAGGCAAGGGATTTTGCCGTCAGTCAGTTTAGCCGCTTAGATACCGCGGCATTCCAGCGGCTTCCTTGCTTCTCTACCCCCGCCGCCTCACTCCGCGGTATGTCACAACGAGCACCGGAGTCCTTGGCATGCCGTTGCCTACCGCAGGACGCCACGGCATCCCGTCGCGGGAGCCCGTGGCGCGTCTTTCAATGCCGTGCAATGAAATCCCTTTCGATGCCACGGCATCATTTTAAAGTTTAACAATTTATGTCGTATTTCTATATCGATACGTTTGAATGTCCATTAGTAAAAATTTAAATCCCTTGCCATGCCGTCCGTCCCGGTCTGCGTAGGCCTTTAGCGAAACCTGTCAGCCGCGCCAGCTATTATAGCTGGCGCCCCAGTACAGTCGCCGTATAAACCTGCTTTGATAGGAATCATTGGTAGATTGTGGAATTCGACTACGCTTTGTACTTATCATAAATCAGCTGGCAGGCGTAATTACCGCACAAGGTTGCAGGGCACACCAGCGAACTATTGTAAAAATAGCTGTATTTCATAACTATTTCCTGTACCTATCGTAATTAACTTGGTTTTCCTTTTTGTGGCTACAATACCTATTTAGTAATATTTTATTTGTAGGTAAGGTTATTTTCTATGAAGGATAAAATCTGAAATAATATTATCCGGAAAAGAACCGAAGTTACCGACGTAGCTTGCAGAGTAAGCAAGCTGAAATGGCAGTGGGATGTTTGTCGAAGGACCGATGGCCAGCGACTCCTGGAGTGGAGACCGCGTATCGTATCGGCAAGCGTGGGACACCCTACAACTAGATGGACCGATGACCTTAAAAAGCTAGTGGCTGGGACTGACTGGATGAGGAAGGCGGAGGGTAGGGTGTTATAGCGCAGCCTGAGAGAGGCCTATGTCCAGCAGTGGACTGCGATAGGCTGAGTTTATGTATGGGCAATGGTGTCTTATTATTCCATAAGACCATACCATAGTCATCCTATAATGTTCCCACTGCTGGGACTCAGGCCTCCTCTCAATGAGAGGGAGTGGGCCGGAATACACCACGCGGGCCCAGTGCGGGTTGGTGGATGTCACATGTCTTCGAATTTTTGGTTCTAGGACATGCCGGTTTCCTCACGATGTTTTCCTTCACCGTTTTGAGAGCAGCGCCTGTCTGGGTTCGAACCTACGACCTTCAACTCGTAAATCGTGTCCGTGACCACTGAGCCACCACTGCTGTACTGGGCCACCACTGCTCTGTCTGTCTTATTATTCATAAAAAGAGTAAATAACAATCTCCAACTAATTCCCTCTGATCACAACCACTGACTGCAGTCATTGGAGGGCCTATGTTATTACCTACGAGGTCGCTAGTATTTCAAGCCTCAACATTTTTGTCAAATTTTTTTCATTATCAGTCATTTATTCAAACTAGGCTGAGAATTAGCACTTTTCGAACGTCAAAATTACACAAGTTAGCCCGCCCTTGACCACATCCTCGTGCTTTCGCTGAGAAGAATTATGTACGTCTAAACTTGTATGGAGTAGTGTCAGGCGCTGATTAATTTGACAGGACTAAACTAAAATTTATCCTCTGTCCCTTTCTTAATGGAATAAAAAGAAAAAGATGCACTGAACTTAAATTTAGTTTAGTTTGTGAACAAGGGAATCTGCACCACTGTCTTCTGATCTGCCATGAAGATTGTTAATGATATTGACAGCCAAGCCTAACAGCATACTTTATGTATGTAGGTGTTATTTACAACAATAAACAACAACATTATTATCCTATATCCTTAGTTACAATAATATTTTGATTTATTTATAAATTTTCCTTAACAAATCTGTTGTGATATTATGTTGTAGGTAATAATTAAATTTAATTTATTAGTAAACGAAATACTTATACATTATAAAGTGTTACATAAAGTGGTAAACACTGAAAAAGTATTCACTTTTGTAACTGTAAAAGTAGGTAAATGCATGCATTGTCTACTCTATATTTTCAGATCTAAAACTGTAAAACATTAGAATTAATATGTACAGACGCCAGCAGGTCAACCTACCCGAAACTGTCAGATTTTCCCAATCAACCTGCTGTAAGCTGTGGTTACCTATAATTGAGTGTGCATTACAGGATAATGTATATTATACAAGTTCTATAATGGTAAAAGATAATTGTAATGTATCTCGTTGGTAATCCTTAAATAAATAAACCTTGAACCTTGTGCTTTAGCAATAAAGTCGAAAATCTATTAAAGAAATCTGACAGATTGTAGTAACTTGATGTGCTGGCGTCCGTACAATAATGGTGAATTGTTGGCAGTATAGCACTGAAAATCTAAGAATTAATGGCTATACAGAAACTAGCCTTTACAACATAAACAGACTGAGAGACTCATGGCTAAGTGATAACCTCCGCACGATTCGATCGATCAGGTAAAGTTGAGCTTGCCGCGATTGGTCCGTGGATGGGTGACCAGTGACCATCTTTACCTACATACCGAGACACCACCGTGCCTCGGAAACCACGTTAAGCCATTGGTCCCTACTGTCATTAGTGGATATTTGGCAGTCGTTACGGGTCATCAGAAGCTTGAAAGTCTTACAACGTCTTACCAAGGTGTATCATATTACTCAGTAACTGGTTTGTGGAAGTCAGATAGGAAGTCGCTCCATGTAAAATAATTATGTATACAGCTGCATCTGGTTAGACTAAAAGCCAACCTCAACATATGTAGTTGGGAGAAGGCTGGGCAGATGATGGCAGACACATTCCAATCTACATTAGTCATGAAACCCTTGATAGATAACAATAAAGCATTTCATTAGAAAATAGCCACACCTATCCTAAGATATTCAAATAAAACATGTTACTCAGACATAAATAACACAAGGCTTACTTTAAAATTACATGCTTTATCTTAAGAAAACAAAACAATATTATCAGTTGTTATCTCATCTACTCACTTGCCAGTTGATAAGCACATATTTAGTTATGCTTCCATTCCTTTGGTCCACTTTAAGGAATGCATACTGTATTTTGCCGCTGTTAAACTCATTTAGAAGTTCGTCAATGCCTCCGTCACCTTTGTCGATAAATTTTAAGTCATTTGATTGGCCATCATAGCCAAATAAGGCCCTGGAAAGAGGAATAAAAGTTACTTTTTTGACTAAGCGTAAACATAATTAGCCTATATCATTCCCACTGCTGAGACAGGACTCTTCCCGGTGAGAGGGAGTGGGCTGTCTTCCACCATGCAGGCCCAGTTTTGACTAAAGTTTTTGTAAACAACTTTTTAGTAAATAATATTTTAGCGTAGATGGCTACGTAGTGAAAATATTTAAATACGACCACAGAAACAATGGATGGACTGTGTAAAAGATTATGTGGCTAGAAAGGGCGAAGTATGGAAGAAAAAGACGTAGCGATAACTCCAATCAAATTGGAATAAGGGCAGGAGAATGGTCAGCGGGATTGTCCGAAAGGGTTACCGCTGGCCTGGAACATATAGGGCTAAGGAAGGAACACAGGTGGGTTTTAGTCAGTAACACTAACTAACACTCCCTTCCTCTCCACCCAGAGCAGGAGGGGTCATTTGATAATTTCGATCAGGAAAAAAAAATGGCGCAGGAGAATGATGACTTAACTATGTCCCATGGATTCTTGGGAGTTAAACCTGTTACCAACCCAGTTGCTTACCTGATCATTTTACCACAACATAAACTATTATTGGAACGCTTATGCTAACACAATAGCCCAAGAGGAAAAGGCAAGTTCCTTCTTATTTCATGTTTATAAAAAACAGCCTTTCACACAAGGGCTGTAAGATATTCTATGTTTTGTAAGTACCTCAGTTTGCATTCATCATAATATTGAATGTTTGTCAAGATTTGAATGATTAATATACTTAGGTATTATTCATGATTAGATAATCTTGGTTAAAATAGTCTTGTTTAGTATTCTGCATACTACAAGGATTTAGATATGGATAATAATTCCATTTATCTCAGTTTATCCTTACAAAACTTTGTAGTTGCAATCAACTACAGGAAGGAAATTATATTTAAGTATTATAACTCATAATACCGCTAGTACAAATTACTAGTTTTTTTTTTAAGCACTAGAGCTAATGGTACAGCATTTTGGTTGATTATTTTTAGTGAACACAATCTTTATGGTCATATTAGCAGAGTTGTAGAAATTCTAACTCAAACTATAAGCCAGAACTGGTATCAAATATTTGTAAATGAATTTGATTGCATATAATTTACACCCAACACTTGATTGCTAATAAAGGAGTGGTACCTGCTTGTGGTAGGGTTACATGCTAATTGAAAAAATCAGTGCAACAACCAAACTAACAACTATTTCGACTTGAACGTTTTCACAGCCGTAGTTTCATTACGACCGCTTCTGGTAAATGGAATGCAAGCGCAAGTGAATGAACTGCTTATTACTCCATTCTATTGTCATCACTTATAAGGACCACTGTAAACGCCACGCTAATGAATTCAATTCATCATTTTAATCAACGGCGGCTGTTTATTTAATTTCCCTAGCAAGTAGGTCGACGATACGAAGATTTGGACTCACCAGTTGGTATCAGTTTTCTCGTCTAATACGTCCTTCCACCCAGCGACTAACGCCTGCTTGTGTTTATCTAAATTTATGGCCATTTTACATTATTTGTACTAACTCCTACGCGAAATAAAGAAGCCGAATTGTAGGAAAAAAGCAAAATAAAACGCCGATAAATCGCCTGACTCACAACAATTTTTGCCACAGATTAAAAATCTGAAAAGGTTTTTGAACTCTGTGACAGCTAGAACGAGGGTTGCCATAACAAATAAACAAAATTATTCGAACCTTTTTGCAATACCTATTCCAAAAATAAACGATTTTCATGTAGGTGCAGTACACTTTATTTTATATTGTTTGTAAATTATTCTATCGCAGCATTAAATATCGTCTAAAATGGACACGGCAAAGGACTCTATTCAAAAGCAAAACTTAACAATAAAGCGCCTAACAAAAATGTGATCCACTTTACTTTCATACGGAAACAATCCATCTTGCTCATATATTATTCACAGGAATCCTCAAGGTTCCTCTCTCATATTTTATTAAAGTATAAGATTTGTTAACCATTACTGTCTGCCGTTCCCACGTACCTAAACAATCTTGGATTTCCCCTTGCGCGCGCATTCTATTTTATACGCAAGCCCTTAACACCGTAGGTATCGCAGAAACTTTCATTCATAACAAAGCGGCATTCGGTAGTCACGACAGAGATCGCTTGGTGGACAAACGCCGCGATAAATTCACCATGGTGGCTTATTTTCGTCAAGTATAAATAAACTGAATTAAAAATGTGGGTAGATGTGAGTGCGCGCGAAAAACAAAATTACACCACACAAACAAACGGATCTTTTATTCCTGGGTAAGTGAATGTTTGTAGTTTAAGTTTTGCTTGATAAGGAAAATATTGGAGGGAAAGTGCGTTCTATGTTAAAGCACGCCACATAAAAATATCGTGTACTAGTAAAAATGAATTCTGACGTCAACATTTTTTATTGTTGAAGCCTTTAACGAGGTTAGGTAGTAATTGTGATGTTAACATCAGTTATGTATTCACGGTTAATCACGGTTTGCTGCATAATGTTTTCCATAGTGTATCTAGGTTACACAGCCAAAAACGAAACATGAAAGAGTTTTAGCGCTCATCTTAAAAGTAGGATGAAAACTACAGAAGCATGAGACTACAGATGATCAATTTATTATTTACGATAATTTTTTTTAAAGATAGGTACTACTTATTGCATTATTTTCAATATTAAATTTCTATAAAAATAAAAGAAGTTGCCCACTAGCTAGGAAACGCATTCAAGGGAGCGTTCAAGTTGCATGTCAGTGTGCAAGTGCGTGACTATTCCTTTCTTCTTAATAGGTAATAATCCCTTTCGACGAGGAGCCCTCTATGAGCTTCTTCGGGTATTGTTCAATGCTTTCGATTATTAGATTATTATACCTGATTATTAGTAGGTAGTTAAATCGGCACAATAACTCTGAAGTCGGCAATCTTACCTATAGGTGCATGGAAACCACATTGTGTGCCAAAAACTTAAGGCGTGTACCAGTTTACGATTATTATCTTTAAATACTACGACGATATAATATAGCGTAGAAGACGTATGGATACTAATAGGGTAAGTAATGTTCATTTATATTATACTTAGAGAGTCACAGCTATTTACCAGAAATACCGGAAAAAAAATAGAAACATCCGAATTGAGAACCTCCTCCTTTTTTGAAGTCGGTTAATTATTTAAGTAACTAGCTTCTGCCCGTGACTTCTTCTGCGTGAAATTTCTTGTACCTACCTCTGACCCATCCCGTCGCATCGCATCGTCTGCCCGCGCTCTTTGTTTTTGCTTAGCGTTCTGACTTTTTTCTTTTTGCTGGGCTCCATTGGGTTCTAGCGTGATGTTAAATAGCCTTTATCCTTCCTAAAGAGTTGGGCTGTCGAATTCAAAGAGATTTTTTTTAATCCTACTGGTCGTTCCAGAGATATTAGCACGTTCAGTCAAACAAACTCTTCAGCTTTATTATTAGTATTAGTTATAGATATCAATTACCTACATTTTCTAACGTTTTATTGTTCGAAACTTTACCTGATTTATATTCCTGCTAGTTCCGAGAAAGGCAACATAGATTTATAGTGCGTGGGGAAGGCTTATGTCCAGCAGTGGACGTCTTTCGGTTAAAATGATGATGAGAATTTTCCCGTGGGTACCTTTTACTAACTTCCCCTTCTGGAAAGTTCTTCACTTTAGCGAGTAGGTAGGTACTGAAATGAACTTAGCTGATTTGTAAGGTAGGTACTTAGTTGATTCTCTGCTGGAGACATAATGATAACGCGACTAGCCTGCTGCATCGCTACCGTTGTCGACAAATGACAATCAGTCGATTTGTCACGGTTAACGGTTACGGGATGAGGTTCATAGAGAATTCCCCACAATCTCCAACTTTGTAAGTAAACTGTTAGCTATTTCACCTTGTCCTTTCATTGGTACCTGCTATTGTTCGTCGAATCGTAAATTGAGCTGCATGATTATCTACTGACAAATGCGTGCACTGACTGGATAGATCCACTCCATCTGTGCGGTTCAATGGTTCTTTCGTTAAAAGGACATTTCTTATACCTACTCTACATAGATTTCACATGATCTGACCAAGATTTATAAGTTTGAACTTTAAAAGAGACTGACCTATGAGTTTGTTTCGGCCTTTCTTCTCAAGCCGGGGTATCCACTGTTCGCGAACCTCTTGTGCTCCGTGATCCTGCAACTGCTCCACATAGTGGATAGGTACGTTCGCGCTCCTGGAGCGTGATAAAGAAAGGCCGAAACAAACTCAGAGGTCAGTCTCTATTAAAGTTCAAACTTATAAATCTTGGCAGATCATGTGGAAACTATGTAGAGTATAAGAAATGGCCTTTTAACGAAAGAACCATTGAACCACACAGAGACACGATACCCACTTGCTAAGACTGGTTGTCAGACTTCGAGCTTCTGACTTCCCGTAACGACTGTCAGTCGCCTGACTATCATTAATTTACCAGCTTACATAAAATATCATTTTCATACAAACAAAACGAAACAGTAGGTAATTTTTAGTCTGTTGCGTGCCTAGCAAACCTATTAGGTAATAAAAAAATCTATGAAATTCTTTACAAATGCCTTTCTAGTTTCGTCGCTAAGAAAATTAGGAAAGAGAACAAATTGTGCCTACGCGAAACTTGAAGCACAACTTGAAGGTAGGGTAAGATTAAATCAGGAATAATGCGATGTATTAAAAATAATCAGGGAATCAAGTTACTGGCAATGACTATAAATTCAAATTCAAAATCATTTATTTGCTAATATGGGTAATTTACATAGAGTTGTTAAAAGAAATAGAGCATAGTTCAACCATATTACGCCTTGAGGCATGCAAATCTCAAGCTTTTGCTGGATCACATTCACAGCCTTGTTATACAATTACTTACAACACTAATTTAATAATTTATTGACATAATTTTGTTAATTTCACCGTGGCAAATAACAATGAAATATGAGCAAATATTAATGTCACAAGAATAAATTAAAATGTCAGGTATTAAATGAGAATGTCAAGATATATTTGTAAATAAATGTTAAAAATAATAATAATAGATAGGTAATCAATTAGTTCAATATTCACATGTCACATCAACAACAATATTTCTGAGAACAATATGTCCTTACATCCTCTGTTAAATAATCCTGAATACTATAATAACATTTAAATAGCAAGAATCTTTTTAATTTCTTTTTAAATTCATCGATGGATGAAGGTTCTAGCATAGACTTTGGTAGGTGATTGTATATAGGTACGCGGTGCCATACTGAAAATGCTTCTGCTATATAAGGCCGTCTTGTTAGATTTGCAACAAATTTTATCACTATGCCGCTTACTTCTGTACTTATCTCCCTTACCTTAACCTCATAAATGTAGACACACGGCAATGTTAAAATATTATATTTGATAAAATATGGTCTGCAGCTATCAGTCTGGTTGTATACGGCATGTGCAGTACCCTAATGGCGTAACACACTCACTATCTGAACAATTTTGAAGGATATTGCTAACCATTACTTCTTAAGTTCGAAAAATTTGTCTGCTGAACCACGTAAACAACGCAATGTATGTTGTTGAACTGTCAAAATGAAACCCAATGCTACTGATAGTGTAGGTATTACGCCCGCAGGTCAAAGAGAAATAAAGTATAGTCATTGGTGCAGGTACAGGTCCGAAAACTAGGCTTGTTAGTTACTTACTTGTACTACATTTGCTTGTTTAAGTAGTAATTTTATCTCGCAAAGCGACACGCGCTTTACTTGTGGTAACCAAGTGTTCAAACACGCTGTGAATGTGTGTGTGAAGACGTATAGCGTCAGCACATAACATACACATCAGATTTTGCCATTGTCTCGGACGTAGGTAGACGTAGACGGTACCAAAAGCACAGATTAGGTACTAAATAGTTACTACGCAAAAGTCACATACACATTCACAGCGTCTTTGTACACTTGGTAAACACAAGTAAAGCGCGCGTCGCTTCGTGAGATAAAGATACTGGTAGGTAACTAGTTTAACAAGTATCCAAAAAAACAATAGCTACCTATCTATCTACTTACCTACACCTACCTAGAGTATAGAGTGACACTCAGTCTTAATACTCACATAGGTACCTAAGTACAGTCTTACCTTACTATGTGAGTATTAAGATTGCGAGTCAGTCCTAGTTAGGTGAACTCATAACTGGACTGCTATGAGTGCTAAACCCTCAATACCACATATGGAAGTCAATTCCAGTATTTTATAAAACATTAAAAATCTAGTTGCGAAATCTCATGTCAACGACAATCAATGTCAAAAACTTGTCAAAATTATAGGTAAATATTGTGAGACTCAGATTAGAATACGAACGCCAGACAGACAGACAGACACATACCGAGTTAGTTTTGCATTTTTAATATTAAGTAGTATGGGTATCATCAAGTTTCCACCTACCCGTGCTGCAACTGTTTCGCCTTCCGTGAACTTTGATCTTATTAAAATTATTAAGTACCTATATTATTTTTTAAAAGGTCTTGTTTCCATTAACAACTGGCCATTTATTTTTATTTTTTATACATAGAATAAAAGTTTAAATAAGTATCGATAAGTACACGGAAATTAAACAAAATAGAGAGGGCCTTTAAATTGCCCGATTACGGTCGGAATTCAAAGGTCATGCTTATCGTTAGGAGGATTCGCATTTTGTCATGAAATATAATAGCTGTATCATGACAGCTCGATGAGGGTGACTTTCGGAACTTCAAGGTCTGCCTTATAATCTGGTATCACATGATCGGGAAGCCAGATAGCATGACACATAACGGGGTATTATTAAATGACAAAAATGTATAATGCGGTTTTAGTTAGTTTCAGTCCGGTGCAGCTGGTGAAGTCATGATTGACTTATAGAAATTTGGGTTTGGAGAAAATTAGGATCAGCGACGAAAATGGAAGATTCTAGAGACCAAATCACACACGTATAATGTAACTTGAGGGTAGTTCCGTAACTTTAAGAAATCCCAGGAAGTTAGTGATGAGCACAAGTAACAAAAAATAGAACAAATTGTTTGAAATAATTCCTGCCGCACTATGTAACATAACATGTTATTAAACATAGTTATTTAACATGTTTCTATAGAGAAGTTAGCAATGTTAAATAATGTGGACGTGTAACATAAGTTTTTGTGTTATAATCTAGACGCACCATTAGAGAAAAGAATTCTCATCCATCCATTCTTAGAGTGCTTATATCAAAACATAACAAAGACACTTACAACATTATTTCTACATGTAACAGAGCCAGCAACGCCAATAAAAACGTAATATTTAACTATTCTGCGACTAAACAATGGCTGGCAGGTGTATTTTCTTAAGTAAAGGAGACATCTATTTCTAGTCACGCCATATCTGCATAACAAGAGCTAATGATTACGAATAACTGTGAAGAACATATGCGGGAGGTAATTGCGAGATAAATAGCACTTTTATGACAACACGTAAAGATTACAAAAGCCAATGAGCTAGCTAGACCAAATGACCAAGGGCTTCATTTACATCTTAAATCTTTAACGAGAACAGTGGTCTAAACCTCAGGAAAACTTAAACACTTAGTCAGTTCACAGTCTGACCTCAATCTGTCAAAAATACGTCTAATTTCCCTACATTTTGACATTTGTTTGTAGCCGAAATGAGACTGCGACTAGATGTTGATCGTTTTAAATTACGAGGATTGGCCTTCAGGGCTCTGGGTCTCGGAATAACAGTAAACGAACAAGGATCACCGACATCTTGCTAAGTACCCCGACATGATTTAAATCACTAGATAGCGTACCCACAAGGCGAAAAGCAATGGCTTCTGTCCTTTTCGAAACTAGAGCATTCCAATTATTTTTGCATCACAACGTCACCTCATCACAAATGTGACAAGAATAATAATTTTCTATTGTGCCTAGGGCTTTCAGTCTCGATGCATTACCGAGTCCCGGGAAAAAAAAAACGAGACTCGATGTGGTCTCGAAATTCCCGGGAAAAACGAGACTTTTGAGACTATTTTAAAACTAGGTTTCTTACTTATAGGCTATGCAATTAGGCAGTCAAAACAAGATATTTTAATCAAGTACTTTATTAAACAAACGCAAATAAAAAAATAAAAACCTTTTGTTTATTTTATTTTTTTTCATTTTAGTAGTGGGCATGTGGTTTCAGACAGAGAGTACCTAATTTTATTACAAAAGTAACCCGCGTTAGAAAAAACTCTCTCTGCTTCTGCTAGTGGGGGAATAGACATTAAATAATTGTAGCAATAATTTAGGTATTTCCCTCTGTCGCCCTCATTTTCAAAGAGAGCTTTTTCTACGTGCAAGGCTGTTTGCAAGTCATGGATAGACATAGAAGTTATATTCTGTCCTTTGTCTTCCTGGGGGTTTAACAAATTATTAAGCTCAGATTCCAGCTTTTCTTCTGTAGTTAAACTTGTGAGCTCCGCAATCGTCGCATCATTTGTCAGATTTGTCAGTTGTGGATGTATTTAACCTTTACACAACAATTACACACGATTCTTTTAAAGACACTGTAATTTCGTCGTTGCTTAATGTTTAAAAAGCTGTTGCATCAAGCTTTTTTTTCAAAAAACTGAGAAGGACTGTGCAAGTATTGTAAGCTCAAACTCAAAGCATTTATTTAAATTAAACCATGTACAGGCACTTTTGAATTGTAAAAATTAAATAGTCTGTCAGTTAGTCAGAAAGTTGAAGCTAGTTGCCCATTCCAAAACGTAGAAACGTAGGTATAGAAATTTAGTGCAGTATCCGCTGTTACAAGAGTAACGTCTCGTCTACACAGGGCTTATAAGGTCACTTTCATATTACCAAGTGAATTTCAGATTGCTTCCAATGTAGCCTAGTATACTCTGACTCAGTGAACTCTGTAACCATAATAAAAAATGACTGTTGGTTTAGTAGATTATTTAATACTGTTATTATGTGACTCAAGTCTCAAAAGTCTCGTTATTCCCGAGACCGAAAGTGTTAGTCTCGAGTCTCGAAAATACCAAAAAATCGTCGAGACTCTCGAAATTTTCGAGACCGAGATTCCCGGGATGAAAGCCCTAATTGTGCCTGCTGTGTGGCGATCAGTGTTAATAAAAGCAAATTGGCAAGAGCATATTAGCGCGTAGGAGGAGGATACAGCTGTCCATCCTCTCGACCTTAACCCTAGACTTATCTAGACTATCTACTTCTACGTGAATGCTACTTATGCTCTTTCCACAGGACCACACAGCCGGTCGATTCTGTAAAAATCTCCCCGTGAAGACTGAGGTGATGTGAGTTTGTTTTTGCTAGGAAATGACACTATTTACAGCTCACTCCACGCTCACTTCACCTAAGTTTTCAGGGTAGATTTTTACAGAATAGCACCGCAGTTTCGGATCAGGGCCTTTCCGTCTCCAGGACTCCCGGAACAGAGCTTTTTATGTGAAAGCATACTTTAATTGGAACACTGACAGCCCGGATACGACCCAGAATGCTAAAACTGTGGAGGTACTTAGGTACAAGTGTAGGTATAGAAAACGTTTGGAAGGAAGTTTGAACCGCCTCGATTCCGCAAGGTAGGCGCCTGAGGGGTCAGCGGGATTGTCCGAAAGGGTTACCGCTGGCCCGGAACATAAAGGAAGGAACACGGGTGGGTTTTAGTCAGTAAGAGTCTGACACTCCCTTCCGCTCCGCCAAGAGCGGGAGGGGTCATTTGAACACTTCCCACACAAAAAAAAAGGGTCTATCCACCCACAGACCTATATATGTATACTTGAACACCTTACTGTTCAATCCATAACCAAAATGTAGGTAATCGTGTAATTTTCACACCACGAATATTCAGTTTAGCCGACTTTAGCCTATCAGAGAGAGAATTGCGTTAAACTCATTGTATTGATCAGGAAACGTTTTCTCAACGGAGAAAGTAGATACGTACTCGTATATTGGCGTCACGGTGTTTACCAATGCGACATACTGATGAGCCGAGCTGGCTAAACATGGTAATTCGAATTCTTCTACTGTCTGACATGTTTTATTTGACAGGGAAAACTGTACCGATTAAAGCTATAAGTATAATTGTGTTCCGCCAGTTATATAGCAAAAATTCTTACCGGTCCTAGGTTTTGGTGGTTTTGTCCTTTATTCTTTAGTCCTAGAGTTGACCCTGGCTTTCAAATATGTCATGGATTTGCTTTTTATCTTGGTTTTGTCCACCATGCACCGTCTTGGACTCTTGGCGTCATCAGGACATCTGACTACTCTATACTCTCTGACTGTATAATCAAAACAGTCTACTAAGGATGGTTGCACTTCGGATTAACACCTCACAGCAGAACATACCGTTTAACACGTTATCTCTGAATTTAATTTAAATGCTTCTGCAGTATTTAACATGCGAATATTCATGGCCGTCTCGCTGATATATCGTTGGTACTCCTTATTTTAACTGAGCAGAGAACACGAAAAGTTTAGATGGTTATCTATACGATTTCGTCCACGAGTTGGAAATTAAGAAATTTACATACCTAATGTAAATTCCTTAATTTTCAACTGTGGAATCCTTGAAAGAAAGGAAAATTGTGGAATGACAGGACTCAAGGAAGTTTTTGCGTTTTAGGATAGGAATAGAATAGAATCTTTGTTATGTACTCAATCAATATTACAGACTAGCAGTGCCCCACGGTTTCACCCGCATAAGTGTCGATCCCGTGGGAATATCGGGATAAAAACTATCCTATGTTCTTCCCCGGAAGTATCTCTCTGCCAAATTTTCAACATCAACCTTTGGAAGGATTTAGTGAAAAAGTAGAGACAATACTGCAGTAGGCTGTGGCGTACCATTTCCATAAATATACAAGAAATACATAAGTACATATACTTACTTATCTATATAAATAAATAGGTAAGTGCCTGCTCGTACAATAATAATCATAAAACAAGTGCAATTCATGGACACGGAAGTTTCGGGAGGTTCCTGCACATCATCAGGCGGGAGGAAACGCCCGGGTGTCACCATTGCCAGGATCACCCAGAGGACACGGTGGAGCACACGGTGGAGGTCTGCCCCGCTTGGGTGGAGCACCGCCGTGTCCTCGTAGAGGCGATCAGCAGCGGCGGCGACCTCTCGCGTCCGGCCCTGGTGCAAGCCATGGTCCGGGGCGAGAGGGAGTGGGAGGCAGTCACCTCCTTCTGCGAAGCAGTCATGCTAGCGAAGGAGGTGGCGGGACGGCTCAGGGAGAGAGCCTCCCGTCCCAGCCGCCGCGGGAGACGCTGCGGGCGTCGGGAGCCGCGTGACGACTCCCGGCCACCGTAGGCGCGGGCCTGCGGGCGGAGAGTAATGGGTAGCTCACCGTCCGATCAGGACCAGGCCCGTGCCGGACGGCGCGTACGTGTTCCACGCGCGCCTCAAAGAGATGTCAGCATCGAGGAGGGGCCCCATAGGGCCGAAGCCTGCCGGGTCAGCGGGATTGTCCGAAAGGGTTACCGCTGGCCCGGAACATAAAGGGCTAAGGAAGGAACACGGGTGGGTTTTAGTCAGTAAGAGTCTGACTCCCTTCCGCTCCACCCAGAGCGGGAAGGGTCATTAATTTGATGATTTGATGATCCAGAAAAAAAAAAAGCTAATAATTCATAGGTTGTCCTACCTATAGGTAAAAGTTGTACTTATGTTACATAACGCTATGCTGTGCAGTATCGGATACGTTTTCTCAACAATATCGTTATCCAAAGGAGAGCATTCAGTCAGTTTATTCACGTATGCTTTAGTCCAATTGCTACTATCTCTGCAAACGTAGCAATATTGAATAATATTATGGAGTTTGTAGGTTGGTGGGTAGCCGGTAGATGGATACCTACTTCTACTGAAATTGAATTGTGGTTTTCCAATTCAGGACTATACAAATTGCAATCCATACATGAGGTGATAAGGTTGTTTTCCCAGATTAATTGCTGAACCAATTTTAATTAATTTAGGTACTTTATGGGATTTAAAAAAATCAAGAAGACAAAAACTTGACACATGCAGAGCGCCAAGTTTGTGACCTCAAAGAAATAGAAAAAAAAAAAAAAATTTGTTTATTCAGCAAATACTCGTACAACAAAAGCCTCGAAAAAAAAAGTTTGTAAAAGTTTGTTCGTAGTAATTTTTTTTTTAATACGAGGCTTTTGCGTACTTTGTACTTATTTGCTGAATAAACAAAGTTTTGTCTATAGATACAAAGCCGATTTTCCTAGGTTACTTTGTGGCAAGCACGTTGTCCAAATCTCAACACCACGTTCTGGTGGAATAGCTGGCTAATCTCCAAAACTACTTACCTAACGGATTTTAGTAAACCACTATCTAATCTAGCTAAACCTATTTTTTGGGAAGGTTACCGTGCTAATACTGCTAATTAACACTTAAGTACCACTAAGGATTCATTTATTAAATAAAAAGTATGTAAGTATTTAGGCGTAGGTAGGTACAGTCAACCCCAAAATGATGTACCTGCCTAAGTATTTAGGTACATATACATCATTATTTTGATTGTCTACAATTTGTGTTCCCTATTACTATATCAATGTGCTACATAAAAGCAAGCAGCTTTTTACGAAATGCAGAAAGTAGATACTTAAAAAAAAAAATTGTCTATCTGTCTGTTTGTCCCGGCTAATCTCCGAAACCGTTGGACCGATTTTGATGAAATTAGGCAGGAGATAGTTTGAACCTTTGGGGAAGGGAATAAGCAAAAAAATTAAAAATCAGCTGTTCGCTACATTTATGTTCGTATAACTCGTCAAAATGTAGGGAACAGCTGATTTTTTTTTTCGCGATTTCAGGTTTAGTTTGCAGTCTTCAGATGATGCGCTAAATTACCGGCAACTGAATAGACGGATCTCTGAGTCCTTGAAAAGCGATTTTTTCCGCTTTAATACAGACCGTATTAAGGACGCGATAGAGCGAAATAAAGGCTCCAAGGTATTTGCTAGAGATCTGTCTATTGGGCAGAGCCAGCTTACGAAACTGAAGATCGATGATGGCAGGATTGTATCCGCCAAACCTGATCTGTGAGAGAGATCGAGAGGTTCTCCCGGACGTCAGCCTGTACGAGATTAGGATGGCTCTGAAGTAGCTAGCTAGAAGCTTCTTAAGAATTACAGGTCCATCTCACTTCTGAGTCATACAAGCTGTTTTCAAGAGTCATCACGAACCGTCTCGCGCGCAGATTTGACGACTTCCAGCCTCCCGAACAAGCCGGATTCCGTAAAGGTTTTAGCACCGTAGACCACATACATACGCTGCGACAGGTTATACAGAAGACCGAAGAGTATAACCTGCCTCTCTGCTTAGCGTTTGTGGACTACGAGAAGTCTCTTTAACAGTGCCAGATCGACTATCGGTACATCGAGATGCTGAAGGTCTGTACGAAAACACCACTATGTCAGTCCGACTCCAGGATCAGACCTCGAAACCTCCTCCTCGAGACCTCTGCAGCGAGGTGTGAGACAGGGAGACGTTATCTCTCCGAAACTGTTCACCGCGCTGCGCTGGAGGACGTCTTCAAGGTTCTGGACTGGAAAGGGGTTGGCATTAACATCAATGGCGAGTACATAACTCACGTTCGGTTTGCCGACGATATCGTAGTCATGGCTGAGACTATGGAGGACCTCAGGATAATGATCGATGACCTCAGTAGAGCCTCCGAAAGAGTGGGTCTTAAAATGAACATGGACAAAACGAAGGTCATGTCAAATGCCCATGTAACACCCACTCTCATAAAGATCGGAGACGCTACACTTCGAGTCGTGGACGAGTATGTTTACCTAGGACAAACTGTCCAGTTAGGTAGGTCTAACTTCGAGAAAGAGGTCAATCGTCGAATCCGACTCGGCTGGGCTGCGTTCGGGAATCTACGCAATATCTTCTCGTCCCACATACCGCGCAGTGTCTCAAGACGAAAGTCTTTGACCAGTGCGTGTTGCCAGTGATGACTTATGGCACTGAAACGTGGTCGCTCACAATGGGCCTTTAAGTTAATAGGCTCGCTCAGCTCCGCTCAGCTCATTTCCGGCATCGTTGCTTAGTAAGCGGAAAATGGAAATGTCCGATGGGAAAATATGATAGTGCTATCGGCTTTTGCCTCGTTTCCACTTAATTTTCGTATGTGGTAATATGTTATCTGCTCAATTTTTGTGCTGGTAATATTGTGTTTGTGTTTACCAACAAATATGGCCGTTACTAACAAGAAAAAAAGTTTTGTCCTTCATTACATGCCCATTCATTTTTATATTCCCTATAAAGCAATAACTTACCTATATTGAATTCAGCACATATTTCACAAGGTTCGACTCTTTTAACGTAATCTCGAATTTAGGAGGTTCTAGGAACAGCCGGTCAATTCTGTAAAAATCTCACCGTGAAAACTTAGGTGAAGTGAGTTTGTTTTTGCTAGGAATTGACACTATTGACAGCTCACTCCACGCTCACTTCACCTAAGTTTTCACGGTGAGATTTTTACAGAATAGCACCGCAGGACCTAGGATTTGCTCAAGGGAATAACATTCTATTAAGGTAATTAAGAAAGCCAAAATATATTTTTAAGACGTAAAATTGCAAACGTTGTATGTAGGTTACTTAGTAGACCAAAATCGGTTCTGAAAATTCACTACATGGTTTTAGGCACCTCCTATAATATCCTATATCAGCTACTTAAATATAGGTAGATTATCTACCCACGTATTGTTTCACGTGATTGTACATACGCCAGCACATCAAGCTACTCAATCTGCCAAATTTCTTTAATAGATTTTCAACTTTATCGCTAAAGTATAAGGTTCAAAGTTGATTGGAAAAATTTGACAGTTTGGGGTAGCTTGATGTGCTGGCGTCTGTACCTACCGCATAGACACGTGACGACTACGCGGCGGGTAGCCGTTCGAGTTGCTTGCAAGCGACCCAGAACCTATAATATCGTTGTGGAAATCTAGTGGAAGACTTTTTATGCGATCATGGATGTTATCCAACTTATAAGTAGGCAGGTCCACTTACTTGTAAGCTGGAAAGCATGCATACACTAAGAGGTACCTACCTAGTTACCTATATAGGGTGACTGGTAATTAGTGACCGATACTTAAACACGTGATTTTACTCATCATTATGGACAACTTTTACTATGGGACCAAACCTGAAATCGCGAAAAAAAAATCAGCTGTTCCCTACATTTATGTTGGCTTAACCCGTCAAAATGTAGGGAGCAGCTGATTTTTTTTTTTGCGATTTCGGGTTTGGTCCCATAGTAAAAGTTGTTCATAATGATGAGTATAATCACGTGTTTAAGTATCGGTCACTAATTACCAGTCACCCTATATATACAGGGTGTTTGGAAGCTGAGTGCAAAGCTTGAAGGGAGTGATAGTTCACACCATTTACATGTCTTAGACGAAGTTTTTTTTTTTTAACTACAAACTTTTAGTCAAAAACAATATACTAACATTAACTGATCAATAAAAATATTATCAAATATTTTTATTGATCTCGATAGTTTTATAGCTGGAGAAAGTGCTGTCCAAGAAGCGAAAACGGTATCAATAAAAGACAAAATCTCAAACAATGTCTACTTGTTCGATAATTTTCGATGATAGTGAAAACTTATTGTTCTCGAGACTCGATTCGCACGGATTGTTTAAACACGACTCGTTTGTGAATGTGGCACAAATCGATGCAAACAATTATCAATCTTATAAAGAAGGGGATAGGGATTAATTGAGCTTGTATAGTGTTTGATTAGTGGCTGGTGGTTAGAAGTATGGTGGTAGTTAATGGATCGCATAATTAAACGATAACCAATTAACTGTTGACATTTACTTACAGTGATTAAAGCCTTTTGATTAGGTATTAAATTAAAACAAGACATTCTGATTACTTATCTACCTACCTAGATTATGAAAATTAAGAATTCCAATCGCTACTTTTCAAATACCTAACTATTTTATTTCTTACTAGCTGCCGCCCGCGGCTTCGCTCGCGAGGTATGCCGATAAAAACTATCCTATGTCCTTCCCCGGGATTCAATCTATCTCTCTAACAAATTTTATCGAAATCCGTTCAGTGGTTTAGGCGTGAAAAGGTAACATACAGACAGACAGACAGACAGAGTAGTCAGCGGGGTATTTGCGTAACAAACTAACAGTAGCAATGGCTTTCATTTTGACGGTTCAATAGAATAGCATTCATTGCGTTACTTACGTTTTGGTGCAGACGATTTTTACGAGCTTCAAACCCATAAGAAGCCCGTCAATGGGACTAAAAAATAGCTTTTATAAAGGTTTTATTTTTCTACCAATTAGTTTACCCCGTGTCTTCAGCTGGGCTAAAGTTTCCAAACGACATATTTTTCAAGAACTCTCCTATCCCCGCGGTGTGCCCTACGTGCCTAGACTAGATTAAGCCAATCCAATATGATTGATATGAAAACTAAATCTATTTTTCACGAAGAACATTTTCGAGAAGTAATTCCTTTTCCCACGAATATACTATGGGAATTTTATCTAATCTGCATTCGCGATATAATTGCCAAAAATGTAAACAAAATTAATTTTAAATGGAAAAATAACTTTAAGTCCTACACATTAAAGTTCAGCTGCAACTTCAAACATTTTTATAACTTTTTCAATAGTGCTAGTCACTCCGAAGTCAACTTAATTACCATTAAAATAAAGTTTATATTTGTTAACTTGAAATAATATTAATTTGAAACATAAGTTTGAATAGACGATAGATAGATTTTCGTCTAGATCTTGATTTAGTAAAGTTTATTTTATGTACCGTAGCTAGGTACATACATAAAACTACCTACTCGGTTTTCTGTTGTTTCTGCCTACCCCCCATAGGAAAATGGCGTCAGTTTATTGTATTCTCTTATGTAATCGACGACTGTCCTTATGGTAACCAAATAATAATTCCAAAGTGGGTAGTTGTAATAAACTACAAACTGACTTCATTACTAATTCGTTACCTTCCCCGAATAGAAGGTACCTAGGTCTATGAGTTTTTAATTACATAGGTAATGAACTAATGATTAAACTGCAGGTGCAACGCTGCATTAGATTCGATTCCCGCAGTCTTCAAGTTCTGAATCGAAACGAATTGCTTGATATGATTGTTAAATTGACATGATTTCGATACAAATATGAGTCAAACTAACAGTTATCCGATTCAAATGGATTTTATATTTTATTTCGACTTGAAAATTTCGGGTGTAAGTTGTAACTGCAGTGAGCTAGCATTGGTTGGTTATTATGAACAAAGCGCCGCGTGCGGAAGCTAGTTAGACATATTTTTCTTTCTTTCTTCTTTTCAATATTGTCGTCCTTCGATGATGTTGTCATGTCACAGTCTCACAGAATGTGTAGGTAGGTACTCGTATGTAGTATTTGCCTCGTTGCATTGTCTACTTTTGCAACTCATCAATTCAGTGCACCTATTATTTCCAACGACCCTGAAGTCATTTTAAATATGAGCTTCCATGAACGCCCAGTCTTTTCTATATTAATCTTTTAAGTCGCTAATCAAGGTAAAGCGTGAACACATGTAATAATAGGGTCGGACCACAAACCCCAATGCTTTCATATTCTACTATAGGGTGGTATTTGGGCCATGGTCACTAACTTGACCTAGGTCTGACCTGACCAACCCTGCCTCATAGACTAGCTGACAGCTATTCATGCATAACAGAACTCATTTATAAATTTTTATCAAAACTTTTTTTTAAAAGAAAGTAGGAAATGTTCCGATTACGATTTCATCAAATTATAGTGTTAATCGATTCATCCTTGAAAACCATAAATCGAATCTATTATAACGATTATAACCTTCGTTTGTACACCCTATACCATGTTATTCGATGAATGTGAATATGAAGATTATTTACGTATCTATAACCTCATTTGGAACTTCCATTTCAAAGCACGCGAAACTGTAAAACTCATAACTAAAAGTCTTTGATTTTATTTGTGGCGAAAGGGCGCGCTCTGTGGAATGAAATACTTAGATTTTTTCCACATTTTCAAACTCACAATGCTGATATTTTCTAACATAGGTTTGTGAAACTGAATATTAGTTGACCTAGATAATATCGTGTAACATAACTACATCCCACCTAGTTCTTCAGCCGGATTAACAGTTGATACTTGATACACATTAATGTTGCGAAAGAAATCACATCTCCTATTGCTTAACTTTATCCTCTACGATTATAGTTTCTGCCACGACTTCGTCCGCGTGAAACCCCGTCGCGGATTTTTTGACTTTATCTCTTTTTGCTCGTCTCCTAAGGGTCCTAGTGTGGTCAGCGGGATTGTCCGAAAAGGTTACCGCTGGCCCGGAACATAAAGGGCTAAGGAAGGAACATGGGTGGGTTTTAGTCAGTAAGAGTCTGACACTCCCTTCCGCTCCACCCAGAGCGGGAGGGGTCATTTGATGATTTCCCATCCGAAAAAAAAAAAGGGTCCTAGTGTGATAATGTTAACCTATAGCCTACCTCAAGAATTGGGCTATCAAATGCAAAACGATTTTTTCAAATCCGACTGGCAGTTTCAGAGATTAGGGCGTTCAAGCAAACAAACAAACAAACTCTTCAGCTTTATTATTAGTATAATAGATAGATTAGTTGGTTTATATAGATTAAGCCTGTTTCTGCAAAACAACAACAACTTAACTAATTTATCTGAGAACACTCTTGGTTCACTCTTGGTTAGTTTCCGAGAAAATAATCTACTAGAATCTCCTAAACGTTAATCTAAATAAGTAACCCGGAAGCCATAAAAGTACCCATCGAATAATCAATTTATATGGCACAGTGCCATGCAACTTTTAACAAAGAAACTAACTCCACTGCCACTGCTAACTGATAATCAATGTCCTTCTTTATTCAAGATTCAAGAAACAATCTAACAGTAGGTAATTATTGTAATTAAAGACAATACCTAGCGAAATTATCACGATATCAGCACCTTTAGTGTACCAGTTACGGTATATCAGAATCTGTTCGGCGTAGGAAGGCCGCATGCCGCACGCTTCCGTACCAGGCACATTTTGATATCTTGACTACTCGGAGGTATATGTATATGTATACGGTATATACCACCTACTCACCTATATTTTATAGCGCTAAACGGGTCATAGTTTCGTGATCAAAGCTCATTTGTTTGGATTCGCTAACAGCTGTTTTCCTTTGATACCACTTAGGTACTGGGGAAGTTTTAATAGACACTTTCAAAGTTTCTGCTCGGGCACTGGTTTTATGTGCAATCAATTTCATTGGTAGGTACTGCCTTTATCAGTAGTTAGACTAGAATGATAGGTAGGTACCGGTTAGAAAATCTAGACAAATGTAAGAGTAACTGGGGTAAGCGAACAATGTATTGTGCATTCGGAGAAATTGACCCACTTCGCTCTAATTGCGTCTATCGTTTTGATTTCTGTAATACTCAAGGCAAGACGATTTTACTTACAGGAAAATTAAACGATGTCTCTAAATAGCACACTTTTCAGAAATCATCAACAAAAGTTACACTTGTTCCATTATCGGTCAAGAGACGGCGCTGACCTAAAACTGCAATATTCTACACCGCAGTGCGCGCCGATGAAAATTAAAAACATAATTATGATGGTACGGAACCCTCGATGCGCGAGTCCGACTCACTCTTGCCCGGTTTTTTTATTTATTTCTTATTAGCAAAATAGTTGGGCAAGCGTCATGTAAAACTATTCCAAATTTCAAGTTGATAGCATTAGTACTTCTTGAGATATCCAGCTGTGACAGACAGACTGAGTCTCACCATAAGGGTTCCGTTTTACCTTTTTGGTACGGACCCCAAAAAAACATCGTGAGGAAACCGACATGACCCAAAGCGTAAAATTTTGTGTAGGATTCATTAAAGAAGACTTTTGACTTCTACCAACCTGCACTGGGCCCGCGAGGTTGATTACCCGGCCCGCAAGCTCTTACAGAGAGGAGCCTTGAATCCCAGCAATGACTGCTATGCTAAACAGCAGCACTAAAGGACTGAATGAAAGATTACTTCTAACGATACACCAACTACAATGACATGAAGACTGCAAAGTAGAACAACACAACCGCGGAATAATGTGAATGCGGAAAACAGAAATAAACAAAGCTGACCGTGAGATAATATAACGTTGCATGATTCCGTTGCGTCACAATCAGTGGTCGAAACACCTAACACCTAGGTAATATTTCCAAAACACGGAGTTAATATAATCGGCGATGACGATAAAAGCGGACGTAGTATATCGTGAGAAAGCCCAACGACTTGTGATTTTTCCGTCCATCGGTATTAATGTTCGCCAAACAATGGACGTCTCCGTAGGTATTCTACTTTCGTTGGTATGTATTGTGGGTTTTGTGGATGCATTCGCCGCGGAGCGGTGTCTTTTGTACGCAAAAAAATGTAAGTAGTCGCATATATACCCCCAACCTGTTCTTTATTGTGTTTGTGTTCTTTTTCTGCGTCATGTTTACCGCAAGTAAACGTATTCTTTCTTTATTTTCTTAGTCATGTGTTAATATGTTTAAAATTGGGCAACCAAATTCATTAAAGGTTTTATGGTTAACCAAGTTAACCTTTCACCTGTTTTAGAGTCGGTTCAGACCATAGATCGCGCAGACAGACAAAGCTGCAAAATGCTCGAGCGAATAAAAATATACGCGAACATGAATACTGTTTTGAATGTCAATCTATCAATGAAAAATTGCTTGAGCATTGAAAATATCAAATAATGATGATATTTAGCTTATTAATATTACAGCACGCTTACACACGTAGTGTATAGGAAATAAACAAAGTCATCTGCGAATATGGCGTCCCGCAGGGCCATATCTTCGGCCCGCCTATATTGTGATCTAATCCTATGTTGAATAAAGGATTGAAACGTTTAATACTGTTCGGTATTACTAGGTGCTACTCTCTTTCATGCTCCTTTACTCTACGAAGACCATTTCGTTCAATTGAGATGATTGCGGCAGACAACACCCGCATTCGACCAATCAGAGAGCAGCAGACTTTGTTCGGTGATAATCTCATTATGAAGAGGCATGGTACCACAACAAGCAAGGTTTGGATTGGGACTTAAATATTCTTCTTTCATTCTTTCATTTCTTCATTTCAGGCGTAAGCAACTGTCCGCGTAACATGCACGCCTACCACACGCGGTGCGATGGCGATACGATGTCTCAACGAACTTGTAGCAGCCCTGAAACGTTCGTTTTAGGTACTTATAATTACCGAGTTATTTTCTTTAAATCGTAATAACTCTAATAGGTTTACTTCAAGTCCAGGGGGTCTACTTACTAAGTCCATCAACGAAGATGGGAAGGGCCTGTCCGAAAAAACATGATCCGTTAAAAACTGACAAATTCAATTTCTGTACGAAAAACCAATGCGAGGTCAGCTAAAACTGGAAATGTATAGCTTGATGTGTTGCCGTGTGTACCTACATGTTTAAGTACCTACATTACATCTTTACAGGCTACACATGCGGTTGGTCTCGCTGCGACTGCAACGGCAATATGGCACTGGACGAAGAACTCGGTCATTGCGTCGATATTTTCGATTGCCCCACAGAACTGCCAAAGAAGGCCAAAAAACAAAAAAGGAGAAGGAAGGGATTCCGTGTGAACAAAGTTAAACCTTCAGATTTGAGGCCAGATCCGGATCTTGAGCACATAAGAACAGAAACACGAGGCTGAATTATTGTTAATTCTAAATCTGTTAGAGGTCTTTATTATTTTATCATGAGTTTTTATTAAAAGAATACGTGCAGTTTTTTTTTTTTCATTTATTTGGATGCTCAAAATTGCAAAAAACCAAACTTTTGATTGTTACCAGACCCGAACTTACAGGACATTTAAATTTTCTCCGCTCGGCTAGGGACCTCGCGACTTGTGGTACATATTACTAACAGTTGTAAGTCAATGCTTTCTATTCTATCACCCCAACCCGACATCCGTTCCTATTATAGCGAGAATGGAGTAACCAGCATAAACTCGAGGTGGTAACGTAATATTACACGTCTCTGGGAACTTTTAAACTCAACCCGCAATAATAATAATTCAAATTCCTTGATCAGACCAAACGATTCGTTATTTCCGATCGTGAAATTTGTGCGATCGTGAAGTTTGGTGGCACTTTTAATCTTTTGAAATATAAATATCGAAGTTTCAAAAAGAGAACCATTTAAAGCAATTCTGAAGGCTAAATTAGAATGAGCAGTTCTTTGCTGATCTGAAAAATTTACAGCAGAGTAAACGCAGTTCGAAGGGCTGAACAAGCGGCTTTCGCGACATTTAGAAACATTTATGGCGCAGAGACCAAAGAGAGACCTTATCACCTTCTTAACTCATAGGTACTTATTCTTGTCTTGACTACGGCCAAAAAGTGGTCACTGTTTCGAACCCCAGCATCCTGAAATGTGATGGAAAGATCTGTTGGACTTCAGCCTCGTTATCATTCCTTCCAATTCGCCAGTTGCAGTGAGTTTTTCAAGAGTATTCACCTGAATTTACAAAATTAATTTCTGCATTGTACACAAACCAATCAACAACCATTCAATTTGCGGAAGATGCCAAAACAAACAATTGTAAGTCTGTGTTCATTTTCTTTGAAGACTGTCAGTTGTGTAGACGCAATGCAACATATTCTGGTCATTCTGTGCTTCTTGCATGTCATAGAGACTCTTTACTATGGCAAAGTTGGGTCAGGCGGCTGCTTATCGTTCAATACGACTTGTAAGTAGAACCATTTTATTTTTTTCTCAACTAACTTGAACTTAGCCTGTAAACCGACGGGGTAATTGCATAACACACTAATTGTAGCAATGGCTTTCATTTTGACACTTCAACAACATTCGTTGCGTTATTTACCTACGCTACGTTGTTGAGCAAATGAGCAGACTAATTTTTCGAACATTTATGAAGCATTGGATCAGCAATATCCCTCAAAATTATTCAGATTGTGATTGAAAGTTTGTTACACAATACACAGTTAGGGTGCGGGACTGAAGAGCTTAGCGTAGACTGAAACTGGCTCACTCTATGAATGACGAAAATGTCGTAAGGAAAGATTTGAGTATGAATGTGGATGGCTATAAGAGTAGGGGAAGACCAAAGAATCGATGGATCATCATCATCATTTCGGCCGAAAGACGTCCACTGCTGGACATAGGCCTCCCCCAAGCACCTCCACTTCGACCGGTTCTGTGCTTCTCGCATCCAACAATCGATGGATGGACGGTGTGAAAAATTATATGGCCAGAAAGGGGGTGACCACCCAGATGACGACTAATAGAGAAAAGAAATAAAAACACATGTTGCGTCGACCCCAAATAAATTGCAAAAAGGGCAGGGGAATGATGATGTTTTTTTTTATTTATTTTTTTTTAAATAACGTTGCCCCACTCTATGAATTTCTCCTGTATTGTGGGTGCGTTTACAAACATTTAAACTCACATACACAAACAGCCAGACAGAGCCAGATGATGATCTTATTAGTTGATCAGTTTGTTGGAACTCATGTCTGCACTGCTAGATAGTTTTCTAAATGTTTCTTTCAACTATGCTTCGATGATCGACAATTTTGCAAAATCTTACCATGATTGCCAGTGAATAGCAACGCTGGACCATTTTATAATAAGTTTAGTTTAAAACTTGACCATAAGCTTACTTTACTATGGCACATCGAGTCGTGTCGTATGTGTTAGTTTTTAGTGTAATTATAATGTCGTATGGATTTATAGTATTTTTAAGTTAAGTATATCAATATTGTATTGTACATACCTATGTGTTTATATGGGCCTTGATGCCTGAAATAAATGGATAAATAAATAAATAAAACTACGGTTTCCTACAAGAGCGCGTGGCCGCCTTTTAGTGTCTGCTATTTATTGGCAAATGACGTCACTGAAACGTTATTATGAAACTAATTTGGTGTGTTTTCCGAGAGAGCGTTTTTGGACACCGTAAAGTCAAACCGTGCTGCCAACATTTTCATGACACCGTAAAGTCAAACCGTAATTTTCATGACGCAGTAAAGTCAAACCGTGCTGCCATCTCATTTTCATGAAAGCCGTCACTGCGGCAACCGCTTTTCTAGAAAACCTTAGCTTTAGAAATACCTACTTATGCTTGTGACAGTCTTTTTCTAACGCTCGGTCTGTCTTATTTACTAATACCTTTCTTATAAACTGCAGGTGTCGACGAATGCCCAGACTCCATGCACCGTCTTAACAGCGAGTGTCGACCGACTCCGTCGCAGCGCACTTGCGACGAACCAGTCGCAGTATCCATGGGCCTCATCTGCGACTGGTCGCGGTGCGATTGCGACTTCCCCCTCGTCCTACACCTTCCGTCGGGGTATTGCTTCTTGTACGAAGATTGTCCGTGATCGAATCAAGGAATTTCATTCGTTATTGGAATGGAAAATTAGAAGTTAGGAATTGATGCGTTATGAGAAATAAATCGTGATTTTTACCAGATTGATTTTTTATTTACCTACCCTTTGATGTTATGGAAAAATATTCCCTTGTGGATATTGGTGACGAATAAAAATCTTAATCTTGTCTGAGATTTGATCAGAGAGAAGGAAAGATTATGCAGCTTTTGATGGATAATCATTAGTGAAAATAAAACAAAATAATCAGCCTATAATGTTCCCACTGCTGGGGATTCGAAGTGACAAATCGTAAAAAACACGTAGGTACCAAGAACTATATCGTCAGCGAAATCTTTCACATTATGTAAACTAAAAAGCTGGAAATAAAAAAAAATATTAAAAAAAATAAAAACCCGACTGCGGTAAAAAAACTTAAGTTAAAAGAACTGAAAAGCTAAAAACAAGCCCATTTTAAATTAAATAAAAGTTGGAAGCAGGCGGGACCCATTTGAATTTGAAAATATAATAAAAATGGTATGGGTCCCGCCTGCTTCCAACTTTTATTTAATTTAAAATGGGCTTGTTTTTAGCTTTTCAGTTCTTTTAACTTAAGTTTTTTACCGCAGTCGGGTTTTTTATTTTTTTTAATATTTTTTTATGTACGAGTATATTTCCTAGTATCATCTTGGAATTGTATACAATTCCTAGGAAATACATACATTTCACAGGAAATGTGTGTATTAAAGAATCTTTGAAAGATTTATTTTACACGTGTCCTAAATAGGCTCGGCATTGCATACCTATATTTCCTAGGAGTTGTGTAAAATTCCTAGGTTTAATACATTTCCGGTAACATATATACTTTATTGTACACCAGAAAATACATAACAAAAAAAAAACATACAATGACAAATCCTCAGTGTTATAACGCTCTTACGAACTGATAAAAAAGACACTCACTCACATGACTGCGGTTCATTTCAGGTACACTGGCCACTGTCCCATGCTAAAATTCCGCTTCGGAAAATGCTACGGAGAAAACACAAGGCAAATACTTAGAGAAATACGCTCTAAAGGATTATTCAAGTAAGTACGATTTTTATACGCTTGCTAGGAAATTATATTGAATAGAAAAGTATCGATATAAAGGTTAGGTTAGTTACAGCGTAGATCTATATTTTTCTTACAAGCCAGTTACTTTTTGGTAAACAAATATCTATACTAATATTATAAAGCTGCAGAGTTTGTTTGTTTGTTTGTTTGAACGCGCTAATCTCTGGAACTACTGGTCCGATTTGAATGATTCTTTTAGTGTTGGGTAGTCCATTTATCGAGGAAGGCTATAGGCTATATAACATCACGCTACGACCCTTAGGAGCCGCGCAGCGTGTGACACCGCGGGGAACAGCTAGTTGATATATAAAGCTTTGTCTTTGAGATTTTTATGAGACGCAGAATTTTATATTTGACAATTTGGAGGAAAGGATGTGGAAAAACCACACTACAGCCACTTCGAATGTCAACAGAAAAAACTAGTAATTATCTCTGATCCGTAAACAAGCTGTAAAACCTCATGATAACATTGATTGTGAACGTTTTACCAAAAAAACAACAACCATTCCTAGATCAATCAACTCTTTACATTTTTTTTTCTCTTTACATTTAGGTTTTTACTCCCTTACATTTTATTCTGACTCTTCATTAATTTCGCAATGATCCACTTTTCAGACTACCCTCTTTCTAATGCCTGTTTTTACTAACTAGAGACACCTACATAAATGTTATACCTAAATATTATTGCACGTTAGAATGTTAGATTTTCAACGCTCGGCGCCAAGCGTTGAAAATCGCCTTTGTTTACGCATAACATTAGGTGTTACCTAGTGTTAGTGAAAACGGGCATGCCTTTTACTGCAATCCTCGATTTTGAAATCGGTTAAAAATAAGCAGAACCAGGATTTTCCCGCCAGTAGAATATGAATACATAGTATTTGGTATTTTCCAGCAAGCCACTGGAATACCGTCCACGAGACAATTACGAGCTGAACAACCTCTCGCGCTTCGAGAAGCCCCAGCGAGACGTATACGATGGCATCACGAACAAGCCCACCGAGCACATGACTGGATACACCGGATTTGTTCCCGGGATGAACTTTAGGTAGGTACAGTCAGCAAAAGAGTTAGTTATGCAGGATCGTCGGATATAGTTGAAGTTTAGTAATAAACCGATGGATGTTGTCGACTGAAATTTAATTTGATAAATGAGCTGTTTGTTTTCTATTAATAAAATAAAATTTTATTCGACAACATCCATCGGTTTATTACTAAACTTCAACTATATCCGACGATCCTGCATACCTAACTCTTTTGCTGACTGTACGTTGTATGAGGTATTTATAATCAATGTTCCCATTGCTAGGACACAGGCCTCCTCTCTGTAGGGAGTGGGCCGTAATCCACCACGCGGGCCCAGTTCGGGTGGGTGGATGTCACGGCTTCGAAATTTCGGTTCTAGGACGATGTCATTCTTCACCGTTTTGTAAGCAGTGGTGATGAAATAAATTACACAAAGTAAAGCGCCTGCTTGGATTTCTAACCACGACCTATAAACTCGTAAGTCAGGGCCGATACCACTCGGCCACCACTATGTGCGGCGAGTACATACTTATACAGGGTGAATTTTTCAAGTGGGCGTGACCAAATCCGAAACTATGAGGAATAGCGAAAAGCACTCAAAGGAGTCGCGGGCTCGATTTTGTTTGTTTATAAACTTATTTTTTACTTAATTATATTAGAGTTTATTTCAGTAATATTTATATTTTTGAAATGTGCTAATTAATCCCTTTCATTTGGTACCCAACAAGGCACCATTCCAAAATATTTATTTATTAATTCATTATTTGATGTGCCCCAGAGGGCGCCATATTGAATTTAGTGTAACGTCACATACGTCACGTCAACCAGCGGACGGTCAAGACGCTTCTAACGACACCTCATTTGTCAAATTATTATAAGTACTTTTGAAGTTAGAAGGGAACAGATGAACATACATACATACCGGTTAAAATCATAAATATGCCCTCCGCTCCGTAGTCGGATAAAAACTAAACAAACTGACAATGCGATACCCGACTCACCGGCCCCGATTCCAATAAAACAGCTGTGGCATGTTACAAAACTGACACAAAATCAATTGTTACGCAAATGCCAAGGATTATTTTGCATTTGGGATTTACGAGCGACATAAAGGGTCGAGTTCGGTATCAAGTTCAAAGAAATAGATCGTGCTGGGTAAACGTTTACATGATAATTGATCGTTCTTTACAGACTGTGTTTGCGTCATACCCAAGAAAGAAAGAATATTATATAATAATATCATGTCTGCGTAGTATCACACGATATTCTGAAGTATAATGGTGAATTGACCGCCATGACAGTCGCAAAAACTTGTATGAGGCTTCACGTAATAGAAATTGACTATAGATAGGCGAGCAAAATCACGTTGAAGATACTTAACAGCGGTGCTATTCTGTAAAAGCTCACCGTGAAAACTTAGGTAAAGTGAGCGTGGAGTGAGCTGTCAATAGTGTCAATTCCTAGCAAAAACATACTCACTTCACCTAAGGTTTCACGGTGAGATTTTTACAGAATCGACCGGCAGAATAGAAAAGACAAAATATTTTATTGATATCAATCAAAAACTGTAGGTACTAGTAAATTCCATCTAGACATTCTAATCCACAGATATAGATACACCTAGGTAACGCAAGAGCAACTACTTCGCGTGCCCAGCTTACGTATAAAAATCGTAAGCCGCCACTTTCGCGCTCAGTCCTGTGTACTGCTAGCTGGATGAGCGTGAGCGCTGGCGCTTGGCCCCGGGGGTGGGGCGATACGGTGCCGCTCGCTGCGGCGTCTTTGAATCGATTTGATTTTCCCATCACTAAATAGTGCTTGTGACGTCATAGTAGGTAGTCAAAATATGCACGCTTGGTTTTCATACAGATCGTGATACTTGCGTTATCTAGGTATATCTATATCTGTGTTCTAATCCATTTAACGACTTATTATATCTGATAAGTAAAATAATAATTAAATTACCACTCATAGAAGATAGGCAGATTAAAATCTAAGATCAAAACGAGATAAAAATAACCAATGTTTATTGTTTTCGATATTTCAGTTACGGAAAATCGTATGGACGAACCGCGGACGACTGTATGGAGAGTTTCACCGACAGACAAAGAGAACTAAGACGTAAAGCGGACCTGAATAGAAGCTACGTTCGATCCAGAAGTGCACCCAAGATGGAAACAATACACTCCAGAGATGAAATCCGACGGGAATTGAACAGATTCAAAGAGATCAACAAGTATAAAGGTAAGCTAATAGAATTTACGAAGGCCTTCGATACTGTTAGGTAAGTTAAAGAAAAGGTAATATGTAACAGCTGAAAATCAATTAATCGTAGAGGCGTGAAGCTTTATTGTTACTAGACAGGGAATATTTTACACAAATAATGCAAATCAAATACGCTGTCTCTTTACTTTTAATATCATCATCAGGAGTTCCAAAAGGCTCTAACTTAGGTCCACTTTTTAATTTAATGTTTTATGTTACAGAAAACACAATATCGCCAGAGTTTCCACCGATAGCGGGCTACACCGGCCACATTCCAAGAATCAAAGGATCTGAAGCGTCACTCAGTCAACGATACCATTGCGCAGCAAAACGTGGACTAGAACTCATCAAAATGGAAAGAGAAAATCGCAAAGAGCTACAAAACGCCGATACTAACATCAAAGCAATATTGAAAGAAAACGGGAAGAAGTATTCGTACTGGAATTTTGGATAGCATACAGGTAGAAGGATGTTTTTCACCAAGCGACGGTGAACATTCTTCTATAAAAAACGGAACGAACAGTATTTTCTTAGAAGAACTAAAAGGAATTTGAGTCAGTATACTAGATTTGTATGTTTACGTCACAGTCATTGTCCATAGGCCTATTTTTAATGAATGCGTGATTCGAGAAAACATATTTTTATTAGTAATTCTAAATGTTGTTGAGTTTCGCTACGTTCTGTGTTGTGTGAGAATTCCTGAGAAAATGTGATATGTTTTAGAATGAACATTTTGAAGTCATGGTCGATGGAATAATCCTTTTTCAACTGCATAGCACTTGGTGCACAAATAGAAAAAATGCATTCAAAGAGTATTTTGAACATACTTCGAATTTGGTAATGCATAAAGTACAAACACTAATAATAGTTTTGTTAAGTCTACTGTATATTTTAAAAATAAACTACATAGTAATTGAGAACTAATTTGTTTTATTAATATCATAGTTTTAATAAAAATAAACATATAATTTGATAGAGTATCTCAAGTAACAATTTACAAAAATATGTAATATACTAATATGTCAAATATAAAAATAGTTGCTTTTGTTTTTTTTTTGGCTTTAGTACAACTGGCCGAAAATATTCAACCTTACGATAATAGATATTTTGTTTTAATTTAAGTATTACGTCATGTTCTACATGAATAATTTATTAAATAACTTATAAAATACTTTATATCTAATTTACGTTTAAGCTGTATTTTAGTTATTCCAGGCCTAGTTAAAAACTCACTTCATACAAATGAGAAATTTTTCAAGCAATCTTGATATTGAGCCACAGAAAGTCGTGGCGCAACCTTGTCCAGTCATGGAATACCCTATACCTGGTTATGTGAAAACCCTAAACAGTATCTATATTTCGATTTCTCATTTATCCACCAAAATACAGCCCAAACACATACAAGGTACATAAACATAAGGCACATACAATCTTAATCCACAAAATAGTTTAATACTTAGTTGCCTACATTGAAAATTCGTTGCCATTATAGCTACAACTAGCAGAAAAACTAAAAATATTTGTTATTCACTGACACTGACGAATTATAATAAGTTAGTATAAATTATAATTATATTTTTATAACTAAAAAGTTATTATGACGAGAAAACTATGTTTTAAAGACAGCAATACAGTCTATGAGGATATTATTATTTTAAATGCACCAGTTTTGAATAGGTACTATACACGATTTTGATTGTCATTGGCAAAAATGTAAACATTTGATTCCCGATCAATCAATTCCAATGTTTGTTTTCTATTATGATACTTAATGGTTAAAAAATAACAATTAACACATAATATAACTCACATGACTTAAATCATACCCGCACTTTTCGAAACGGCTGATGTTTGGTTTGTTAGACTACCAAAGTTATAGAAGGAACCGTGTCTATGCCTTGTTTACATTCTCGACTACACAAAAAGAAATTGGCTATAGAAAACTAACTTTCAGGTGTCACTTCAACAATCTTACCAGTTCTTTCATCAACACCGTCCACTATCACCGGTTTGTCGTCTTCAACTGTTTTCACATCATTCACTTGTACTTCTGATTTCTCTTGTTTGTTATCAGTAGCTAGTTCTAACATTAAAGTTTCTAATTTCTGAGCTTTTCTAGTCTCGTTGTGTGTAATGAGAGCACATAAATGTTCTGTTAGCAACTCTTTTTTCTCTTTCTCCTTTTGTAAGTGGATTTTCGCTTGTAGGAATTCCTTTTCGACTTTTAGGTAGTGTTTTCTGGAATTAGAAATTGTATTTATATTAGTATTTGGACATTTGTCGCTGTTTTTAAATTGAGGGATCAGTGCAGTGCAGGCCGACGGAATGGCGTTGAAGCGAGCAATTCTATTACATCTGCAAATCGATTTTATTTACTACTAGCTGCGCCCCGCGGTTTCACCCGCGTAAATGTCGATCCCGTGGAAATATCGGGATAAAAAGTAGCCTATATGTTAATCCAGGGTGTCAGCTACCTCCATACAAAATTTTATCAAAATTGGTCGAGCCGTTTGAGCGTGAAGAAGTAACAAACATATAAACACACACACACACAGTCACAAACTTTTGCCTATATAATATTAATAATGTGATAGCATACGGCTGAAATTTGTAATACATCATAAAAACACAAAACGTGAAGCATTTTCGAGCGGAGGTGGTTTGAGGCGCTCAGAGTCGCACGGTAACGTGGCGGCTTGGTGAGCGTCGCTCAATGAGCCTTGAAACCGATAAATCTTTTGGGAAGCATTAAAAGCGATGACGCTAAGGTGGGCCGCAGACTAACTTTCCAAGTCCAATGGTAACTCTGCAAGGTTAAGTTTATTCTTACGCCTGGATAATTATAAGCTTTTCTCTTGTAGCTTGTACCGACACGAGAGAAGGGTCTTCCTATGGGTTCAACGACTTTTAAAGGAATTGATTTTCTAGTATAAATGCAGGCTAAAGTCGTGAGCCACTTATGTATTTCCAAACAACGCTAAAAGTGTTAATTTAAGAATAAATAGTGCATACAGTAAGTACATAAATACCGTACAGTTTTCACACCCAAGTAAATTTCCTTCAAGTAAAATAATTTGAAGAGTGATATTAATTTGTCCTTTTAGTGTTGTAAGAGAATTTTGCAATGAGACAAAACCGGGACCAGTCTGCGAAGAGTTTACCCACAGAATTTTATGAAATCGAGCTTACATGCAGCTGAATACGACTACTATACTATTTACAAGTCGCATAACACAGGCAGAGAAGCGACTACAAATAGTGGTATTTCCTGTTCGTAAAAACCCAGTCCATTATAGCTGACCTTGGGGCTGGCGCAACGCTAAAGCGATACTTTAAAATAAACATCTAAATTTCATTCACTGACAGACAATGGACAACCTAAACGGCTACAATGAAATTGTGCACAAGAGTTCTTATTGTAACGAAAGTGAGCAGGAAGGATTATTGAAACTATCTCCTAAGGCGCGGGTCACACAGAAGGGACGTGCTTGAGAAGCGTCCCTTTCACGTAGGTACCTATACCTTCTTCATTCTTCGCACAAAATGTTTTAACGTGATCAGGCACAAAACATACGGGAAGGACAAGACGCAGGCGCGTCGCTTTACCATGTGCATACTATTGCCGCGTCTGTGACCTCTCCTCATCTCACGTTCCTTCTGTGTGGCTCGTGCCTAAAGGGGTTAGTTTGGAGTTGAAAGAGCTTTGATGGTCCGTGGCATACCTACCTGTCCGCCAATTTGTTATTTTTTTCAAAATGGCTGCCACGCGTGAAACCTATATAAATCGATAGCTGACATAGACACAGATGTTTGAAATAATTACAGGTAGATATGCCAGGCTCCTTAAAAAAATCTTCAATTTACTTGGTATGGAAGTTCGACATTTTGCCGATGGGCTTGTATAACATTAAAATAATCCATACTAATATTATAAATGCAGAAGTGTCTGTCTGTCTGTTACCTCTTCAAGCTTAAACCGCTAAACCGATTTAGATGAAATTTGGTATAGAGATAGTTTGAGTCCTGGGAAAGGACAAAGGATAGTTTTTATACCGACATTCCCACGGGATCGAAACTTATGCGGGTGAAACCGCGGGGCGCTGCTAGTGTATTTATAACTTACTCAGCATCAGCATAACTCAAGCACGCCTGGTCGATCTTCTGCCTCAACACAGACACATCTTGTGAGAACTGACTGTCCAATACTTGTAGCTCCTTCTTGATTTTCTCTAGCCTCAAAACCTCTTCAGTGGTTTGTCTAGTCCTGGAACCAAATTATATCTCTTTATGTTTCTTTGCAAAGAATTCAGCTGGTTAGATCAAGTAACCGCCCTCACTGGACTCTCGGTTACGACCGCCCGAAGACAAGCTAAGTACCGAACGAATTGGAGCAACATCGTACATAAAGCCATGAAAGCCTTCCGGGACACGACCTTCAGTAATGAAGTACGTGATCAAGAAGAACACTTGAGAACATAATTAGCGCAAAAACTGAAAAATGGCGTAGAAGAAGAGCTTAAAGCAGCAGTGGGTTGAAAAAGGCCTGACATTCAAATCACGATCATTGGAAGCATTGACCCTTCCTCCCCTTACACACTAGGAAACTAAACAATGAATAGTTAAAAAGTAATCATTTCTGAATATAAAGTTGGCTTAGAAGGCTTAGGTAACGGCTTCCGGCCACAGACACAGAATAACTAATAGTACTTAGCCACAGATGAAAAACAGGAAAGGAGATGCTTTAACAAACTTGCTTACATCCACATGTGTTATCTATGGAATAATTCATGACATAAACCCTCACTTAGGGCTGCTTTTTCAATTGCCAGATAACTTTTATTTGATGTTAACCTAACCTAACCCATCACACACACACACACACACCGCTCAACAACCCACCCCCAACCCCCCAACCCCCCCCCCCCCCCCCCTGACAGTTTTTGTATGAAACAACTGTCAAAATTTCAAAATTATTCCTCGAATAAAGATATCAGATTATTGAGAAATCAGCCCTTAGTATCAAACACAAACTACTAACCAAATAGTCTTAGCCACAAGATTATAAAACTTATTCATATTAACCATTTTTATAAATAAATTTATTTGTAAACCACAAATAAATATCACTACAGGACATTTGAACTGAATACAGTATACTGAATCATAGGAAGAGATAAACCTCAAAGCCACTTGAATAGATAGTGGGTATTGATAACGCGAGATATAGATGCCTGAAATCGTCAGTTCATTCTATAGAATAACGATTTCGCATGGGTTTAGCACATCTTTGTTGCATTCAGCTAGAGTACACACGGCTACACAACCATCGAGCTATACATTTCCAGTTTTAGCTGACCTCACATTGTATAGGTTTTTCATACAATCAGAAGTCAGCTTTATACTGGTTATGTATAGCTTCAAATAAGGGCATAAACTGCGTTAAGCGTGCCTCTCGCGTGTCCATACAAAACCGACCCGCGCGTGCCCATGCGCGTGCACACGCTCGTGAGCCCGTCGGGCGCCCGTCGCGTGATACTTCCGTGCAACGGGGCACGCATGCACGCGACGTGATCACGCATCACGTTGGACGGGTCCACGCGCGAAGCCCGCTAGCGGGTGCACGCGCGTGCTTGTTCAGTTGACAGCGCTATCTCGAACCGACCGCACGCGCGTGCCCGGCCCATAACAAAAAATGACAAATTTTGATACAGAAAGGGTAATTGTTGAAGTTCAGTGTCGTCCTGCCATATGGGACCAATCTAGCGAAATATTTAAAGACCGGGACGCTAAATCAAAAGCATGGCTAGACATTTGTACAGTACTGTTTCAAAATTTTGATGACTGGAGTGCAGCAGAAAAAAACATACAATGTAAGTACCTACACTCTTTATTTATTTTATAATAACGTAGGTTAGGTAAACTATTCTTTGCGCCAAATTTTTATTTTTAATAATCTATGCAATTAGTTATATATAATTAGTTATTTCAATTGTATTTGTGTCAATTAAATGTTTTCAACAATTAATCCAACTATAAAATTAAAACTCGGAATATTTACAATAATTTACCTATGTAAATATAAAATCATGCTTATATTCAAAACTAGTGCAGAGATACTGCGTATTTCTGAACATTGTGAAATTCGTGTGAACAATGTCCCATAATATTGGTATGGTTTTATATTGCTCGATAAATTCCAAAGTTCTTTCTTTCGGCCACGCGGTCGCCGCCATTTTGCGCGTCACGAGACAACCAGTACCTATGTTCACGACTGCGAGCTTCACACTACTTCACACTATCGGTGTATTTAGGGTTCAAAATCATTTTAGGGCAGAAACAGTGGATCGGTAGGTAAATAAATAAAACAATTATCAACTAAAATATTTATTATATTGGTTTTAGAATTGGGCTAGTAACTTTGTAAAATAAGCGTGCGTTTTGTAGTTTTGTAGGTTTTTCTTTGACATCTCTCAACTTTAGTTTACAACAATCTAAGTTATTTGGTTACATCCGATGAATTTAACAAATAAAATCATTAGGTATATTATTAAAATATGCCTGCTATGTTAATAAAAAATGTGTGGTAACAAACCGTGAAAAATCAATTATTGAATGTACATAAATTATAAAAAAGCCAACTATCTTCAATAAATACTGCGATCTTGCCATGACAGCTGTCCGTCTGCAACGAAATAATCTGCGAAGTTATCGCGTAATGTATACGAATCTCTGTGGGTATTTCCAATTAACCCCCGAACTGAACGTATATGGTCTGGTATAATGACAATATCATGAAAGTCATTAATTTGACTTCTTGATCTTATAAAATTATGCAAAATACAAATTGTTTTAAGAAAACAAATTGCTTTGTCTTTTCCAACGTTCAATGGACGATGGAGTATGCGAAATTTATTAGCCATGATACCAAATGTACACTCAATATAACGTCGCGCCCTCGTTAACCTATAATTGAATATTTTTTTTTTGTAGTTTAAATCGAGAGCTCGAGCATATGGCCGCATGACATGGCTAGATAACCCGAATGCTTCATCTCCTACAATAATATAGGGCAAAGCTGCGGTTGCAGCAGTGTTGGTTGGTTTATCATTGTGTATTACGGGCAATGCTTTGGCAGGAGGAATATCTATTAAGTCATTGTTGATTTGTTCGTACAATCGGCTTTGTGTGAAAATTGCGGAGTCAGATTCTTTACCCTGCACTCCCACATTTATATAGGTAAACTCATAGTTGGCGTTACACATTGCAAGCAGTACAATAGAATAGTAATGCTTATAGTTGTAATAGAGGGAACCACTATGTGGAGGTCTTATAATGCGTATATGTTTTCCGTCTATTGCACCTATGCAGTTAGGAAACTGGGCTTGCGTTAAAAAACCTTTTTCAGTCTCTACCCATAGCGCACGGGAAAATTTTGGTATACATTCTTCCTTTAACCTTTCAATTATAATTTGACAAACTTCTGTTACTATTTTTCTGACCGTGGTTAGTCCTGTCTGATACGCCAGATGAATATCGACGAAGGTATGTCCACTAACTAAATATCTGTAATAAAATAAAATACCTGTGTTATTGTTTCAGTGAAAAAGCTGCAGCAAAGATGGAAAACTGCAAGAGACACTTATATAAGAGTGAGGTCTACTAAAAAAAAACTTAAATCAGGTTCCGGTTCCAGGGCAAATAAAACATACATTTACTATGACATGCTGTCATTTTTAGATTCAAACTCGAATACTCAAGGAGAAGAATCGGCAGACGATTTTAATCAGTCAGTAGAGCAAAACGCGTCACCGAGAACTTCACAAAATAATACGATTATTGAAGAAGATTTGATTAATGTACCTAGCACCAGCTCCAGCGTTACCAAAGAAACACGATCTTCCAAGAAACGTAAGTGCGAATCGCCAACTGATTTCGAATTAGAGTTGTTAAATTGCGTGAAGAATAACACTGCAGATAATATGGACGAAGACTTGAATTTTTTTAAGTCATTATTACCAACTGTGAAAAAATTGAGTTGCTTTAAAAAATTATTATTTCGTACAAAAGTATTAGAAGCTTTAATTGATATAGAAAAAGAAATTATTATTACCATTGATGACCTTTCATTAACGCAAAATACGGTAACGAATGATTTAGAATCCTTAAATATAAGATCAGACACGAACAATGAATAAATAGGTAACAAGAAAGACTGAAGATTTGATTAAGACTGTTTAATTATTAAGAACAAAAGAAAGAGAAGAACATGAAGAACTATTTAAGTTAGTAAAAAGCGCAATTTTATATTTATATTTTTCTGGTCTCATGTGCAATTATTATGATATACAAGGGCATTCGCCAAAAGTTTACAAGCCTTGAGTGTAATGTTCATAAGGAAAGAAACGGGGTCGATTCGGACACTTTTATCTTAAACCCTATTTAGGGTCAAATAAAAAAGTGTATCAATAGACCCCTTTTTTTACTTAATGGACCTTTTTTTTGAACCTACTCATAACATTGCTCCTTCATATATCCTCTTCTTAAATTTAATCTTTTATGTAGTAAACTGTGATTATGATTGTGATGATAAATAAGAATTTAAAATAATATTAGTACCCGATCTAGTAATAGAAGGGAATAATTAATAAGGGAAATATTCGTATGTAAAAACTTGCAATCAATATGCGTCATTATAATTAATACTTTGTAAGGTAGGTATATTATTATAATTAAGACATTTAGACTTATTGTACTGTTTTAACTGTTATTGTGTTTTTTTATTTTAAACTTGAACCTGTGATTTTATTAGTGTATTTCAAATGAATAATCAAAAACTAATTGTAACGTAACGTTTATGCAAGACACTGTGATGACTGTTGTGATTATATAAAAAAATAAGTAAATAAGTAGGTATAGATAAAAAAAACGAAAACGATAAAACTGTGTAATTTAGAAATAACAAAATATAATTAATAAATGTAAGAAACTGTGATTAATATGATGATTAATAAGTGTGCGGTTATGTGTTTCGGCCCTAAGAACAGAGTGCACCACATCAAGAAAAACATTTTAAGCCATATTCAGGGGGCCTACCACCAGCTCATAATCAGTATTATTTTAATATTACTTCCATGGGAGAAAGAGATGAAGCTCTACAGTACGTATAGCTCCATCTCTTTCTCCCACTGAAGTAATATTAAAATAATACTGCTTATGAGCTGGTGGTAGGCCCCCAGGTGTCACTGCCGAAACAATAAAAACTTCTTCTTCTTTCTGGCTTGATGTGGCTAAACAGTAGTGTGACTTACATAAATTGGCAAAAAAATATGAGTGTTCTAAACTTTTGTTAAATAATTACTGTTTTTTTTACATGAATAAAGATGATTATTAATATCGAAATGTCTTTACTTACCGCAATGTCATTGCAAATCGTTCCATTGGTGATACGATTGACGTAGATTTCAATCGTAGATTGTTAGTCTTCAAATAGGGCTCCAGTTTTGAATATAATTCATCATAGACTTGTAATGAAACTTTAAAATATTTGAAAAAAAACCTTTCATTTTCTCTTAATATACCAAACTTCACCACGAATTCCCCGCACAGTAACCTAGATTCAACGTACGGGCTTACTGGCTGGCGTCTTTTTTTGGCAATTCGTCGTCGCCGTCGTCTTGATAAATAATACAACATTAATTTATCCATAATTACTCGACTGTACACCTCCAACGTCAAAATTGTACTGAGAAAACTGACGCGCCGATGCCCGCTGCGTTACGCGTGTGCACGCACGTGCTCACGTGCGTGCACCAGAAGCGTGGCCCGCGACGTGCTCACGTGCGTGCACCAGAAGCGTGGCCCGCGACGTGCTCACGTGCGTGCACCAGAAGCGTGGCCCGCGACGTGCTCACGTGCGTGCACACGCGTAACGCAGTTTATGCCCTAAAAGCCTCAAACATCAAAATGAAAATTTTCAAAAGTTTTGAAGCCGACAAAGTCAATGAAACCGACATCATCATCATCATCATTTCAGCCGAAAGACGTCCACTGCTGGACATAGGCCTCCCCCAAGCACCTCCACTTCGACCGGTTCTGCGCTTCTCGCATCCAACGGGTTCCTGCGGCCTTCACAGGGTCGTCGGACCACCTTGTGGGAGGCCTTCCAACGCTACGTCTTCCGGTACGCGGTCGCCACTCCAGAACCTTTCGGCCCCATCGGCCATCTGTTCTGCGAGCAATGTGCCCTGCCCACTGTCATTTAAGTTTGGCAATTCTTCGGGCTATGTCGGTTACCTTAGTTCTCCTGCATATCTCCTCATTCTTGATTCGATCACGCAGGGAAACTCCAAGCATAGCCCTCTCCATTGCCCTTTGGGTGACTTTTAGCCTTCTTATAAGGCCTATTGTGAGCGGCCACGATTCAGTGCCATAAGTTATCACTGGCAACACGCACTGGTCAAAGACTTTCGTCTTGAGACACTGCGGTATGTGGGACGAGAAGATATTGCGTAGCTTCCCGAACGCTGCCCAGCCGAATCGAAATGAATGAAAGTCGGATGAAACCGACATGCTGGCTATCATTTTGGTGTCGTTATTGTTCAGAATTTGAATTCACGACCATTTAAAAAGATAGGTATAGCCATTTAAAAAGGCCATTTTAAAAGTACAGTACATGGTGGCTCGATTTAGGAGTCTGGGAGTATATTTTTAGGAACTGACACATGGTTGTAAATTCTTCAGCAAGTGCTATGCAATCAATGGTTTACAGTGTGTATTAGGTTTTTGGTAAACTGTAGCCGTCATAATGGGTGTTTTACAATGGATAATAACATTCATTTTTGATAATGAAAGGCTTGGGCAAGATAAGGGTGAGAACCTATGATTTAAACCAACAAAAAAAGATCATACCTGTCTGCTAGTGCCTTCGCAAGCATCACCTTCCTCCTCTTATTCTGTTCTTCCATCAGTTTCTGCCGCAGCTGTAGTTCTTGTAACTTCACCCTATGATTCTCCAGCTCATCCTCGGAATAGTTATCAACACCCCTTACAATGTCCGGAGCTTCATTTATACTGTTCTTCCTGTCAAGAACTGGTGTATCTACGTCTTTATAACTTTTATATGTATTTTCTGTATCCATATTATTGTTATTAATATTTTCCGTTTCTATACTGTTTTCTTCATGAACTTCTGTGTTAACATTATCATTGTTCTCAAGATTTTCTTTGTTATTTTCTGTAGTCATGTCTCGTATTGGTGTTGTTGGTGATCTTAAGCTAAGTTTACATTTATCGAATGCTATGTTGTCTATAGCATCATCGGAGTTCTGTTTCTGTAATATTGGCAGTTTGTATTGGTTGGTGGCTCTCTTCGGCTTAAAGCCAATTTTGTCCAGTTTCTTCACATTCACTGTGTTTATTTGAGGAGCTGTAACAAAAAAAAATATGTATTTTTTGTGCTATTTTGCTAGTAAATGTTTTGCTAATAGTGTAGAATAATAGTACATTACAATATGTGCAACATAAGTACTCCATTATTGCATGGGGCGAAATTAGTGCATGTGCAGCGAGGGTGTCTGTTAATGCCGTGGACTACTTAAGTAACAGAAAAGCGTGACTTAAGTGCAGGTTTAAGTCACACAATGCTATAAATATTTGGTTATGGTTGGGGTTACGGGTTTGTTCAGATAATACTTACACCACATAATCTCAGTAAGACATGAAATTAACAAACAGCAGTGTTAAAGATTTATAAAAAGATTTAAGACAAGGGGTCTTATGCCTGTGCTATGTTGCAACATAGATGTATATTTATGCAATACAAATTATTTAGTGTCAATGATTGCAGTATACAAGAGGTAAAATAGAGCACAACAATCTAGTAGTTCAGGATAGAATTATTATAATACTAATTCAAGATATTCTGTTAAAAAAAAAAAAAATTACAAGTGCAATTTATAACACTACTAATAATTATTATACAATAGGTACATAGATTCTCTAACCTTGGTGATTAGATATTTGACTCACATTCACATTATTTTTATTTTAGTAAAAATAAATGCTGGTTGAATAGACAAATTTTCTTTTTTTGAATCCTTGAATAAAACCTTATCTTCAGCAACTAGTTGTGCAGATTACTATGAATTTTTGCTTTAATTTGGTTCCAAACTTATGAGATATATTAATTGCATCATTAAGTGAGATCATCATAGTTAGGAGTATGTTACAGTACAATTACAATAGTAACAATACACTAATAGAATGTTTTGTGTTATCAAAATTTGTCCTAACAGCTCTCTTATCTTAAATCCGAGTAGTTATTCCACACTTCCTGGTGCCTCTCCTTTGTGAATCTTTTTGTATAGAAGTCGTTGACTTATTTATTACTAGCATGTTTTTCATTAGTAGTCTCATTTTAGAGTAAACAATTGAAGAAAAAACAATAAGACCTAGGTAGTTCATTCTATTTTCGTTATAGTCCTGTGCATTGTGCATTCGTAGTCATTAAAGCCGTGGTATAAACTATTTGCTAAAATTTGTTACGGATAGGATGTATGTATTTACCGCTGTTTGAGCCAGTTTCACCGGATTTTATTCGTTTCAATTCCTCTTCACTAAAACCCGAGAAAGTCGACATAGTACAAGTGTGTCTGGGTCACCTTTTCTCATTAATTATAATTGTCAGTGTATGAAATTAATAAAAACTGTAATTAATCGTTTCAAGAAAACTGCGGTATCCGAACACGACACAAGTTTTGATTCAGGCGGTTCAATCTTAGTACAAAAAACTGAGGACAGCAGTAGTGACAATGATACTAAATCACGACGTATGTAATATTCCTTAAGCGAACAAGTTGATAGGTGTTTTTTTTATTTTGTCGGATTATATCGTGACGTAGATGGATAAGATAACAACTAGGGAAAACAGATGGCGGCTCTGCACTAATGTTCACTAAAATTCCAACAGATGGCACTACAAGAAATCAAACAATGACAATTTTGTGAGGCTGATTGCTACTAAAATAGTAGATTTTATTATAATTTGTGACAATATTATTGATCAATTCCAAAGATTATAATAATATAAATTAGTTAATAAGACGTTTCATTGTTATTGGAAAATACTATCAAATATTCAAAAAAAAATTAATAATATCAATCATAACTTTACTCCTAGAATGCAGCGACGCGATGGTAGTATTTCATTAGTGGTCTATTTATTGATGAATAAACTGGTAACCCCAAATGCAAATGTCTGCTGATCTATGTAAAGTGTTCTGTGCTGCTGATGCCTGACGCTTGCGCCGGTTTCATGCTGTAATTTTTGCTATTTGTTTTGTGATCTTTCTGTGTTTCGTTTTGCATTTGTCGTTAAGTTGAGCTAAAGTTCCTCCGGCTTATCCATAATTGTGACCAGAAAGGAATTGTGTGATTTTATATCAAAACTGAGACAGGACTCTGGTATAGTGTTTGAGATAGGACTCTTTTATTGCACCATGTCTTCGGACAAGCACTGCTGTGTTCCAGACAGAGTGCAAGGAGAGTGGAGGTATGTCAGACTTAATTTTAGTTATTTTACTTGCTTGTTGAAAGTACTGTTGTACAATGGCGGCCATGTTTTTTGTTTGTGCAGAATAAACAATAATTTTGCTTTCTTCTTTGTTTCCATGCATTATCTACCAGTCAACATAACATACAGTAATCTGTTGATCAATCCTTAATTTCCGTATTTATGAAAGTACTCTGTGATCCATTGCTTATAAAAGTTGTCCATGAATTTGACACTATTTATTATGAATCTTCATCATCACAGTACAAACTTATGTATTATCATAAGAAAACACTGCGACTGAACTTGGTCAATGTAAAAAACCTTGATCATCCATTGTCATCTTTGATCAAGTCATACTGATACTGTACCATTAGCACCCATCGGCCCAAAGTTCACCAACATTATAGTTAGTCTATTTGTTTATGAATGCTAGAGATCTTAGATTAGATTGATTTATTTATTTCTAAGTTTATGGTACATTAATATCTTAGATCTACATATATTTATATCTTGACAGTATAACAAAATTAGTGTTTAGGAACTTGACTTAATTATTTTCCAATTTTAAGGACTACATTATTTATTTTAGGTACGCGTCAAGTGCTGCATGGGTTCCCAAATCCTGAAAGCGATAGAGAACGCTTCAACACATGGCTTTATGCGATTGGTAGTGATATCTTGGGCTTGGAAAACGAGCGCATATTTAAGTACCGCCGTGTGTGTCACTCACACTTCGAAGATAAATATCTATGTCGTAACAATAAAATCGGCAAAATTGCTGTTCCAACATTAAATATGCCAGGTTAGTATAAATCATCACTGTACATAAAAGAATATACTCCACTGTGCTATATGTATTCCTGTTGGATTTATGTTGATGCTTTAGTAATTTATGGTTCTTTCTTTCAGCACCATTGGTACTGAAAAGATTTACATCTGTTATTAGAAAGCCATTAAAACAAATTTTGGATCTGCCATCAACCTCATCAGGTACCTATTTATAATTGTACTCTTAATATGCTTAAATTTGTGAAAAGCATTTACTTAAATTAATCATAATCATGATGTATTTTTCTTCCAGCTCACACTTTAAATTTTGAACATGTGCCGCATACATCACCAGTTAATAGAAAGCCAGTACAACAAATTCTAGAGCTGCCATCAACATCATCAGGTACCTTATTATACTCTTGAATGATGGGCATTTTTGTATGGAGCCTGGCCTCAGGCCTGATGACAAATAGAGTTCTAATGTATGTCAACTTATTGCTTATTACCAGCAATTACCATAGCAAAACATTTTATCTCAAAAATGGTTTGTATGTTTGTTATGTCTCAAAAATGGTGTCACAGCCTTCTGCTCAGAATTAAAATTAATGGTTATGATATAAACTTCCATTTGATGTATATGTGGTTTTTATTGGACATACCGGCCAAAACGCCCATCATTCTTTGCTTAAATTTGTAAAAAGCATTTATATAAATTAATCATTAATCATGATGCATTATTCTTCCAGATACCACTTTAAATTTTGAATATGTGCCGCATACATCAATGAACATTGAAAAGGACGTATTAGAAAAAGAAAATATTGGTAAGTCTTTATTATTTCTGATTTAATTAATCATAATTTAGATTTTTGCTGATTTATTCAATCATAAAGAGCATCATTCATCATGAAGTTTTCTTTTACTGCCATAAGATATTTGATCTTTTAAGAAACCCGAAAAAGTGAAAGGAAATACATAAACCTTGCCACTTTTAGCAAAGAAAACATTAGGAGGAAGCGCTAAGGTAGCCCGCGAAATTCAAATTTTCTTACGTTTTTTGCAATTTGCTGGTCAGTATTAAGTTGTATGTTGAATAAAATATAATTGGCGACCATAACAAATATGTATTTACAGAATTATAATCATTAGAATCAGTAATACAACTTATTAAGTTAGTAAAATCCCCAAATGTCAAGATTTCATGAAGACCAAGTAATCCCCCTGAATGACCAGTGGTATTACTTGGTCTTAGAGAGTTGTGACTTTAGGCCTCGCCGATGAAAATTTAAAAACATTTATGATGGTGCGGATCCCTCGGTGCGCGAGTCCGACTCGCTTTTGCCCGGTTTTTATCTAAATTTCGCCTTACATACTCTGTCCCGACTCGTGTGTAAGGTTTCTTAACCTCGTCTATATGAGAAGAAACATAAAGAACTGAAAATAATATAATTGATATATTTTTTTTATAAATACTGACTGATGGATTGCCTTGCTGGCCTAGTGGTCGCTAGCGCTACTGCAGAGCAAGTAGTTCGATTCCCAGGTTGGACGAGGTGTTATTGGGTTTTTCTATCTGGAATTTCTCAGTAGCAGCCCGGAATCGGGATTTCTGCCAGGTTGATGGCAATAGGCTCGCCCCCCTATTACATGGGACTTGAACATACATGGCTAAATGTGGGTGTACCTACTATAAGTACGCCTCTGCCCAACCCTCCGGGGAAAGAAAGGCGTGATATTATGTTATATTTTTTTATACTTAAATAATAAACTTGCTTTGTTAATTGTAACTATTTTAAATTGTTAAAAAACTGGCCACTTGTTGGTCTTACACTTTACTACAAGATTATATATTATAATATTGTATATTAAATATTTTAGTATTTGATATTAAAACATTGTTAGCTTGCTTATGGTTAAAATGAAATAAACTCATATTTCAGATCCGGACACTTCAGTGCATGAGCATAACATGCCACTTGGAAATCCTACAATACCCAAGAAAAATATTAAACAAAATCTTGGTAAGTTTCTAGTTTTTTGTGACCATGACTCATACAACCCGAATCTCTTCAAAGTAAAAGTGAACGGGCTTCTTCTGGGTAAGCTCACTCCATCGTCGACTTTGTCTCTGTCACCTCTGACCTAGACTAAAGTCGAAAGCAAATCCATTTAAAAAAATAAATAAAAAAAGACCACAAAATACTTTTTGAAATTATTTACCATAGTTGAGTTATAATCCACTGATAACCAGCAAAAGTTCTGAGAACTTCCAATATGTAGGCACGACGACGTATTAAGCTATACATTTCCAGTATTAGCTGTCATGTGTGCGACTACGAAAAGCCTATACAATGCGAGGTCAGTTAAAACAAGAAATGTATAGCTTGACAATTAGGTCGTCGTGTGTAGTGTGTATATCTTCATTTGTTAAATTAATCATTATTATGAATAATAATATAACATTGGCGCAACATCCTTATTCATGCTATAAAGTCATATTATGACTAATTGCAGATCCCGGAGCTCCATTTTTAAGTACTCCAAAAATTAAGAACCAGCCAAATCTAGGTAAGTTTGATAAATGTAAACTATGATATTTATATGATACTAGCAGCGCCCCGCTGTTTCCCCCGCGTAAGTTTCGATTTCGTGGGAATATCCGGATAAAAACTATCCTATGTCCTTTCCCGGGACTCCAAACTATATACCAAATTTCATTTAAATCGGTTCAACGGTTTAAGGGCGCACCGAGCTTCTAGCGCTAATCGATTTTAGGTATTCTATGCGCTCCGTGTAAGTGTGCGTGAGGCACACCGGCAAGAGATCGAACGGCTAGATAGATAAGAGCACTGCGCCAATCGCGCGCCGCGCGCCGAGAGCCGTGCGCCGCGCGCCGATCGACTAGCTAGGTGCTACCAATATTTACAAAATAACGATTTGAAATACTTTTATTGGAAATATTCACGTTATGAAAACTTTTTCAGATTTTACACAATTTTTAATTTATAATTTATCGTCGTTAAGTAGGTATCTATGATCAATGAAAAATGAACCAATATTAGGTATAATTTACTTAGTCGAATTATTAACTATTACAATTAATTACCTTTTATGATAATATTCAAAGTACAATAGAAACTTAAAAGTGATCTCAATAACGTAAAATAACATAACGGCTAAATAAGTAGGGTAAAAGTCCCAGTAGTCGACCCTTTATTTTCAATTTCAAATTATTTATTCTTCAAAGTAGATTCAATAAAATACTTTTGTTACTACGTAGTAAATGATAAATGATTTATTTTCTGTAAGTAGGTTTGTACAAACACTTTTACACGTCAATCATACTTTTTTTTAAACTAGATGAGGTCGGCGTTTCCTATCTGACTATTCTGAGAAGAAAGGCCGAAACAAACTCAGAAGTCACAGTCTCTTTTAAAGTCCAGACAAAATCTTGGTCAGATCGTGTGAAGACCATGTAGATTGGTGTCTGAAATGGTCTTTTGAGGAAAGAACCACACAGATTGAGCGGACCTGTCCAATCAGTGCACGCATTTGTCAAAAATCGTGCAGCTCAACTCAGAACTTGAGGAGCTCAACGATTCGACGAACAATACAAAGACAGGACATTTGGGTAGGCCGCATAAACTACTCAAACTGCCAGATCATGATTAAAACTAAGAAGGAAAAAATAAATGACCCACATAGTCCTCACATTCACAATAATTAAATAAAAAATTAAAACCGGGCACACTGAGTTTCTAGCGCTGATCGATTTTAGGCATTCTATGCGCTCTGTGTATGTGTGCGTGAGGCACACCGGCAAGAAAGCGAACGGCTAGACAGATAAGAGAACTGCGACAATCGCGCGGCGCGCGCGTCGAGCCGTGCGCCGATCGACTCGCGAGATGCTAGTGCTACCAATATTTACAAAATAAAAAAACACGATTTGAAATACTTTTATTGGAAATATTCACGATATGAAAGCTTTTTTCAGATTTTACACAATTTTTAAAATTTATAATTTACCGTCGCCGTCGTTAGATAGGTCCTGTATCTACGATCAATGAAAAATGGATATTACTTATTAGGTTTATTTTACTTAGTCAATTAATTACCTTTTATGATAATATTCTAAGTACAATAGAAAATTAAAAATGATCTCAATAACGTAAAATAACATATCGGCTAAATAAGTAGGGTAAAAGTCCCAGTAGTCGACCCTTAATTTTCAATTTAAAATTATTTATTCTTCAAAGTAGATTCAATAAAATACTTTTGTTAGTACGTAGTAAGTTTTTGCAAGCAGATTCTATTGAATTTCTGATAATAAAGTTACATTGTAAGTATTTTGTTCGATAAGGCAAGACGTCACATAGCCACACAAAATATGCATTCCCTATGAAAATATAATGTGAGAGCGTCGACTTCTGGATAACATGTTTCAGGAAGAAAGTAGCCAGCAAAATTGTTATTTACGATAAGATCGGTTAGTATACCGGATAATTTTTTTACCGGTTCCAAATTTATACAGGTTGTCCTATGATTGTGAACAACTTTCACTATAGGGCCATCTCTGAAATCACGAAAAAAAATCTGCTGTTTGAAACAAAAGTTCAATGCCTACTTGACCAAAGTCAAAGTTAAAGCATTTATTTCAAATGGGCACATAAACGGCACTTTTGAACGTCAAAATTTACATTAAAAAAATTGATTCTAGTCGCCCGTTCCAAAATGTATGAAACAGCTTTTTTTTTTTTTTCGTGATTTCTGAGTTGGTCCCATTGTGAACTGCAACTGTTCTAATAATTACATAAAATCTACAACTCTATTTCCACTTATTCTGATCTCTTCAAATTTTTCTTCAGGTTCTATTGTATAATAATCTTCTTCTGAATCTGAATCAGCTGACGAATGATGTGTAAAAAACAAAACGGTGAAGGAAACCGGCATGTCCTAGAACCAAAAATTTGTAGACATGTGACATCTACCAACCCGCACTGGGCCCTCGTGGTGGATTACGGCCCACTCCCTGTCACCGAGAGGAGGCCTGTGTCCGAGCTATGGGAACATTATAGGCTGATTATGCTTATGCCTGTTAGGAGCGGGCTGCTAAAGCAGCCAGCGAGGTGTAATGAATAATATTCATGGGTAGCTACACCCTGTGAAAAGTAGGGTAGTGATAAAAAATTGTCCAGTATAATAATCAATATCGGACTTATAGACAGACGTGACAGGATTTTTCATAACGATCATGGATACGGTTAAATTTACTTTTATGGTTTGTCTAATAGTCCCCTAATGTGAATGATGTCGGTCTGCCTGCTCTCAGTGGTTGCAACTTCGAGTACCGACCACTGAGAACCGGCAGACCAACTCGTTTCACCTGTGGAGACACCATACTTCGAATAGGTACTAAAACTGACCATTTCTCTTATTGTTTTTTTTTCGCAACAATGCAGAACTGCAACCACTGTGACTTGCGTGCATCATAGCTCTGAAATGCATCCACTGAGAGCCGGCAGACCAACTTGTTTCATCTGCGGAGACGCCATACTTTGAATTGAATATGTACTAAAACTGACCATTTCTCTGATCGTTTTTTTTTTCGCAACAATGAAGCCTCCTGTGAGCGCTATAACTCGAAGTTGCAACCACTGAAAGTAGGCAGACCGACATCATTCACATTAGGGGACTACTCTACAAACCATAAAAGGGAATCTAACCGTATCCATGATCGTTATGAAAGATCCCGTCACCTCTTAGACTATTACTTCATGGTAATATTTTCTCTATGTGAGTAAGTCATATCACCGTCTATTTCTCCTTCCACTGGAAGACAGAATTGTGTTCCGGTGTAATTGGCATCCTGTAATAGAACAGAACATTTGATTTAATTATAATTAGTTTATTTATCAACAAAACTGTTTTTGGATGAAATTTTTAGGACTTATTTCATTAAAATAATTAGTTTTTGAACTTACAAGTCCAGAGTTTGATAAATTTTGAACTCGGTGTCATCCATGAAATTTACCCTGGAAATTAAAAGTTATAAAGATAATGCGGTACTTAATTTATAAATACTTAATTTATTATAATGTTTTCTTAGACACATCCTATTATTTTTACGCTTACCTCACCAGTTCTTCAGATGTCTCTTTGTTTTGTAGTGAAGTGCCAACAACTGGTACATTTACCCTATAAGACAGAAAAAGATAAAGAATTTTCCAGCGTACCAATGTAGTTTCTATCTGCACTTGTCTTTCTCTCTCGTCATCAGATGATTCAAATTTATTTTGCAGTGAAATGTCAACAACTGGTACATTTACACTATAAATAGAAAAAAATATACAGAGAATGATTAAAATCATAGTAGATTTAATTTAGTGATTTTTACCCACCTTTCGTACGTAAACTGTATTGCAGAAATATCGTAAATACTCGTAGATATAATACACACACAGGTACAGGTAATACATTCTACAAATAAATTTAAAAAATAATATTAAAAATAAATAAAAAAACTTCAGAATAGCGACTCATAAAAAAGGTCACTCCATTTTTAATCATTCTAATTAATTAATTTTTTATATATAAATCGCTGCGCAGGCTAGCGCGCGCGCGCCCGCGTGCCGCGCGCACGGCGGCTGTGCTGAGAATGCAATCACTATACGTGGTTGAAAGGATCTCGGTACTTCTCTAAACACCCTATATAAGGCGAGATTAATTTATACAGCCAAATTCATACTAGGGGCTTGGTAAGTGATAGATGAGTATCACGGATTGACAACATCACAACATATTATGCAAATGCAAAATAAAATGTTGACCTATTTGTATTTGTGTATTTGACTAAGGGCTGGGATTGCGTTTGAACTACACGAAAAAAAAAATTACGAAATTCACAAAGGCGGTCATCGACCCTTTATACTGAGCACTTACCGAGTCATCAGTATGAATTTGGCTGCATGAATTAATGTCACCAGATACTAGAAAGTAGGTAAGTACTGTACTGAGTATACGAAGCAACAAGAGTATTCTCTTTGTCTTCAACATTCTCAGCAAAGATAAATTAAATTGTTTTTAAAATACCCCATTAAAAAAAATAACACCACCTAGTAAGGCAATTAGCTCAGATTATAGTTTATTCTATAATCTGACGCAATTAGTAAATAAGTAGGTAAATATACGAATTTTACTTACTTCATTTTTTCATGCAAGCGAAGGGGCAAGGGCAAGGGGCAAGAAAAGGGGTTGGCGAAAAACCACTGCTAAACGCATTGGTTTTTCGCCAACCCCTTCTCTCCCTTGATTTCTTTACTTTGTTCCCCATTTCAAATACGCTACAGTGAATTTTCATACAATTTTCTTCGTTACATTATTAAATCCGTGCGTAAGCGCAAGCGACACAAGCTCCCCGTCCGATGGCCGAGGCAGGACTAAAGCGGATAGGAGGGCGGCGCGGTAGCTCAGGGTATGCTGGGCAAAACTCGCGCGACTTTAGGTATTTCCTTCTTATTGTTAAACAAATACACATTTTGAAAATGTAAAGTATATACGTTGTATAAAACATGTAGTTTTGTTATTATTCAAAAACTGATGACCTTCCGCGAAGTATTCACGCCGTACTAAGCGTTTGTTTTGTTTTTTAGAGATAACTTTGTGAATTTATTCTATCGAGCCAACTTTATCAAATCGTGTTTCCATCGTGTATACTGGCTAGTATATATGCCCAATAATACCAATCTATTTCCTTAGATTTTTATTTAATTGTTTACTACTTCAAACAACCGTTAGAAAAACGTGTTTTTGTGTATAAAAAGCTCGGTGCCCCGTTAAGTTTGAAGAGGTAACAGACAGACACTTTCGCATTTATAATATTAGTATGGATTGTCCTCATTGTACATTGAAGTGCAGCCTATTATGCAAAGTCTTCTTTAATTAGTTGGCGAAGCTTTACAGATGTGTTGGGGACCAATATCTTATCTACATACTAATATTACAAATGCGAAAGTGTGTCTGTCTGTCTGTTACTTCTTGACGCTTAAACCGCTGATCCGATTTAGATGAAAGTATAAGTAAGTATAGCATAGATAGTTTTTATCCTAATATTCCCACGGGATCGAAACTTATGCGGGTGATACCGCGGGGCGCTGCTAGTATCTTATCTAAATAGAAAAATATATATTTTATAAACGGTAATCACGGGTTCAACGCAGTTCACGCGAGTCGCGTGAACTGCGGTGTGGGTACTTGAATATTAGCCTATCCAATTTATCTTCCCTTATGTATAGCTGTTGGTTTTCCTTCTACTACATAAATAAATGAGTTTATTTTGTTTTGAATTAACATCTTTTAAGTTTGATTCATATAGCTAGTCACTTGGTTTTTTTTTTCTGAATCCCATTTTTTTTTTTTAAACGTTGCCCCACACTAGGAATTTCTCCTGTATCGTGGGTGCGTTTACAAACATTTAAACTCACATACACACACAACCAGACCCGGAACAACTACTTGTAGGTCATACAAATATTTGTTCCGTGCGGGAATCGAACCCGCGACACGCAGCTATTTCGATCACGCAGTATTTACTTAGAATGTTACTCAAAATATGTGAAATTAATAACATGTTATGTTTCTATTTTACAGGAGAAAGGAGAGTAGTCAGGAAAACTACAAAAAAAGTATTCCTTACAAATGTGGAAAAAGAATTGCATCAAAAACTTGTTGCTGCAAGAATAAAAATAAGCAAAATAAAAAAACAGACAGCCAACATAAAAACAGCAAAAAAAAATTGCATCTAGTCCTGCAGTCTTAGATACCCTTGAAAATTGCACAAGTACTGCTAAATTATTAATGCGAATGCAATGCCGGGAGGACCGAAAAAAAGAAAAAGGCCGACGTTTTACATTGCAAGAAAAAATTGCCGCTTTATCGATCTTCAAGGAAAGTCCCAAAGGGTATAGATTTTTCAGGAAGATTTTTATTTTGCCTGCTCAGCACTTATTAAATTAGTTCAAATGAGTAATCTGAAGCCTGGGATTAACAAAAACATTTTCTCTCAGTTAAAAACCAAAGCTGGCCTTATGAAAATAGAAGAAAAGCTGTGTGTACTAATGTTTGACGAAGTCTCACTGAAGGCCAATGTCACATACCAGGAGAGAAAAGACAAAATAACAGGTCTTGTTGACAATGGACAAGAAAGAAAGGGTGAATTTGCAGATCACGCCCAAGTTTTTATGGTGCATGGTCTAATTTATAATTATAAACAGGCAGTTTTGTACACATTTGCATCAAGTGCAACCAAGGGACCCGAGCTGGCGAAACAAATTAAAGACGTAATAACAGGCTTGCAAGAAGCAGGGTTGATAGTAGTTGCTTCAGTATGTGACCAGGGAACCAACAATAGACAGGCCCTCGAAACTGTTGGCTAATGAGACCAGAGGAATCTATCTAAGAAAAGGAGAGGAACCGAAAGAAAACATAATTCTACTAAATGGTCAAGAAATCATACCTCTCTATGACCCCCCACACCTTCTCAAAGGAATGAGAAATAACCTCCTAAATAAAAACTTAGAATACACCACAAACGAAGGTGTTACAAAAACTGCAAAATGGTCTCATTTAAAGCTGCTCTATGATGAAAACCCAGGTTACAAGGGCATTAGATTGATCCCAAAATTAACGGAAAATCACGTCAACCCTGAAAAACTAAATAAAATGAAAGTCAAATTCGCCTCACAAATATTCAGCTGTACTGTGGCATCTAACATGGGATATCTAGCAGGTAATGTTTGGCTTATTTTATACTAGGACTGTATTTATACATTATATAATAGAATAAATGTTAGCTGGTTGACACTTCCCGTGACCCAAAGGCTGGCTTTTACCTTGGCCACAGGCTAAGCATTGCCATACAACGTGGCAATGCCGGTTCTTCTCCATAGGAAACGACCAATTGAAACCGTGCACCTAGCTTCTGACGTTTCATAAGTGCCCATGTAGGTTTATGTGAAATAAAATATTTTGATTTGATTTGAATGCCGCCAGTCTCTTGGGTACATTACCAGTCGACAGCGATGCGGATGAATTTATCGACGCCATATTTTAGTTTGAGAATAGTTTAAGTTGAGTTAGGATATCATTTTGTTATTTTTATTAATTTATTAACTTTAAGTGTTATACACGACATACATATTTTTTATTCTGAATTTAAAAAAAATCCCTAGGGGCTGATTTTTCAATCTTCAGTTAACCTAAGTAGATATTTTTTATCTGAAGAACAAAATGACATATTTTATATACAAAAGCTGTCAAACCGCAATTTTTATTCCTCGGATAAAAGTTAACTGAAGATTGAAAAATCGGCCCTAAAATAAATAGATTTGAATTGGTAACTTTCAATTATATTTTCCCTACTATGCTCAGTCAGTTTGGGTTATTTAACAGAGAAAAACATTAATTATTTCTGTTGTTTATTGAGTAGTTATTGTCATTTAATTGTTTTTTTTTTTTCTGTTTGTTTTAGATAAGAACATACTTCCTACAGAGTGCAAGGAAACTGCGGACCTGCTGCTCTTCATGGACAATATATTTGACTCGGTGAATGGAAGCCAAATGAAAAATAAAAACGCCAAACCCCTACTTGGCCCAGCAACGCCGAACTCTGTCCACTATAAAACGTGGGTGGAGGGCATAAAAATATTTAAATCAATGAAATTTATAACTTCGGCTGGTAAAAAAGAAACTGTTCCCTCTGTAACTAATTGGGTGTGGACATTGAATGGAATACAAACATTGTTAAAAAAATTAAAAGATGATTTTAACGTGTCGTCAGTATGGTTGCGGCACCTTAATCAGGACCCCTTGGAAAATTTCTTTGGCGCAGTGAGAAGTCAAGGGTGTCGCAACACTAACCCGACCTGTGATCAGTTTGAATCTGCTTTCGCGACACTTTTAATAAATAATTTAAGCAATGTCCACACCCGCGGTAACTGCGAAGGAGACGTGCACTCTCATCATTAACGAAAATGCGAAAGCAACGTCGACCTGCACCACATTCGATTTTACAAAAATATTCGATTTTAATTTTACCCCACTAGAGGTAAAACAAAGGGATCCCCGCATTATTGCTCCAATTCAATATATGAGCGGATATTTCTTAAAAAAAACAAAATCCCAAATTTTTAAATCTTGCGCTTATTGCTTAAAAGATTTATCATCGCAAAATGAGATAGAATATATTAAGTATATAATATGCAGGTCGACGATGGCTTTGCACTCCCAGCAAAGAATTAGTACAATTAATTTCGAATATGCAAGACATAATAAATGAAATCATTAAAGAAAACATTGAAAAATGCAATCTAAAAGAAATTATTAAAACAGCGATAATTATATTTGTTGATTTTGAATTTATAAAATGTAAAATCCATAAAGAAAAATTATTTGATTAGCATTGTCATTCGTTGCATGGTTTTTAACTACTGTAAAAATATTAATAAAATATTAGCTGGGAGAAGACAGGTTGATGATGATGAGGACAATCTGCAAATAAAAGCCAAGAAGTTAAATAGGTGCTTTAAAAGACACAAATAAACATGTTTTGATTAATAATATTATTAGATTAAATAATTAATTGACGAGACCTCAACAGGCTCGTACTAAGTGAGATTCCAAGGTTAACTAAATATAATAAAAGCTGCCTTGCAATGTGTGTACGTCTATATATTATGTTACCAAATGATCTCAAAAATTTAAATACTAAGTTATTTAAAAATAAAATTTACGAGTGGTTATCTGTTAATAGTTTTTATAGTGTTAAGGATTTCATTGAGAAACAATGTTAATGTCAGTTACATACTGAAAAATTTGCATGCTTATTATTATATTGGCAAAACATGTTTTGTTCTACATTGTACTTTTACCATCTTTTTATACCGTGTTTTTTGCAAATAAATATATTATTATTATTAATAAAATGTTTCATTTATAATTCCTTAAATAACCTACAGTATAACCATCCATGAATAGTATATAATAGTATACTACCTATATGTACGTACGTATGGCCCCTGTATACACAAATATAGCTATAGTTATAGATAGGATGAGTAAAGATTCTTACTAGCGATAACAGATGGCGTTGGAGGCTAGGCGTAAGCGGTTACCCATTTTAAGGCCGAAGATTGGTCTCTATTTCAGTATACTATAATGTACTCTGTGTTTTGATTTGACCAGATTTGACGTTTGTATTGTATTGTATGTACCGTTGACGTTGTTATGTTTTGACGTTTCGTTCGTACGTAGTTGCCGCAGACAGAGCAGCATCATATTGTAGTCTTTGAGACAGAGTAGGATGTTAATCTATGGAGTAATCTATAGACTCATGGTATCAGTGTCACCGAAAGGGACAAAAAATTCCGGCAATCTTCATCATACTATCTGGGGGCACGGGAGTGCCCCCGCCAAGACGAGCCAAGCGAAGCGCAAGGGCACTACCTACCTTTTCTCGAAGCACTTCGTCGTATTTTTGAACCTTCATGACTAGGGTTTGGATTATACCAAATAAACAAAATTTTCGGGATATGATGTCAGTGGTTGACTTATTAAACCTATAAAGTTTCAATTGCATAGCTCTTATACTTTAGATTTTATTGATATCTAAAATACCCCGATTTCGTCACTGACTCACTGATTCACTGACTCACTGACTCACTGACTCACTGATGATCATCAATATTCTAAGGGTCTTCCTGAAGTCCTAGAAAGCTGAAATTTGGTATGTAAGCTAATAATAGTACACAAACAACAAAAATACTCTAAAATTTGGAACTTTTACCCTCCAACCCCTTAAAATAGGGGATGGAAGTTTTTACGAGACTTCCGCAGATTTTGATGCTAGAGTTCTGAAAATTGTTATAGGGACTCCTTGTAATAAATAATAAAATACATATTTCAGGATTTTTAGTAAAGAACCCCCCAACCCCCCAAAAAAATATTTTTTTATTTCATAAGCATCAATATTCTAAGGTTCTTCCTGAAGTCCTAGAAAGCTGAAATTTGGTATGTAAGCTAGTAATAGTACACAAACAACAAAACAATTCTAAAACTTGGAACTTTTACCCTCCAACCCCTTAAACTAGGGGATGGAAGTTTGTACGAGACTTCCGCAAATTTTGATGCTAGAGTTCTGAAAATTGTTATAAGGACTCCTTGTAATAAATAATAAAATACATATTTAAGGATTTTTAGTAAAGAAACCCCCAAAAAAAAAAAATTTTCATAAGCAACTTTCAAAAAGATGTGAAATCCCACCAAAAACATTTTCATGTAAAATGTTGCCAAGACGAGATCACATTTATGGCTCGCACTGCCAAAAAGTTATCAGATCTCATGTAGAGCCAAGCTTCTAACTCTACACGCCCTAACTTCACAAACTCTACACCTTAGTCAAAATATGTGGCTTGGCCGTTTCGCTACCATCACATGGGCGTAAGGTGAAAAATTTATTCAGTGTTCATTACTTTTCTGTTATACAATAGTTTTTGTAGTAACGAAACGGCCAAGCCTCATATTTTGACTAAGGTGTAGAGTTTGTGAAGTTAGGGCGTGTAGAGTTAGAAGCTTGGCTCTACATGAGATCTGATAACTTTTTGGCAGTGCGAGCCATAAATGTGATCTCGTCTTGGCAACATTTTACATGAAAATGTTTTTGGTGGGATCATTTTTACAGCTTATTACACTGCACCTTACCATTTTCAGTTGCGCAAATGTACTAATAATGAATTATGCACGAAAAAGATCAAAAATCAAAAAAGATCAAAAAAAACCATGGACGTAATATATAGAGTTACTTCTATATATTACGTCCATGAAAAAAACTTAAAACTAAAACTAAACTTAACGTAAACTTTTCTTTGTCTAAGCTGTGCAAAGAAGAATCTCTTTGGACAGTGTTGCTACTTGCTAACCACTGACGTGTTATTGTTATTGCGTTTTTACCACTATACGCTGGACTTCATACTATCGATGACAAAACGAAGATATTTGATTTTCGCCATTTTAGCGCTGATAGCAACGTGGGCGTCCGTGAAACTAATATTTTTCATAATGAGTTTTACAAATTGCGCATACTCTCATGATCTCTAAATATCTCGTAGTAAACACCAAAACTAGCAAAAAACCAGAAAAGCAGCGCTGGGGCCATAGAGCAAAGTAATATATCGGATTGGGGCCGTTGGCCCGTTTATGTATGGCCGTTTTGCGTGGAAATGACGCATGTTTTCTTAAACACTAAATACACAGACATGTCATACGTAATCCATAATTTAGACCTAATCATCAGAGACATAGACTACAAAGTCTAAAAACTAGAGAATCAGAGACGTACCAAAACAATGCAAAGGCCTATTGGTATACTATTGTATGCAAAGGCCATTTGCAACAATGTGTCAATTTTAGTTCCTGAGACGCTCGACGCTTTGCATCGGCACAAAAAACAACTGTAATTTCGTGTTTCGCGATCGGAATCAGTTTCATTTTGACAGTTCAACAACGTTCATTGTGTTATTTACGTGTTAAGGAGGCAAATTTTCCGAACTTATGAAGCATTGGATTAGCAATTTACTTCAAAATGATTCAATTTCCGACTGATAGTGTGTTACGCAATTATGGTGCGTCAGTGGTTTTTACGCGCTTGATAAAATTGTAAAAAAGATGAAATTTTAGAAAAAATCAGATTTAGAGCATTTCGAGATCTCAAAATTCTATTATACAATGCTATTGGGCAAAAATAAAAATCATATCATAGAGTTCATCTTAGACAAGCTTTCTTACTCCGCGACATGTCATAAATTGTCTATAGTCTTAACCATAGTCTTATTGTCTTAGTCTTAACTTTTATTGTGGCGGCTAACATTAGCGGCATCGTGTTTAGGTTATATTTTTCACTTTTCAACGTAAAAAGGTAAATTCTTTGTAAATTAAGTTGTCTTTGAGTTTATACGTATACGTGTTTAGTGCAAAACTACATAAATATATTTTCTTTTGCAGAAAATCCTGCAAAAATGGCGGCGGCTATGCCAATAAACCCTAAACCTTTCCTCAACAGTCTAACGGGTAAATCCGTGCTAGTTAAACTAAAGTGGGGCCATGAATACAAAGGTTTACTTGTGTCTGCGGATGGATACATGAACTTACAACTAGCTAATACTGAAGAAATCGTCGATGGTTCATGTACAGGTTAGTTTGTTTGTGATGGTAACAAAACAATGCTATAAGCAAAGAGGTAGGACCTCTTTGCTTTGAAGATAAGAATCATAATTATGGCAGTGATAGGTGCTACTATGTGGTGCCTACCTTCTAAGAAGAACTCACTGAAGAGTAATTTATGATCTCCGAGTCCTAGCTACTGTGTAGATCTATATTGTATTGCTGGAGGCTACTCTCGGTAGACTGTTGACTGATACACAAGCCAGTTGAGCTCATTGGTGGTTGATTCAATAATTTCCATTTTTTTTAGTTAAAAATGTTATATGAGTCCTGGCAACCTACTTTACAGAAATGTTTTTGGTGGGATTGCTTTATTATTTAGCGATGCAAAGACCAAAGGACTAATTGTATCTTCAAACTATTTTCTTTTTTCAGGTAACCTCGGTGAAGTCCTCATAAGGTGTAACAATGTATTGTATGTAAGAGGAGCCGAGGAAGAAGACGAAGAGGGAGAAATGAAAGAATAATGAGTTATCTCTAATTTAGTAATAAGGATTAGATTAAGTTTTCCATACTTACTATAAGTTCTGCAACAGCCATACAGGTTTCTGTATCACATTTTTAGGGATAAAACAAGTTGCTCATGTATTTTACCAAGGATTCTTCTATCATCCCAAAAATGTAACTTTTCAAATGGGTAATAAATAAGGTACAGATGCCAGCACATCAAGCTACCCGAAACTGTCAAATTTTCCCAATCAACCTTGAACCTTATAGCTTAGTGATAAAGTTGAAATCCTAGTAAAGAAATTTGACTGATTGTAGTAGCTTGATTTGCTGGTGTCTGTACTTCTACAATAAATAAGTGTGATATTCAAAAATTGTAATATACTTAATATTACATTCCCACTTGTCTGATTTTAAAACCTAATAAAGGTTTTTATATATTTTGTGTTATCAATTGATCATTCATACAAAATATCCCAATATTAATTACAGTATTTTTAACTCAAGGAGTGACACGCGCTGTACTTGTGGTAACTAAGTGTACAAACTTCACCGACCAACTGGAAACCAATAAACCCGATTCAGCGTCACCGTACTGACTGGTTCAAAGTTCGTTCACTGTTCAGAAAGAGCCAAAAAAGTGCGACTAAAGAATTTTTCAGTTAAAAAAACACAATGTTACCATATTCTCTTTATTATTTAACAAATTATATTTACAGAGATCACAACATTTATACTGTCATACATTAAAAGGTTATTATTGTGCCAAGATGCAGTATACACATGAAGAACCATATTATACTTAATCATTTTGAAACAGACTTACATCATCTGAAAATTTTCTTTGAAGATTGTGAACACTAAGGAAGTTATCTCAATACAAAATAACTAAACGTAGGTAGACAACAGTTGGTTATTTTAATTTTTTTTGCTGGGTACCAGTTTTTGTTCACCAAAGGAACTCGACTATGATTTGTCTTGAGAAGCACTATAGCCTACTAGGGTGGTGTAATAAAGTCCAGGGTGTGATGATGCAGCCGGAATGGGGCCATAGAAAAACTACTAACTGACTGACAATTCAAAAGTGCCTGTGAATGGTTTAATAAAATTGTAATAAGTAAATGCTTTGAGTTTTATTCAAAATGTTGGGTTAAATAAAAACTTTTATCTTAAAAGTATATCTTTGCGCGGATTTCTTATATTGTAAGTACTTAATTTATTGCTATAGAATAGTAAACAAGAAAGTTTACAGGATCACAATATTATCATAAAGTATGATAAAAATACTCAATTCTGAATAAAAACAGACAGGATTTTCTACTCTTACGCTAATGTTGAAATTGCTTACTTAGAATATCAGTTACTGTGATTACAGACATAACACGATTATTATAATGTGTTCGATACTTTCTATGTAATATGTTATATTACCTACTCCATACAGTAGTTCATTTCCTAGTTACTCCTTCCTTGCCTTACTTTGAAACAATCAATATGCCTAGCCTTTTCCCAACTATGTCGCAGTCGGCTTCCAGTCTTACGAGATACAGCTAAATAGCAGTCCTTTACATGGAGTGACTGTCTATCTGACCTCCACAACCCAGTTCATGGGTAACACGATACCCCTTGGTAAGACTGGTTGTCAGACTTTTTCGGGCTTTTGACGACTGTAACGACTGTCAAAGATCTACGAATTGTAAATGTCATAGACCTGACTGCGTTTTAATTTTAATGTCAAAATGTCCCGAGTTGTAGTATGGTGACTCGGGATGCAAGTAACTCTCATTTATTAAAAGGCTTCCGTTGACGCACTGTATGGAGCTAGATAAGTGTATTATCTAAATAAAGTGAAATGTATCAATACATTTAATTATATTTTAAGAACCATACAATTACCTACATTAAAACATTCAACGACATTTTAAGGCCATTTTCACCAACAAGTCCTGTATTGTACTTCATGAAAGTAAGTATTTGTTTATTAGGTACTTCACGGTGTTTGAAAAAAGCATTAGGTATCTAATATTGTTAGGGATTTGTTGGTGAATTTAGAACGTTAGATTCTTCATAATATAGTAATGATAAGTGAAGTTTCTCTGGTTACACTTATACTAGACATATTTTGGCTTATACGTAACAATTATACGGTACCAATATTATTTTATATGAATATAACTACACAGATTAAATGGATGAACATACTATAGTTATTGTATGAGTAGAAATAGCTTGTATAAGAAGTATGCGCAAGTAATAATAATACATAATGTATTATACACAGAGAAGATAATAAATGGAGTATTAAAGTGGTGACAGGACAGCGAAGAATCATGTACGTTGTCTCACTCACACTCGCCTCATGTCACCGTTTGGTTCCTAAAAAATGTTTTTGCGCAAAGTTCGGAGCGGCCATGATTCATCGGTCATATTGTACCTGACGATTACCAATTCTTTAGTAACAGAAATGGCCAACCCCAACCAAAAATGCTTCAACTGGAAAAAACCATATTTTGAACCATTTAAATTGAGATGGTTTGATCTCCATTAATTAACTAATCCGTGGTCCGTAACCATAGTTATAAAGTCACAATATTATTAGAATAACACACCTATTTGTCAGAATCAGATATCAACGACATACTTAGTAGAAATATGCAGTTATAGCTACGAATCTTTTATCAAGAAAGCTTTGTTCGATCTCCACTGAACCGCCGACTTCTTTAGCTAGGGATAGTATCTGAAACAATATCAAAAGAATGTCTTGTACTGAACTTATTAGATTAATTTGTGCCACATGCGAACTATGTCTCAAAAACATGACGTCACACAAATCCTCCATGGCGCAAGCATAGTTATACATACATAAACACAACATCCCGACATCAACAACCGTCGGCCCACCCGTCTGGTCGGAGCATCCTCCCTTTTCTATGGAGGTTGAGGAGCTTTCCACCTCTGGGTGGAGCGGAAGGGAGTGTCAGACTCTTACTGACTAAAACCCACCCATGTTCCTTTCTTAGCCCTTTATGTTCCGGGCCAGCGGTAACCCTTTCGGACAATCCCGCTGACCCGGCAGGCTTCGGCCGTAACGGGCCCCTACCTCGATGCTGACATCTCTTTGACTGGTCCTGATCGGACGGTGAGCTACCCATTACTCTCCGTCCGCAGGCCCGCGCCTACGGAGGCCGGGAGTCGTCCAGTGGCTCCCGACCATAGATTTATAAGAACGTCCAGATGCCTAGTACGCGCTGTCCAAATGCTTCGAATTCAAACACACCAAAATAGCGTGTTCGTTCGTAAGCCCCGCCCACAGGCCGCCATTACGCGACAGACGTTCAAAGCGCGTCTACGCTGTTAAATATATTGAAAAAATGATTGTGCGGTGAAATCGTGTAAAAACTACACTCCAAAAAAAGATAAGGATACGAAAATTACTTTTCACTTGTAAGTTTGCAATTTTATGATGAATTTCTTTGAAAATATTACGAAAACTAAATAAAAACAAAACGACTCCATAATATTTGAGTATTGCCAAGGTACAGTGTGAAATATTTTTACCCCTTTTTTGTGCTGCGATATTTTAATATTGTAAAATGTTACGAAATCAACATTATTATTAACAAAAAAAAAAGAAATGATATCAATGGTTGCCAAGGGTATGAAATACTTTTATCATCTCTTAAAATATTGCGATATTATTGAGTCAACAAACGGATTTGGAGTAAAACAATATTTCAGGTATGTTTGTTACGTTAACGTACGTATGTTTGTGTAGTGATAACTCTCAAAGCAGTACAGTACGCGGCAAATAAGTTGAACCATCATGACGGTCGACTTTGAATGCGCAGTAACCGATTTTCGTGTTTCAATCGAAGTCCCGGCCACATGAGTAGATAAATAGATAAACCGTACAGAGGGAAAGCTTACTAAGAACGTGTAATATTGTTACCTATTTTGGTAGGGTTGTCACAATAGGTGAAAACAAATTAAATGAAACATTTGATAAATATAGGCTGTAAGGGTAAACACCGTTGTCACTAAAACCATAGGTAGTTGATTTAATTATAAAAATGTTTCTCTGAATTTAAAAACAAATAATTTATTTTTTCTTTTATAGCTGCCTGCGGCTTTACCCGCGCGAAAGTAGAAATACATTCAGTCAGTCGTTCGATCTTTAAGAAGAAGTACCTAACAAACATACACAGAAACATGCACACACACCACTCACCAACTTTCTTCTTTATAATGTTAGTATGATATTAAAAGTTTTTTGTTCATTCACACATGTTTACGAAAACCATGTTATAAAATAAAATTATAACAATCTCCAAAAACTATCATAATAGGCACTCGGTATGAATGTAAAAGGCGGGTTTCATTTTGTACACATATATTAACTACATAATTACCTATGTCAATATGAATAAGAAAACTACCCGAATTTTCCCATATTTTGGGGTAATCATTTTGCGCTGGTATTAGAAAATGTCACGCACACAAACGCAGAAACGATAATAATACACTTGTGGTGGGCGGTCCGCACGCACACGCGCATTACAAAATGCATTCAATTTGAACGTTGCGTTTTGTACGGTACACTCCATCTGGTTCTTATAAATCTATGCTCCCGACGCTCGGAGCGTCTCCCGCGGCGGCTGGGCCGGGAGGCTCTCTCCCTGAGCCGTCCCGCCACCTCCTTCGCTAGCATGACTGCTTCGCAGAAGGAGGTGGCTGCCTCCCACTCCCTCTCGCCCCGGACCATGGCTTGCACCAGGGCCGGACGCGAGAGAAGAGCTCCTGCGCTTACAAAAACATTTACAGCGTGTTTGTACACAAGTAAAGCACGCGTCGCTTCGTGAGATAAAAATACTGCATCAAAGTTTTGAAAAATCAGCTTTTACAGGCGTAAAGGAGAACTGTTTCTCACCTGATCTGGCCTTGAGTTTCTCGGAAGATAGAACGCTATGGTCGGCGATATTGTTCTCGCCACCGCCATCAGTTCAGAGGCTGGCTTAGGTTCCAACATCGTTTCTAAGTCGTACTCGTGATTCTGTAAAGAAAACATGGAAGAATCTAAATTGATTCATTCACTTGACAAATTACAGACATTCAATTGACAGACAACACGCTGCCACGCAGTTTATGGAACTCTCATCAGAAATTACATGCTTCTAATCTGCGTTCGCGATTTATTTGCCAAAAATGTAAACAAATATGAATTAATGGAAAATTAACTTTAATTCCTACACAATAAAGTTCAGTTTACGCTACAATTTCAAACATTTTTATAACTTTTTCAATAGTGCTAGTCACTCTGAAATCAACTTAATTGTCATTGAAATAAAGTTGATATTTGTTTAACTTGAAATAGGGTGGGGGTGTGTAGCGCTGCGCAGTTTTACTATAGACCCCCACTGGGTCTAAAAGCATGAAATTTTGAAAAAGAGTTCCTCGTTCAGCGTGCATCGAAAAGGTGTGTTCAAAATTAAGAGTGTGGTACAAACCATACCACTTTCTTCATGGAACCAAAATAATAATCGCGAAAAATAAATCAAATAATGGTCTGTCTTTTAACCACGATTGTTTTTCTAACAGATTAGAATTTTGGCCCGCAGCCCAGACAACAATAATAATAATTATGATCTAACATTGGCACCTTTACGAAAACACACTTTAGCTTGATATGATCGATAAAGATCGATTTCCAGATTTTATCGACAAAGGACCTTTGTCGATAAAATCAATCTTACAGGGAATACATAGGCTAGCCTGGAAATGAAGTGGTATAATGATACAAAATAAACATTTTGGGATTTTTTTTTAACTAGCCTGTCCCACTCTTGGGCAAAGGCCTCCCTCCACTCCTTCTTCTATTATTTATTTAAAACCTTTTGACTAAATAACACTACCTACTGTGCATTACCCAAAGTTTGATTGGTAGAAAAACAGTCTGCCCGTACAGTAACTCGAAGAAAATAAAAATAAAGGTCAATATTATAATATAAGCTTTTACAATTGTCCACACTCACATCACTATAATTAGGTCCACCCCACGGTGGACTAAGGAACACCATATCAGCCTTCACTGTGGGTGCTAACTCGAAGAAGTCTCCTACTATGAACTCGATGCGATCGGCGACGCCATATACAGTTGCGTTGTGTCTCGCCATCGATACCTTTTGAGGATCGATGTCTATTGCTATTACTGTTGGACAAATTGTAATATTTATTAGTCACAAAAAAAAAACAGTTTCGAATTCTTGTCCCTACAGGGCTGGTGCAAACAGCGTAGCGCGGTTTTTCCCGCCTAACAAATTTAAAAATTGTGTAGCATATATTCACAAGCTATCGTATCGAAATAGACACATTTCGATAACCTGGTTTTCCTTGCCCCCGGACAGCAAATAGTTGTCGGAAGAATAGCGATCGTCTATTTGATTTAAACTGACGAAATTTTCGGGTTTTGGACTTGTGAACAGCGTTTAGAGGACTTATACAATAACATTGATTGATGTTCGATACGGTACGGAAGTGTATCGAATGGTTGTGAATATCTATGTAGGTCTGTTAAAATAAAGTAAAATTAAAGAATTACTTAAACTTAAGCCTCTGTCTGCTTTGATGCTCTCGAGAACAAGTATTTAATTATATTCAACATTGACAATATTGATATTATTTGGTTGGCAGTGTAACCAGCTCTGTGCTTCGCCAAGCCTGCACAAGCCCTTATTTACAAAACTTGACATTTATAAACGCATCCTTGTAGTACAAGTCTACAAGGATGCGTTTGACAAGACAGTTGACTATTACACCGTTTTAATTATGGAACGCTTACAAAAGAAAGAAAGAAGAAGTCAGCTTGCGTGCCGCAAAGCTGAACACACCGGTGTACATCTCCCGCCTGCACTACACCACTAAGGCGGAGGACATCGTGGAGTACGTGCGCCAGAAGACGAAGTACGCGCCAAGGGGGCAGTTATTGGAGTCGCACCACAACGTCAACTTCAAGGCGTTCGTGGTGCGCGTGCCGAATTGCTATCTGCCCGTCGTCATGGAAGAAGACTTCTGGCCGCAGGACGTGGTGTTCCGTCGCTTCCGCGGACAAGTACCACAGAACAGCTCAAGAGTTAGCTAGTGAAGTACCGTTTTATAATAAGAATATAATATATGAGGTATTTATGTATGGGCCTGCGTCGCCTGAGATAAATAAATAAAGAAACGGACATTATACTATAATTTATTTTACTCCAACATTAGACCTCACCTTTCTTGCTAGTATGTGCGAACTGTATAGTGTTCCCGCCGGCGCCGCAGAAGGCGTCCAGCACCACGTCATACACGTACTTGTTGGCGATGTGCCACGCCACGTTCTCCGGCGTCACGCTGAACCAACTCTCGCGGTCCAGCTTTATGCCCTCGTCGAATCTATTGAACATTTGTTGATTTAGGTTATGGAAGGTAGGGTAAATTCAAACTCAATGTATTCATTTCAGATAAATCATTTACAGGCACTTTTGAAAGAGAAACGAAGTATTTTGCGATAAACGAACATTTACGGGGACCTAAATTATATAAGCAAATATTGCAGAAAAAAAAATCAAGAAAAACGAAATGATGAAGTGTCTATAGAAAGATGGTAAGGAACTTTTCATTTGAAAGTTTCATCCCAAAAAATTAAAACTAAAGTACAATAACTGACCTGTGAAACAGTGAATGCCTCTTCTTCCAATATTTATACATCTTGGGATCATCTCTGAGTTCAATCGGCATGCCTGAAGTATCGAAGTCGTCTTCCAATTTAGAATACCTTTTGGGTCTCTTTCTACGCTTCGTCGATTCCACTTGTTGAGTCACTGCAGTCCAGAAATTAGAGAAAAAGTTCTTGCATATACCCATTTTGAAACAAATTGGGCAAAGGTGTTGCTAATTCTATCGTTTTGTTTATTTTTTTTAAAGTAAGACTAAATTGGATGTAATGTTATCGCCAAAATAATAGAAAAGGAAACTGCATTGACTACTCTGCTTACATTTTGTAAAATGAGTGGTATTGAATATTGAAGGTTCATTTTAATGGGCGAGTTAATTAGGGCGGTACTTAACTACAATTAGATAATTGAATAATGAGTAACATTACGCAATTAAATAGCAAATTTTTTAGTAGTTTTATTCTGATAATTAAAATGTTTTTTGCTAACACAACTATACCTGCAGTATCACCCAACTCCTCAACTTTCACCTCCTTATTCTCATCATCATTGGAGTCCTCCGCATCGCATGGCAAAGGAACCGACGCCGCTTCAGCCAACTTACTGCCCTCGTCCTCCAAACTCGTGTCTTGTGACATAACGTGATGTGTTCGTGGAGTGCCCGAGGGCGTATACTGAGCCCGATCCGTGTCTGACTTCACTTCCGTGCAATCATCGTCTGTCTGCATTTCTCTTTCGTCTTGAGAATCAATAGACTGGGATGGGTAAAATAGATGATTGAGTGTATATTTGTTGCAACAAAGTACACAAAAGTAAAAATGAAATGAAATTGTTTATTCTGTAAATAGGATATCTGAACATATACACATCATATTATAAAAAAAATAACTAGTAGAGACAGGCGTTTCCTATCTGACTACTCTGAGAAGAAAGGCCGATACAAACTCAGAGGCCACAGTCTCTTTTAAAGTCCCGACATAATCTCGGTCAGATGGTATCAAACACATGACCATAGCTCACCTGATCCAAAGTATAAGGGTTCCCATCATCATCGAAGTAAGTCTTCCTGCTACTCAAGTTTTTCCTGAACCTTGGCGGACGTAGCCTGGCTGGACGCTTCCGGTAAATCAGCTCGCCTTTCGGCAGCTTCTCAGGGTGGACGCAGAAGCCCATCATTTGGAATGTGCTCTTGATCTTGGTATGTGCTATATCTTCGTCTGCTTCTTCGATTTCGTGGCTGTAAGGGATTATTTGGGAGTGGTGACTAGGTTGATAAAATTGTTGTGAGTTTTTAACCGACTTCAAAAAAGAAGGAGGTTTCTCAATTCGACCGTATATTTTTTTTTTTTTTTTTTTTTTATGTGTGTTCGCGGATAACTTCGTCGTTTATGAACCGATTTTGATTATTCTTTTTTTGTTGGAAAGGAGATATGCCAAGGGTGGTCCCATGATAAGAAAACCAGGATCTGATGATGGCATCCCAGTGAAATCGAGGGGAACATTCGAAAATCGTAGGAGCGACTAGTGCGTTTGTTAATTTTTTCATTAGGTATTTTAAAGCACTACAATTTAATGAAGGCCTGGAGTCGATCTGATGATGAAGCCGAAAGACAGTCGAGGGAACTCCTCAACGGTTTACAGCAGTTACCTTGTGTTTGCGCTTGATTAATTTGTATTGATGAGAACTTTACACCTACATGGTTGTGACTGTCATTCGGGGTCTGATGATGAAGACGAAGGACAGTTAAGGGAACTCCTCAACAGTTTACAGTAGCTACCTTGTGTTTGGACGATTTACAGCAGTTTTTGTTGGGCTTACTTCATACGGTTCAATATGCCAAAATGTTCAGTTCGTACAATAATAATACCTAATTAAGATTGTAGTTTTACATAGGACGACCACTACCTACTAGTCATGCTGATGCGTCAATTTGAAACCGAATTTAAGTTGAGTAATCGCGTCATTTCTAGCAATGCTCTTTCGTCGTGTGGCCTACTCAATAATTAAAGTAACTTGAGCATTTGCTCTCGGAAATCATCATTTGGTAAAGTGGAACTGATGATGAAGACCACAGATAGCCATCGGAACTACTCAATGACAAATATTTCACGGGTTGCGATTCGGTTACTTTAATATGGTTGCTAAGCAATTTATGCTCGTTACAATGCGTATGGTGAGTGGTTGTTGAGGAGTTCTCCTGGCTCTTACCAGGAGAACTCCTCAACAATAAACGTCCCAGCATCGGGAAAAGCAATATTTTGTAACATGTGATGAGCAGTTAACATTAGGCTATTGTAACTTAGATAAAAAAGCTTGTAATTACAAACTGACCCACTAAAAAGTGAAAAATAAAAACTTTTTACAAAAAAAAAACAACCGACTTCCAAAAAATACACTACAAATTGAAAAATAACTTTAATTTCGGAAGTCGGTGTCATTAAACGAAAATGCGGAACCAAAGACACCGACTTCCGAAATTAAAGTTATTTTTCAATTTGTAGTGTATTTTTTGGAAGTCGGTTGTTTTTTTTTTGTAAAAAGTTTTTATGATAAGTTTGGCCTTGGATCTGTTTAGGTTGAAAGAAAATTTCTTTGGACTCAGTTCGTGAAACACAAAATTAACAAAATCAAAATAATGTGTCAAACAAAATTAGTGTTTTAGGTTGCTGCTAAGATTAGTCGTTTAACCCTTCGTATCGTAGGAATGTGGATCCACGCGAGACTCAATGGCTTTCATTTGTTTCTGTAATTACGGCATTAAACAGGTTCTGACTAGTCTATACTAGTTTTATAAGTTGTTCTACTGCTACATTCAGTAGAACAACTTAAAATGGTTGTATCTAAATAAAACTGTAGGTTCCACAACAAGAAGTTACCTAATGCATTTAATCTATATTAATATTATAAAGAGGTAAAGCTTGTATGTAGGGGGTATCTCTGAAACTATCAGTCTGATTTGTTTTTTTTTTTTTGTATTTGATGGTCCAATTCTTGAGGAAGGCTATTTAACATCACGCTATGTCCCTTAGGAGCCGAGCAAAAAGAAAAAAAAAGTAAGAAAGAACGCTAAGCAAAAACGAAGTAATAGCGAGGGCAGGCGATGAGATGCGACGGGGTGGATCGGGGGAACAAGAAATTTCACGCGGACAAAGGCGCGTGCAGACGATAGTAAATAATAAAACTTGTTTATAAGATAACAATCACTATTTCTTCTTGAAAGGTCTAGACTTGACCTTGTTATCGGGGCTAAATGCATACATATTATTGATGTCACCACAAACTTTCTAAAAAAAAGACAATGTCAATTGTATAGTGTATCAACCATAGATAAAAGAGAAAAGAAGTAAGTACCTAATCTAACAGTTGTTTATTTCCTTTGATTTCGTATATTAACAAAATAGGCTAATTTATGCTTATAAATATACATACTATAATTTAGGCTTCAGCTGTCCTAAAGGTTTTCTTGGGACGTTTTTCCGTTGCGGCTTTCCTGATGATGTAGATGCATGTGAATCTCGAATTAGTACCTGTGGCTGAGGTACTACAAGACTCCTGTTCAATTCAGGATGAGATTTGTTGAAATGTAACCACATAGCGGTGGAATTTGGGCCTACGACAGTTGCACTACATATTTTGCACTTTTTATACCAAGATGCTATGTTTAATTTGTTTTGATTACAGTTGCGCGGGCGTTCGGTCCTGCGTCTTCTAGTTCTAGTTTTAGGCATTTTGAAATCGAATCGAAAGTTCGAGAAACGAATATTTTTAAAGTACTACGCACACGCACAATGCATGAATGACAATGAATGCATTATGCTATGCACCTTTCCTTTTACTTGTTGCGCAATGCCTCTAAAGTCCTACTAAATTGAATGATACACCAATAGAACATGGTAAACTGATTATCAAAGGTCTTTTCAATTATGTCGTATTATAAATGACGGGAAAATACTTGCCATAGACAATATAGAATATAGTCGTCTTTGTAGATTTAAAGTGAATGCTCTATGGTAGGCCGCGAAATTCAAATTTTCTCACGATTTTTGCAATTTGCAGCATTGCGACATACATACACTAACTAACATAATTTAATAACAATCAAGTTATTTGTGCTACAAATACTCTTAATTTATAGCCCTGCCTGAGTGACTGTGAAATGTCAATCAATCCATTCCAAATTGCACTCTACATCCACTGCTGGACATAGGCCCTTCTCAAGCTGCCCCAGTTAGTTGCGACTGACAACCTAAAAAAAGCTAAATGCAGGAAGCAGACACTGCATACCGGAACAATTATTATAAAAGCAACTTAAAAGGCTAATTACTTTCAATGTTTAATACTCAAACCATAGACATTTATTTTCTTTAAGAGTAAATTAGTATTACCTTCTTTTCAACATCACAGGAGTTTCTTCAGGTGGTTCATCATCACCATCACAGCTATTTGAATTTAAATTATTATTATTAACACACTGTGTTAGCTGTGTACTGCTTGAATCGGTTGTACTATCAACCACATCCATATCAGGTTTTTGCGAACTTTCTGTTTTATTAGTACTGTGTTTTTCTTCTGCACCAACAGGCTCATGCTCTTTTTTTGCCTGTTCTTCTTTCAACAAATTCTGCAACAGTACTCCAACAGAACATATGTACTTTGGAGTATTTTTAATATTTTTCTTCTTCTTGGCTTTACTGTTGTCTTCTAATGTGATCTGGTCAACCTGATTCTGGATTTCAATAACAGTTGGTGTTTCTTGAGAATTACCTTCGCTGTTTTCGAATTCAATGTCCAAAGGTTTTTCTTCAATTTTGATTGGGTCTGTGACTACTGCCAGTTGCATTGGGACCACTTCAATTTGTCCTTCAGGAACTTCTTTCTCTGGTATGTTATGGTGGTCAGTGAAGTTTGCAAAGTGTAATGCGTACTGCTCTCCAAAGTGTTTCTTCCATAGAAACTGCCAGTATTGTTCTGAATCCACCTCTTCTGATGGTATTTCTGTATTTTCGAGTTTATCGTCTATATTGACTATTCTTGTCCGATCGTTTGATGGGTCATCTGATGAAGATGATGATACACTGTAGTCAGTATCGGTTGGTGTTGATTCAGATGTAACATGACTAGAACTGATGTCATAGCTAGATAGTGTGAGTTTAGTCACATTAGTCATAGAGTCCGTTCCAGCTACAGTTCTAGGACTTAATATTCTATCATGTTCTGAACAAGACCTTCTCCTAGCTACTGGTAACCAAGCCTCATCTCTATTTATCACATTATTCCTATCAACTTTCTCTACTTGATTCTGAATAGTGTTGCGTTTCTTATACGGATTTACTTTGGAATCATATGAGAATTTCCTTTCCCTGATTTCTTCATCTGCCTTAGGACTAGCATCTATATGTTTCTTATAAATCTGATCTACGGAATGCTGTTTCGGTATGTTGTTTTGATCCATACTTAGACTATTACTTTCGTCTAGGTAGGCAGGATTAATGTAGTCACTGTACTTTTTGATCCAGGAAGCCCAAATGAGCCTTTCTCCATGAATAGCCCAAAACTTGTCCCAGGTTTCTTCAGTCATGTAGTTTTCAATTGCATCTGGGAAGTCTTGGTCCATGCGTTCAAGTTTATCATGTGTGTCTGAGTGGTAGTCTTGGTATGTGAGGTCAGCCCCACTGTCACTGGGTTGTAAGGCATGAGAGACTGTCCCATGGGTGTGGACCGCATCATGCTCATCAGTAGAGCAACAGTTGTCAGTGTGAGATGCACTGCAGTAGCAGCTTGCACCTTCATCTCTCTGGGGAATCAAATAAATAACTGTAGGTACTTATATATTTAATGTAGACAGACAGAATGTGTTTATTTAGACTTAACAACATTATTTTTTTAGAAGATGGAATCTTAGTAAGTTAGTAGTATAGTATAAGTTCATATAAGTAATGGATAATCCCATATTGCTTGTTTGTGAGCACCATTTCAAACTACTTCTGCTCAATCCTCAAGAATATCATAACAAGACAAAGAAAATTCTACTAACCTCACATTTGTTTTTATACGAAGTATCTAAAGAGAAATGAACATGTGAGTGGTCTTCCAAATCCTGGGATTGAGAGTCACGGAGGACTTCCACATCACTCTCACTGGCATACTCCTTGTCCGCATAGTAAGTTTTGACCCCATCCCTATAGTGAACCAAGAATAAACATTACACTAAAGCCTAATTTACATGATGCAACTTTCTTGCCTACGGCATACCATAAAGTTGAAGTAACAAATTACTGCTACTTTTATTATTGCTTGAAATTACATTATGCCACAGGCATTTAAATAACACCGTGTCATGATAGAATGATTAGAATTAGACTATGAGGTTCAAAACCTGACAATTATTAATAAAATAATTGTTACTCTTGGATTTGAACTTGGGTATTACTTATGTACCTACTGTAAAGATAAATATTGCATATTGTGGACACTGGTGTTGGCACCAAGTAGCTTAATTCTGGGCTGAGTCCATTTAGATTGCTATCGACACACTAACAAGAATATTGCAAAGAAATCTGGACTTGTGTGGCTCTAATCACCAACAGAGAGCAAACATGGAAACAAGCTGTAGTATGTATGCATGAAACGGTTATTTTGTGATTGAAGATGGTGCCTCTGTTTAAAAATGGGATTGTTACAGGATGGTGTCCTTTTACGATACTTGGTCAGTGGTCATCTTCTTGACAAAACAAAGCATGCAGTACTGTATAAAAAAAGATGTCAATAAAATTTCATTAGGATGTTAATGCATGAGGCATACAAGATTCATGCATTAAATTGATAAGCAAGATTTAGGCCCAAGCCTTGGACGCTATCCAGCCAAGGCCTAGCATAGTAAGATTCAATTCGGAGGATTTGTTATTTGCTTTAATTTGTTACATGCTGTCTCCCTCCATTTTCATAACAAATAATAGAAACCTATAAAAATGAAATTGGTCAATTAAACCTTATACGAAAACTTACTTTATGAAGACTCTGCTGCAGTAACAGTAAATGTAATTGTCGTCATCATCAATTTCCTCTTCAGTATCGTCACCAAAGTAAAAATTAAATTCAGCAAGTGTCTCACATCTGTGATAATGCTCAAAATAATCAGACATCATTTTCATAAACACACACTTATCTACTTTACTTGTTCAATGAATGTATGTGTCAATTTCGATGGATATCTACATTATTTAACCCGATTTTCCAATAAAACAAATTATTATTTGTAACCTTCCCAGAAAATCGAAGTATCGCTCGCTTTTGCTTACGTTCCATTACAATCATTGTAAATACTAGTAGTGTTTCAACAAAAACTCATGAAAGAACCAATACTTATCATAAAGAGCCAGTTCCTGAACTCTGTAACAACATTTACGTAAAGCGGAACGTTAAAATAATTCGTTCATTTGAATTTTATATTATTGACTTTTACCCTCTTGAGTATTAATGTTCTGTGGGTAGAATATAGTGGCCCTCACAATTCTCTATCCTATTTTTTCGAAGCGAATATTATCATAGAAATGAATAAAATTGCATGCTTCTGTAATTGAAATTTATAGGGTCACTGTTTGAAATCAATGAAAATCAATTTTTTTTTACTCTATCGCTTCAAATATGCTTCAAAATACACAATAATTATGCGTCACTACCATAGCATGGAATATATTCTATATATTACGTCCATGCTATATTACGTCCATACTCTATATATTACGTCCATGCTACAATGTCTCTAGTATTTAATAGTAGTCTATGCTACCATGAAGATAGACATCACTACAGAACACATGTGTTTGTGATTGTAAAAAGTAAAAATATATATCTTCTGTGATTCTGTCACTTTGACATTTCAAATTCAATCGTAGTGCGGCACGTTTGTTCTCCCAAATTCTAATGCCGATTATTTGTTTAAATTCAACGTAATACTGCATACAATTTAATAAAATGGGTAAGAAAAATAAAGAATCTTTAGGGCGGGCCCTCATCAAGGACAGATTTGCGAAGAATCGTCATAGAAAACATGTCGAAGACAACACCATGGTTAGTATTTGTTTTTGTAATGTTTCTATTTCAAATAAACGTCTAGGCGTAGTAATTTGGTAACAAAGGTCACATAATTTCTATAACTAAATGCACGTAGCTGCAAGTCTAATTTTACTGGCCAAATAAACAAAAAAATCTATAATTTAGATAACCTTGATTAGCAACATTATAAACATGTCATATCTAGATAAAACTTTGCTTAAAAGGTTGCAGAACGTGCTACAATATTCAAAATGGGTACTAAGAACTTTCTCCTATCTAAAATAATAGTTTTCAACTAAAATAATAGTGACAAACTAAAGTAATAGTAATCCCACATCACTGTTTACACAAAATTCTAAAATAAACTCCATGTGGTTTTAGCTTGTTTTCCAATTCATCAATTAAAACCACCAATTTCAACCCCCTTCAACCAACACCATGGTAATATATTACCCTGGTGCATGTTTCCTAGAATACAATAATATCAAGTTATTGGCCCATCTCACTTTACTTTATGGTTATGGTTTAAAATTGTACAATATCTGTACAGTCTTCTTCGAAGCATTTGATAGCAAGTCAGATTGCCAATCCCTTAATCATAATGGACTACTGCCAATTTAAACTAGAACATTTACTTCTTTCTTTGTTCTTCTTTTTTTGTTATCATCTGCCTGCTCTTGCCCCACGTTACTTAGGATGATGGGATCGGCGCAACACATTTTCTTCTTTCACTCCCTTCTCATCCATATCATTCCACACACAATCCATCAACATATTTATTACTAGCTTCCGCCCGCGAGGTATGTCGATAAAAACTATCCTACATCCTTCCCCAGGATGCAATCTACCTCTCTGCCAAATTTTATCGAAATCCGTTCAGTGGTTTAAAAGCATAAGCATAGGGTGAAAAGGTAATGTACAGACAGAGTTACTTTCGAATTTATAATATTAGTATGGATTCACATGCATTTCTTCTTACTCCAAAATTGTGCTCAGCCTTGAAAACCCTTCCTTCTAGTTACACACCACAGAAGTCAATGATGGCTACGACTGGGGTCGTCTCAACCTGCAGTCAGTCACTGCAGAGTCGTCCCTGCAAGAGTTTCTCTCCACTGCAGAGTTGGCTCAGAGAGAGTTTACTGCAGAGAAAATGAACTATCAGTATGTGAAGTCTGTGCCTTATGAAGTTGAAATGGTTACTTCACAACCTAACTTTGATGAGCCATTGACAGTACCAAGGAGGTGAGTCATTGTTATTGTTTCTTACTATACTCTGATTTTTAATTTGCTAGACCAAAACGTCAGCTGCAATTAATCTTTTTTTGTCAACATATCTAAAAAACTGGCCAAGTGCGAGTCGGACTCGCACACGAAGGGTTCTGTACCACAAGGCGAAAACACCGAAAAAGAACATGTTTGTTGTATGGTAGCCCCCCTTAAATATTTGTTTTATTTTGTTTTTAGTATTTGTTGTTATAGCGGCAACAGAAATACATAATTTGTGAAAATTTCAACTGTCTAGCTATCGCGGTTCTAGAGATACAGCCTGGTGACAGACAGACGGACAGACAGCGAAGTCTTAGTAATAGGGTCCCGTTTTTACCCTTTGGGTACGGATCCCTAAAAAGGTCAAAGAATTTGGTCTAATGAGTCTAATAAATAAAAAATCTGAATTTAGTTTGCCCTCACCTGCTTAGAGGTAGTTTTAAGTCCCCCAACCAGGCACCAAAAGGGGTTGTTCTTTTTTGTGCCAGGAGTTAAAAGTTTTAAAACTTTGGATTGATTTCAGTTATTGTTTACTATCTTCAGCCTGCGGTTTCGCCCACATGGTATGTCATTAAAAAGTAGCCTATGTCCTTCCCCAGGGTTCAAACTATCCCCAACCAATTACAAAATTTTATCAAAATCGGTCTAGCCTTTTAGGAGACAAGCCGGAACAAACAGTTTGCACTTATAAAAATGCTGTGTTGACAGGGGGAGCATTCAAACCTATTTTAGAAGAATTTATATAATTAATAGTAACTTTAACGTTTTGACCGCCACAGTCATGTATAGATGACAAATCAAAATGTGCCCAGAATGCCATGGTTCGACTACATGACAGACTTTGACGCCGAGGGCACGTTTTTGATTTTTTGACGTGTGGCGGTCAGAAGGTTAACAAATTCAACCTTTATTCCAGACCAGCATGGCAGCCTGGTATATCAGCTGAAGACCAGATAACTCGCGAACGTGAAGCTTTTCTAGAATGGCGTCGCCACTTGAACGATCTACAAGCCAAGCTTGGGGCTGCTGTGACTCCGTACGAACGGAACCTGGAGCTTTGGAAACAGTTGTGGAGAACCCTAGAGAAGTCTGACATTGTACTGATCCTGTTGGATGCTAGGAATCCTTTACTGTTCAGGTAATGTATTTGGTTCATTCTGAGCTTATAGCATTACTATTTAGGTCTTATGTAGGAAGCAAGATCGTCGACTTTGTCTCTGTCACCTCTGACCTAGACTAGAGTCAAGAGCGAACCCATTTCAAATAAAAAAAAAGATAGTATTTTATAATTTTCTAAATGTTTTGTGTACTTAATTTGAAATCAGGTAGGGTTGACTTCTTATAATAAGGGTTGGATGTCCCTGAACCGTCTTTGGACACAAGTGGGAAGATGTAACTCCAACCTGGTAAAGTGGGGCTACCTTGACGGAACGGCAGTAGAGTGTGGATGTGGAGCTATGTCGCAAACTATGCTCCGCCTCCTATCCTTCCCTCTGTGTCCCAAAACATGCAGGCAAAGTGACCTCTGCGCTGCCACAGACGACAACGTGATGGAAGTGGCTAAGTTTTGGGCCAACAAGATCTGAAATACAGTTGTGACAGCGACACGAAGAAGAAGAATAAGGGCGATGCCACACGGGCGTTGCCACCCTTATTCTTCTTCTTCGTGTTGGGTTGGGTCAATATAATAGGGTTGACTGTTATACTAACCAAACACTTTTTTATATCCAAACTAATTTTTTAAACTTTTAATATGTTTAGCAACTCTATTATGTCTAATTACAGATGTGCTGACTTAGAGAAATATGCTGAGGAACAGAACTGCAAATGTATACTATTGTTGAACAAGGCAGATTTAACAAATGAATATGAAAGGAAATGTTGGGCTGAGTATTTTACTAAAGAGGTAAGTTTTGAATCAGTAGTTGTCTTGTCTTTATCACAAAACGGCCTGGCATAGGCGGCGGCGCGGTAGTCGGCAGATTTTATTGTCTAGCCTGCGCTGTCCCACTCCTGGGCAAAGGCCTGCCTCCACTCCTTCCAGCTTTCGCGAGCCAGCGCGTCCTCCTTCCAGTTTTGATGGAACCTATCCAGCTCGTCCCGCCATCTCCTACGTGGTCTGCCACGACCCCGCCTCAGTCTCAGGGCACCAATTCTGCGCTATTTGGGCCCACAGTTTACATGCGGCAGACATGTCCTGCCCAGTCCCATTTGAGTTGGGCAGCCTTTTGAACCACGTCAGCTATCTTTGTTTTGGAGCGCAGTGTTCGGCAGATACAAAATCATAAGTACAGATATAAAATCATCACACTAATATTATAAAGGCGAAATTTTGTGAGTGTGTGTGTGTGTTTATTTATATGTTTGTTACTTCTTCACGGTCAAACGGCTGGATCAATTTTGATAAAATTTGGTATGGAGGTAGCTGACACCCTGGATTAACATATAGGCTACTTTTTATCCCGATATTCCCACAGGATCGAAACTTATGCGGGTGAAACCGCGGAGCGCAGTTAGTATTAAATAAATGTGCCCCATCAAAACACGCAATACTGGGTGTAAAAAAAACTAACTGACATTGAGCAAAAATTATTGCTGGAAACTACTTATCTTATTATTTTTAGTGTGACCAGTCGCTGTTTACGGTAGCGCGCAATATAACGCACGCAAAACATTGTGCTTATTGGTGCATGCAACAGTACAAGGGTCTTGGGAGTATTTAAAGTTAAAACATTTAAGACTTGTTTTCATGAAAAAAGTATAAAAATTTTGGTACGGTCAGCAACAAAAGTCGATTAACACTTCAGTTTTTTTTATTAATCTCAGTTATTGAGCAAAATATTAACACTTCAGTTTTTTAAATCTCAGTTATTGAGAAAAATATTTGTTCAAAATTGCAATGTACTTCTGCTGCAATTTTGAACAAATATTTTGTTCAATAACTGCCTGTACTTTAACCTCTTCAATGTCTCCGTAACAGAAGGTATCCTGATATGGTCGAGTACAACAAAATAATCAGAATGACAGGGATGCTCAGCTTTCTTTAGCTTCTTTTTACATCTGTTATATCCATACATATCTATTCATTGCTGGATTGTAGTCGCGACGTACCAAGTCACGCCTACTTTTGTTGCGAGCCCCACTTTTCCATGTACAGACGCCAGCAAATCATGCTACCCGAAACTGTCAAATTTTTCCATTCAACTTTGAGCCTTATGCTTTAGCAATAAAGTTGAGAATCTATTAAAGAAATTTGACATATTGTAGTATAGCTTGATGTGCTGGCGTCTGTACTACGTTCAAAAGCGCTGGTGTAAATCAAAAATCTTTCATTTTTCCAGAATGTTTCAATAATATTCTTCTCAGCAGCTAAAGAAACAAATGAAAGTAAAATACCGGAAGAAGACGAAAATGAGCCTATCAATGACGAAATAGACTCAGAAACAGATTCGGCAATATCTGACAATGACAATGAACACGAAGAATCAGACTATGATGAAGATGAAAAAGATGCCTTAATATGTGCGGAAGAAGACATGGAATTGTTTAAAAAGCATTTAGGAGATCTTGATAATGCTGTCAGCAATACTGCTGATAAAATTGATAGGATTCAAGAAGTACTGGATAAAGTTGTTGAAAGCTTAAGACTGGGTAAGCCTATTGAGGACTATTCTGCTCCAGAAAGTACTGAAAATAAGAAACCTACAACAGAAATAGAAAAAAATGAGAATCAAGTACAGAATTCACAAGAAATAGTAGAAAATGAGAACCAAGACCAGAATTCACAAGATTCAGTAGAAAATGAAGCTAAAGTACAGAATTCACATGAAATATTAAACAGAGATAAACTACTGGATGTTTTGAAGAAACAACAAGTAGATAGGCTTAAGAATCCTCCTAGGATTACAGTCGGCATGATTGGTTATCCCAATGTTGGAAAATCTAGTACTGTCAATGTTTTGATGCAGGTCAAAAAGGTGAGTGTATACTTTGCTATCAAATGCAGAAAGATTTATTTAAATCCGACAGGGTAGTTCTAGAGATTAGCGCGTTTAGACAGACAAACAGATGCTGTGGGGGGACTCTGATTTATAATATGTAATGATATAAAATGCTTTAACCCTTAACCGCCTGGCTAAATAGTAATTGCCTCCCACGCGGCTACAAATCGATAAATAATACCTACATTATATAAGGAGGAGCAATCGTCGAATAGAACTAAAAAATTATGCATGTTCTCTGTCGCATAAATACGACATGCGACACAAGTGGTTAAGAGCCTATACTACCTCAGCTAAAATTCACTCTTTATCTCGCTCGCACGGTACTGCTCGCGGACTGTGTGAAAGCGAGACAGAGTGCGGTGCTGGGCGGAAGGCAGCGCCAATAGTTTAGGTAATTGCTTTTTACGGTGAAAATAAAGGCAATTAAAAAAAACTAGCTCACATAAGACCTGCTTTATAGTTAGTTCAGTTAGTGTGCAAAGTTTCATGATCTAATTTGAAGTATTTTTTGAATACCAGCGGTTTATTGTTCGGTTTGGAGGTAACTTTGGAATTTTTTTCTATCGAGAAAATTTTATGGAATCGTGTTTCCGTCTAACATAGTACCTTACATTAATCCTCAACTTTAGCATATATTTATTTCAAAATTAATGCTGCGGTATTTTCGACGTAACGGAGGATCATGCTAAGCCATTTGAGGTAGTATAGGCTCTTAAAAGGGGTAGGGGGGGGGGGGGGGGTTCTGCCTAAATAATAACAGCCGCACGGGTCGAACGATCAGGTTAAGCTACCTTTACGGCAAATCTCTGTATATTACTGGCGTCTATTGGCAGCAGTAAAACTTCATCAGTTCATGACTTGACACATATAATTCTTTTCCCTAGGAAATTTCAAAATTCAAGATATGATTTTTGAATACTTCAAACATTTCTTCATCAGGTCAGTGTAAGCTCAATGCCGGGCCACACACGGCACATACAGTCCCTGATCATAAACGAACATATCGAGGTGCTGGACTGTCCCGGCCTAGTGTTGCCAGCTTACGCCGTCACACCGGACCTTCTGTTGACGGCTGTGTTGCCAATTGATCAGGTATGTGGATTAATGCAATAAAGTGTATTCAATGTGTAACTGATAAATTATAATTTCTGATCCAACAATATTATTATGACACAAACAAACATAAATTCTTGTATTTATCCCATGGTAGGCATAAATTCTGTTATTTTTGTATATTTTTTGTGTAAATCTATACTATCTATTTTTTTTTTTATAACTTTGCTCCGCACTAGGAATTTCTCCTGTATTGTGGGTGCGTTTGCAAACATTTAAACTCACATACACAAACAGCCAGACCCGGAACAACTACTTATATGTCATACAAATATTTGGTCCGTGCGGGAATCGAACCCGCGACACGCAGCGCAGCAGTCAATCGCTTAACCACTGCGCCAACGGATTTTTTTTTAATTTCAAATGGAAATTGATTGATGAAAAAAAATTAAATTAAAAATTTAAAAAACCCCCGACAAAAATAAAAATAAGGAATCCCTACAAAAAGCATGAAATAAAATAATAAATTTGAAAAAATCTTATGGAAGTCGGGGGACCGTTCTGTGGAACACCTTCTATTCCTCCTTCCTCAAAAGACCATTTCAGACACTAATCTACATGGTCCTCAAAGATTATGTCCGGATTTTTTTTTTTATATACACATTGACATTGATGAATTCTATTTAGACAATGACATGAATATTTACTTTGTAAGTAATTTATTTTTTATTTAATTATTGTGAATGTGAGGACTATGTGGCTCATTTCTTTTTTTCCTTCTTAGTTTTAATCATGATCTGGCAGTTTGAGTAGTTTATGCGGCCTACCCAAATGTCCTTTCTTTGGTATTGTTCGTCGAATCGTTGAGCTCCTTAAGTCTTGAGTTGAGCTGCACGATTTTTGACAAATGCGTGCACTGACTGGACAGGTCCTCTCAATCTGTGTGGTTCTTTCCTCAAAAGACCACCTCAGACATCGATCTACATGGTCTTCATATAACCTGACCAAGATTATGTCTGGACTTTAAAAGAGACTGTGACCTCTGACTTTGTTTCGGCCTTTCTTCTCAGAGTAGTCAGATAGGAAACGCCGACTTCATCTAGTTTTAAAAAAACATGATTGACGTGTAAAAGTGTTTGTACAAACCTACTTACAAATAAAAACTTTTTTACAAAAAAAACAACCGACTTCCAAAAAACACTATATAGTGAAAAATAACTTTAATTTCGGAAGTTGGTGTCTTTGGATTTGTATTTTAGTTTTTTGCCACCGACTTCCGAAATTAAAGTTATTTTTCACTTTATAGTGTTTTTTGGAAGTCGGTTGTTTTTTTTTGTAAAAAAGTTTTTATTTTTTACTTTTTAGTGGGTTAGGTTGTAATTTATCTAAGTTACAATAGCCTAATGTCAACTGCTCATCACCTTTTACAAAATATTGCTTTTCCCGATGAAGGGACGTTAATTGTTGAGGAGTTCTCCTGGTAAGAACCAGGCGAACTCTTCAACAACCACTCACCATACGCATTGTGACGAGGATAAATCGCTTAGCAACCATATTAAATTAATCGAATCGCAACCCGTGAAATATTTGTCATTGAGTAGTTCCGATGGCCATCTGTGGTCTTCATCATCAGCTCCACTTTACCAAATGATGATGACTTTAAAAAATACCCAAATCGCTATAGCTTTGCCTATAAAATTTGAGGGTTTCCCTCGATTTCCATGGGATCCTCTCATCAGATTCCAACTTGATGATAATGGGACCACCTCGAGAGTATACCCTTTCGAATAAAAAAAGAATTTTGAAAATCGGTCCTCAATTGGCGGAGTAATCGAGTAACAAACACACAAAAAAAAAAAAAAAAACACCGTCGAATTGAGAACCTCCTCCTTTTTTGAAGTCGGTTAAAAATAAAATCATTTCATAATTTCAATCATCATTTCATCATTTCATTTCATTTCATTCTGTTTCTGAGGTCGACTTCCATAAGATTTTTTCAAATTTATTATTTTATTTCATGCTTTTTGTAGGGATTCCTTATTTTTATTTTTGTCGGGGGTTTTTTAAATTTTTAATTTAATTTTTTATTTCATTCTTTTTGTAGGGACTCCTTAATTTTTGTATTTCATTTTCTTCCGTTGTAAGATTCTGGTAATTTGGTGTTTAATCAGGTTTTTTATCCGTCAAAAAATATTGATTAATTTATACTTAGTTGAAGAATAATTTTTAAGACTAAACAGATTTTTTTGTTTTATTATATTTTTCAAGTTTTTAGTTTTCATTTCGTTAGGTAGTTAATATTCCTCATTCCCTTTCAATATAGTGTAAATTATTGTACTTGTCAAGCCCTTGCATTTGATACCTATATTGAAGGAGTTGTGAAAAAAAAATGTAATTCGCCATTTTGTGGTGGCGGCCATCTTGGATTTGAAATTTTTAATAGTGTATAGTATTCTACTTGTCAAGCCCTTTCATTTGATACCCATATTGAGGGAATTGTGAAAAAATATGTTATCCGCCATTTTGTAGCGGCGGCCATCTTGGACCGATTTTCATCAAACATAGCTAAGAACACTCCCGACTAATACACCTTTCAAATAAAAAAAACTAAATCAAAATCGGTTCATCCGTTCGGGAGCTACGATGCCACAGACAGACAGACACACACACACACACCCCCACACACACACACACCCCCACACACAGACACGTCAAACTTATAACACCCCGTCGTTTTTGCGTCGGGGGTTAAAAAATGATTTATGTTGAAACTGTTGTGTTGTTTCTTAATTAATTAATTCTTGTTAATGTTTCTTATTTCTAGTAGTTATTTTAGTTTTAGTTATTTATTCTTATTTTAGTTTTGTTAGATTTAAATTCAATATACCTATATTTAGGTATATACACTTTATACCTACTTTAATATTTATTCACTACTAGCTGCGTCCAGCGGTTTTACCCGCGTAAATGTCGATCCCGTGGGAATATCGGGATAAAGAGTAACCTATAATATGTTAATCCAGGGTGTCAGCTACCTCCATACAAAATTTTATCAAAATTGGTCCAGCCGTTTGAGCGGGAAGAAGTAACAAACATATAAACATACCCCCACACACACACACACACACAAACGTTCGCCTTTATAATATTAGTGTAATATATAATTTTCCCATAGATGCGTGCTCACGATGCTGCAATGGCGCGCCTTTGTCAGATGGTCAGCAAGCACACGTTCGCTACCAGATACGGTCTGCTGCTACCGGACGATGGTTCTACGGAACCTGACTACAAGCAGATACTTACTGCGCATGCTTGTGAGTTTAATAATATCACTTCTAGGATGAATATAAACAGGTTGGCAAGAACATCGACGTGCAAACTGTAACCGTGGACAGTACATGATTCTGAACCCCCTGAGTTGAACTCTCGTCGGTTATAAAAAAAAACAGTGGCACTCTGGGAGTGCCGACAGAAGTGAAAACTTGAACAATTACGCGTGTATTTTTTTAATCGTCTTATAAACAAAACACGCGCGGTGTCGGTAACGGTAACAGTGTCAATGGTTCAATGGTTTTTTTCCCGTCTCAAAAAATACCCAACTTTACACTTTAAAAAAAAGCTGTTTAGTACATTTTGACCATGTAGGTATTGCACTTTGCTATGAAACAGCTGATTTTATTTTTGACTAGCTGCGCCCCGCGGTTTCACCCGCGTAAATGTCGATCCTGTGGGAATATCGGGATAAAAAGTAGCCTATATGTTAATCCAGGGTGTCAGCTACCTCCATACAAAATTTTATCAAAATTGGTCTAGCTGTTTGAGCGTCAAAACTCAAAACTCAAAGCATTTATTTCAATTAAACCAATTACAGGCACTTTTGAATTGTCAAGGGGTCGGTCAGTCAGAAAGGTGAAGCTAGTTGCCCATTCCAAAGCGTAGGTACCTATGGAGAAGAACGGACAAGAAACTCCATGGACACTCTTTTAAATCAAAATAATATGTTTACAAAGTCTTGTTTACATCATTCATGTTAAAAATTATGCATGTGAGAACGATGCAGAACGTTAAAAGCGTCCGTAATGAAAAAAACAATTCAAATATTAGATTAAATTAAAATAAGCCATGGCAGCAAAGAGATGACCAGTCCCTACTGACGGCGCCCGTTCACGAACATGACGCATGTATTAGCACCATTCAGCTCAACCATTTTATAGGGAGCTAAATGATCCAACACACGCGCCACCATCAGCGAGACATTTGAGTGAGCATGACATACTCTCAGCCGCCAGGGCAAATTCATGTCAATGAAAGGCGTACCCAGTAAATGGAAGCTTTATAGTATGTACATAGTACTCACACATGTGCTATGCAATTATACAATACTAGGAGATTGAATTTATATAATGCAAAAAGTGTATTTTAAAATCTTCAGCAGCTTCAACAGTATTTTCCAATGCTAATCAATTTATTTGTGCGTCCTTATGGAGCAGGACCAGCGTTTAGCCAAGCACTTTCATCGGCGATATAGTCCCCCAATTTATAATATGCCTGGCTGCATAGTGTGCGTTTTATACAAGATTTAAATTTCGTTTCATTCAGTTGAAGTATGTCGACAGGTATTTTATTGTAACATTTTAAACAGTAGCCCATGAAAGACGAGTCTACTTTAGCCAGCCTGAAACCTGGTTGAACTAATTGGTCCCTATTTCTAGTGATATAATTGTGTCTTTCACCTCTTTTACGAAAAAGATGTAGATTTTTCCTTACGTACATGATATTTTCATAGATATATTGACAAGGTACCGTCATGATGTTAATATCTTTAAACAGTTCCCTTAGAGAGTCACGCCTGCGGAGGTTGTAAATGGCTCTGATAGCTCTTTTCTGCAGAATAAAAATAGACTCGATGTCTGCAGCCCGTCCCCATAGTAAAATACCGTACGACATGATACTATGAAAGTAACTAAAATAGACCAGTCTCGCGGTATCAACATCAGTAAATTGACGGATTTTTCTCACAGCATATGCTGCTGAACTTAGCCGTCCTGCAAGGGATGTTAAATGAGGACCCCATTGAAGCCTTGAGTCGAGCGTGATCCCCAGGAAAACAGTTTTATCGACGAATTCTAGTTTCTCTTGATTCAATACTATTTCACAATTACTACTTTTGACATTTGGTAAAGAAAATCTTATGCACTTCGTTTTTTTCCCATTTAATACTAAATTATTAGCAGTGAACCAATTTTGGATCTGCAGTAGGGCGTTATTTACGTCGTCAAGATTTGATGCACGTCTATTAATTTTAAAAATCAAGGAGGTATCGTCAGCAAATAACACCATTTGTGGTTGGGTTTTTAACAAGTGGGGTAGATCATTAATATATACTAAAAAGAGGAAAGGACCTAATATCGAGCCTTGTGGTACACCCATTTTTACTTTTAAACCGAGTGAATTGACACCATTTATTTGAACCTGCTGTTGTCTATCATTTAAATAAGATTTTACTAAACTGAGCGCAAGTTTACCCAGTCCGTAATGCTCAAGTTTTAAGAGTAAGGTTTCGTGTTCGACGCAATCAAAAGCTTTGGAGAGGTCACAAAAAATCCCTATGGCGTCTTGGGACTCTTCCCAGGCCGTAAATATGTGTTTTAATAAGGTGACACCGGCATCAGTCGTACAACGTCCCTTGGTGAAACCGTATTGTTGGTCGTGTAATATTTTATTGGTGTTAAAATGATTGAGCATTTGGTTCAGCATCACCTTTTCAAATACCTTGCTGAAAACTGGTAACACGGATACGGGTCTATAATTATTGGTATCTTTACTGTCCCCCGATTTGAAAAGTGGTATTACCTTACTGTATTTCATTAGATCAGGGAAGACTCCTTGATCCACACACAAATTAAATATTAATGCTAAGTACGGCGCTATAGTCTCAATAATGGAGGTACATACTTTGATAGACATTCCCCATATGTCTTCGGTTAATTTGATCTTGATTTGCTTGAAAGCTTTTATTACTATTTCAGGGTTTATATGCTTGAACTTAAATTCAATCTGGCAGGATGGAACGTTTGCTTTTAATAAATCAATAGAACGTAAAGGCGAGGAATTTAAGATTTCAGTAGTTTTATGTGGGATACTGGTAAAGAAATTTACAAATTCTTGAGCAACATCTTTGTTAGTGCTTATGAGACCACGCGAAGTCTCTAGTGCGAAATCACTATTATGTCTTTTATTTCGGTTAGTTTCATCATTTATAATTTTCCAGACCGTCTTTATTTTATTATCGGCTGATTTAATCTTTTTGCTAATATGCAAGGCTTTAGCTACCTTGCAGGTATTTCTAAAAGTTTTAGAGTAGGTAGCAACGTATTTATTAAAAGTTTCGGAGTTAATATAAGGCTTAAGGCCATACAGCTCAAACAATTTCTCTCTACTTTTCCTAATACCCTTAGTTGCCCAGTCACTAAACAAAAAATTTGGGCAAATAGTTTTAGTTTTCATCTTTAAAGTGTTATTGAACTCGGTGCGCACTATCGAAAAGAACTCCTCATATAATTCATTCACATTGTTTTTAATATGGCCTGGTACACCTAACTTACTAATTAAGTTATTATTAAATCTATTTAGATTGCTTGGTGTTATTTGTCTAGTTTTTATCTGAATTTTTTGTAACAGTGTATTGGACTTGAACACAACGGTTTGACCGCTGTGATCAGAAGGGAGATAGTTTACAATGGCTTTATCTAAGTAGTCGCAGCAACAAAAAACATTATCGATACATGTAGCAGAATTTATAGTTATGCGAGTTGGTTCTGAAAACACATTTGACAAATTAAATGATTTAAAGAGACTTAATAATCGACTGCTATTTGAACTATTCTCTAAGATATTAATATTGAAGTCACCACAGATAATTAGCGATTTTTTACCAGTTCCAAGTTTTGCTAGAACATCTTCCATTACTGACTCAAATATGGAGTAGTTTTGATAATTAGGGGGTCTGTAAACGCACACTATAATATGCTTATCTAGCTCAACACAGGACAGTTCAATGTTATGTTCAACCGAAAGATCAACTATATCTTTACGAGTCTTAGATTTAATAGAATTTTTTACTAAGATTAATGAACCCCCACGCAGCATAGATTTTCGGTTAAAACAACTGCCCACACTATAATTTTCATAATTAATTAGCATTTCATAATCTTTCAACCAATGTTCAGTTAAACAAATAATTTCAAACATGGTTTTTTCTAAAAATAGTTCAATTTCTAATTGTTTGGATGAAAAACCTTGAATATTTTGATGAAATAATTTCAAGGAATTCTGCTTAGACCCTTTTTTACACTTTACTATTTGAGAGCAAGAAGGCACCTTGTTGTTGGTAGGAATAACAATATTGTTACTGGTATCTTCTGTTGTCTTACTAACTAGTTTAAATCAACATCCAGAGTGAGCCCCGAGACTCCCATGTCATCACCAGGCAATGATAACCCAATCCCACTACTTGTGGACCCCACATTAGAACTAGAATTTGCCAAAGTGACACATGGATCCTCCTTCGTACATTTATTGTAAATAGTTATAGCATTAGTGCTACAGTTATTTCGGGTGACCACCTGTACATTAGAATTATTACTAATAATTGCGGTGTTAATTATAGTACATGACTTCGACATACTACTTATGTCTGAGTTTATATAAGCTAATAGCCTCGCTATTTTGTGTCTAAACCTAATGGGCAGATACACTGTATTCCTTGTCGATTTCAACTTATCAACAAAACTGTTGGTGTCAAAAAATATAAGTTTGTCACTGTAGTGACTTACTAAGAAATGCATGTGCTTATTAAGCATATGTATATAATTGTTTTTTCTATTTGATAACCTCTCAAAATATGGAAAAGCACACAAAATAATTTTATTACAATTTATCTTTAAAAGCTCAGAAACAGTGTCAGTGATATCTTCTTTTTTGACATGTGAACTATTACCTACAAATACAGTAATGTTGGTATAAGAATCATATTGATTTCCTGTAATTGATGTCATTATTTCTTTGAAGGATGTCCCAGGTAAACAATAGTTTTGTGTAGTAAAACTAAAGTTGTTACTAACTAATTTCCCTAAACCTCTTCCTATACTATCTGAAAACATAACTGACTGATAACATACTTGACTACTACAAGAGGAAACACTACTAGCTGCTGACTGTACTGCTTGAGATAGTTCTTGCACAGTATCAGGTATATCTTGGATGGGGATACACTCCAGAGCACTCACAACTTGGGACGGGTCCTCCGTTGCCTCAGGCTGGAGACCATCAAGGTTGGATCCCCTCTGACAAGTACACCGAGTGTTGCTGAGAGTCAGCAAGTCCACACTGTCTACCAGCTCGTTTGTAGCAAGGATGTGTTCCTTTATTTGGTGGCGAGAGCACACATATTTATTATAAAGAGACTTTAGTGACTCATCAAGAACTTGAATTTCAGTTTGTAAGCGTTGAGTGTCTATTTCATAAATATTTATACTATCTTCTAATTTAATTTGATAGTTGTTCAACTTATTAATAAGAATAACACGTTCTTTCCTTAATTGAATATTTTTGGAATAATATTTTTGCTGTTTCTTGTATTTATTACATTTTTTAATGATTTTATTCAGTCTTGCATATTTTTTTATTTTATTTTGACTCATTTTATGACTATAGTTATGTTTCAGTAAGGAATCCTCAGTTAGGTCTATTGTTGTTATGGAATGTAGGTTACAATTTTTGTTTAACAATTCATTATACAAATGGTCAGTTTCTTTGATCTGAGTATGTTCCTTATCCTTTTGTAATTTTAGAATTTTAACATTTGCGTGGATTAATTCATCCTCCAGGTCCCTAATCTTATACAAAGCCTCCTCGTACAAATTACTGCAGTTGTTGAAGCCATCTGTGACAACCCTTAGTTGATCCCGTTCCTCGACAACATTGAGGTATAGAAGATGTAAGTCTACTAGTTCCTTTTTTAGGCTTGTGTTTTTAAGTATGACTTTCTCTACTTCCTTCTCACTTTCCTCTCTCTCCTCTAACAGCGCTTGACATTTTCTCTCTGAAGCCTCAAGTTCGTGAAGGGACGTTCTCAATCTAAGCTCCACCTCCTGAGCAGCAGCCTTACGGGTCATCACAGGCATGGTTTCAGGAATGAGTACTGAAAGTAAGATGAAAAGAACGGTGAGAACTACTTAGACAGAAAAACAAAAGGGAAAGCTAGAAATGAAAGGAAAAAAATGGGAGAAGTTAGTATAGCTTAATTGAGTAATGAGGTAGGCTGCTGAATCTAATTAAAATGCAACTAATATGATTAGATAACGTACAAAGTTACATTGATTCTATTGTCTTATGATTTTATTTTTACCTAAGTGGGTAGGATGCCTAGATAAAAAAATAAAATAAAATAAATAAAAAAAACCTAGTTATGCATAAAGATTACAATTGAAACTAACGATAGACAACGTTATTGTTGTTACGTTTCTATCACAGTATCGAAACACTAATAGAATAATAGTACCTATTTTGATATTTCACAAAGTAACTATGTAAACAAAGTGACTAGACCCAGTGCATTGGACCAAATCAAACAACAATTACGACTCAATGAATCTGTTACAGTCTATGTGACGATTGTGTGCTAAATTAGAGAGAATAAAAGTAAACAATACTCCCCGTTTAAATCCGCAGGTCGAACATCAGCTGTTCGTGAGAGGTTACCGGTAACGGTGGGCAACCAAACACTGTATTTAACTTTGTGGTTTTGCAGGAAAAACAATAATCCCGAGTATTTGTACAGTTATTTTACATTTGGATATAATAATACACCTTAATTACACTTAAAAATTAAATAAAACTAATTTTAAAATAAGGAACAAAATTTTGACATGTCACTCGGGCAGTGTTGCCACCACCTCCCCCACCTCGCGTGAAGAAGTAACAAACATATAAACACACACACTCACAAACTTTCGCCTTTATAATATTAGTGTGATAACCGACTAAAAATGTCTACGCTAGGGCGTCCAGAATCATGGTAATAGTTTCGCGTCGACGCCAACCTGTATATAATGTCACTGTACTCGGGGGGGCTGTGGTTCAGCTACGCCCAAAAGGCTTACAATGCTCTGCGGAACCAGGATAACAACGCATCTAGAGTGCTGTGCGTTTGCCTCGGTTCTGTAGCGCGTCATCTATGTTCGCTGAGGCACGTACACCCGGAACATAAAGGGCTAAGGAAGGAACACGGGTGGGCTTTAGTCAGTGAGAGTCTGACACTCTTTTCCGCTCCACCCAGAGCGGGGGGGGGGGTCATTTGATGATTTCCCACCCCCCAAAAAAAAAAAAAAAGGCACGTTCACCGACTGCTTCAATGCTGTACGGCGTAAGAGAGCAGCCTCGCTGCTAAACAGACTCCGTGGCAGCCTCAGCAGCATTCTACGCGGTACTATACCGCGTAGAATGCTGCTGGGGCTTTGGGGGGGGGGATTTATTTAACGTTGAAGAAACGTTTTCTTTGATAAAGAAGGTCATGGTGTCACTGAAACTAAGAATTCCGGAATATAAATAAAACCCTTTCCAATATATTAAACACATCACATGTTATTAATTTCTCTTTCCAGTCAACAGAGGTTTCATGACAGCGGCCGGCCAGCCCGACCAGTCCCGCTCGGCCCGCATCATGCTGAAGCAGGCGGCCAGCGGCGTGCTGCACTGGGCGCAGCTGCCGCCCGGCGCGGCGCCGCAGTGTCTCGACGATATGCTGGGCGAGAGGAAGAGGAATGAGAACAGGAAGCCTACGCCAAGAGAAACGAGAGCGGTTGAGGTTAGTAAACAAAAATTACCTTGTAGTTTAATTTTACCTAAAGTCTATTCAAACGTATGTTTCAAATTAATATTATTTCAAGTTAAACAAATATCAACTTTATTTTAATGGGAATTAAGTTGATTTCAGAGTGACTAGGACTATTGAAAAAGTTATAAATGTTAGAAGTTGTAGCGTAAACTGAACTTTATTATGTAGGATTTAAAGTTATTTTATTTTTAAGTTATTTTTCGATAAACTCATTTATTTACATTTTTGGCAAATTAATCGCGAATGCAGATTAGCGACAGACAAATTCCACCTTACTCATACTTACATCATACTCACAGGCACATATTTATAATGATAAAAACAATTTCTTTCCAGGGATGGCTGAACAAATCCAACGAGATCGACAAGGCGTTCTTCGCGATGAAGAAAAGCGCGGCCCACGTAAAGGGAAAACCTGTCTTTGGGTAAGAAAGTGCATGAAATACATGTTTCCTTTTAATCCTATATCTTGATCCTCCACTGCCCCTATAGTAACTTGGCGATAATTTATTTATTAGGGACAAAAAACAGTTACATGATACAAAATACAGGAAAATACTAAAATAAGATTAACAAACATGTAACCCACACCATTGTTCACGTTTTAACTAAAGGTTAGAAGTGCTAAAGACATCATAAAAACATAACCCTCCTTCTGGCGCAGTCGGGTAAAAAGAAAGAGAAAAGTAAAACAATAGTCGCTGCCACAATAATATTGCTGTGTTACTTAAGCTTAGCTTAATCTAACTTAAAATACTCCCTAAACAAAATAGCCAGAGCCATTCTCTTAAATGATTACTTAGATAGACAAAATATATCCAGTTACATAAAATGCGTGTTGAGAAGAATCAACAATAAGGGTCAGTTCACACCGAGACGCGACGCGACGTGACGATACTAGAAGAGGCCAGTGTCGTCGCGCTGCGCCGCGCGCCGCCGCGAGACGCATCCCAACGTCGCGAGGTGCATCGTAAAATCGTTGGCAACACGACGCCGCGCGGCGCAGTGGGACGTGTGACGGAAATAGTAGAGACAAGTCGCCAAGGCCGCGCGGCGTCGCGCTGCGCCTCGCGGCGTCGCGCTGCGCAGCGCCGCTCTCGCACGCCGCGCGCTGCCGCTGCGTCGCGATGCGTCGCTCTACGCCGCGCGGCGCAGCGCTGCGCAGCGCAACATATTCTGAACTCTCACAATGCAATGTGTACCTTTTCGTGTAGAAAATAAAGTATATTTTGAGTCACTCTTTTAAAAGTGTGCGTGCAGCGTCGCGTCGCGTCTCGGTGTGAACTGACCCTAAGTGTCGTATTGATGCGAAAGTAGATAGACCATGAATTACCATTAGGGATGCATGAAGAAGCCCCCTCGTGTAGTGCAGTTTGTTCCGCCAGTTACTCAACTGAACCGAGCGCTCGGCATATCCTGGACAGTCACACCCAACACCTTGTTTGACTGGCCAATTCTTCCATTGCGGTGGTAGGGCTAACGCCCGCCTGGTTTGCGACCACCCTCCCATCGGAGTACGGCGAGTGCCTAGAGATGAGTGAGGATGCGTAGCGAGGAATGTGTGTAAAACTAACCAATAACAACGCTAACTTAGTTCAAGCTATGAAAATGAAGCGATGTTATTGGTTTGTTTCACACACAGCCCTCGCTACGCGTCTTCGTACATCTCTGGTGGAAACGCAGCCTTAGGGACCTGTTGAAATTTGTTGGCAATTCGAAATTACTGTGACAACATAAGGGAAAGTTTCTGATTGTGCGAAAGGTGGGAGGTGCAGAAATTTATCAGAATTGTAGTTCGGATTTTATAATCGCTCCAATAGTATTCAAGATAAAATAAGTTCATTTATTTTCACTCACAGTGACTTTGTAGCACTTATTAGCTTTGAACTATACAGGGTTATTGGAAAAACACCAACAACCTCTTGAGAGGTCATTTTACTCATCATTATGAACAACTTCTACTATGAGACCAAACATGAAATCGCTAAAAAAATCAACTTTTTCCTGCATTTTATGTTCGTATAACTTGTCAAAATGTAGGGAACAGCTGATTTTTTTTTTCACGATTTCATGTTTGATGATGAGTACAGTGATCAATGACCTCTTAAGAGGTGGTTGGTGTTTTTCCAATAACCCTGTATAAATTCACATTGTGAGAGCTGGTGCCTAATGTAGAATTAGGAAAAACCTGTGTTACGGGTCACCAGGTCACGGCCACGTACAAAATGTTATGTAAAAATGATACTTACTTATATATATTTGTACAGATTGTGTCAACCATTTTGATACATGTGTTGTACGGGTTTAGCCAGTGTTACAAGTTCGACAATTTTACCAATAACACACTTTCTTTATTTTAATTTCCGTGTAAAATATAGGGTCACAGGGACATAACCAAAAAGATAACACGCAAAAAAAAGAAATTACGACCTTTCAACACACCCACGTGTTTCTTTACTTTTTTTTTTTGGGTTGCATCGCTGTTTGTTGCAGGGAAGCGCATCCTGTTACCAGGGAATCAGTAAGTACATGATTCTGAAAAAACAATTACTGTTCCGTATTTTTGACCGTGTAGTCTACCATCTATGAGTCTATGGTACCAGGTTGCGCCCCGGTGTCCCTGCCACCCTGTATAGTACAGACGCCAGCACATCAAGCTATACGAAACCGTAAAATTTTCGCAATCAACTTTGAACCTTATGCTTTCAGCGATAAAGTTGAAAATCTATTAAAGAAATTTGACAGATTGCAGTAGTTTGATGTGCTGGCGTCGTACAATAAATTATCAATTTACCAAAACATTATTGTTATTGAACGGAAATGTGAATAATTATGTGCTTTCATTCTCGTCTTCCTCTAGATGAGCTAAAATCAATATTGTGTTACTGTGAGCCAAATTAAAACGAGACATCAGTACATCATACAAGAATTTCAATGTAACGTTGCTATAGCAACCATATTTTTAAACCACTCTTGCATGAACGCTACGACCTCCAAAACAGAAAGGTGCAATATAAAAATATCCCAGTTATAGTTGTTTAGATGAAAGATATATCTACGTTATTATCAATTAGAGCTAAGGGAAACGTAAATAAACTTCGCGAAGACGAAACGGCCTGCCTGGATGTAAGCCAAGTGTTAATTCATAAAGTTTGAGCATCTTTATGAGCAGCGTTAACGGTCGCGAAAATTGGTCTTCAACCTCGTAAGACCCGGGGCCTGTTCGAAACGAAATAAACCATGTACTGTCGCAAACAAAACCAAAAAGGAAAACCAAACAAGCGATACTTTGAACTAGCCAGACGGCTTAATTAACTAGACATTATTTATGGGAGTGCTCAACCGTGTGCATTTATACATTCAATTGAGCACACTTTCTGTTTGCTTTTCACTTGCGTAGTTGGCTGTACTTATCTGAAAGTTTATAAGTCCGACAGCGGAATCCGCGTGGGCCTAAAAAAATGTAGCTGTTTTGAAACCCCAACGATGATTTATTATTCAACTGAAATAAACTTTGAAAAACACAAAAAATATAGGTAGTGTCAAAATTTAACATGTGAATATTTTTTGGGAAAGTGAATCTTATGTCCTAAGAAATAAGGTGTATTTTATTACAGCATTGTTGGAGCGCAGTCCGCTGAGAATCAACTGAGCAAGCCTTGGAAGCAAGAGAAGAAACACGCGAATAAAAATAAGAGAGAAAAGCTTAGGCGGAAGTATTCGCACTTAGATGAGCACTGATGTTAGAATGAGACAAAAATATGCGATGTTCCTCTGAGTGACAAGGATGGCGGTATATTTATTAGCATATGTCTTACAATGTCAGCGTTTGAGATGCTCAGTTGTTTTAAGCTATTATACACCAGCCAGGTATTCCATCAAACCCAGGCGATAATACATCTTGCATAGTGTTGTTATTTTATCATTTGCAGTATAACTTAAAATTTACGTACAAAAATAAAATACATATGCAATGAACACAGTGTTGTTTATTTTTTCCAATCTTTTGTTTTGACAGCTGAAAGAGAAATTCCTGTGGATTTGCCAAAAAGGATATAACATACTTTTTCTTTTTACCTTTTCTCGTAAACAAATATTTTAAAAAGAAAAAATCTTATTTCTTTCCAAAATTGTTTATACTTATCATTAATAACACTCCTTTTTTTGGGCAGTCGTGTAAAAATACGCGTTTAAGCATAAATTGTTGGTCGTGACTCAGTTTCTTGAAGCTGGACATTGGCGCCGATTCCCTTGTTCACAAACTAAACTTAATTTAAGTTCAGTACATCTTTTTCTTTCTATTTCATTAAGAAAAGGACAGAAGATAAATATTAGTTTAGTCCTGTCAAATTAGACAGCGCCTAACGTAAATTGACATATTTTTAGTAGCCATGTTTTTAATCACGTCTAAACTTGCTATGGAGTGTCTTAATTTGGCAGGACTAAACTAATATTTTTATCTTCTGTCCTTTTCTTAATGAAATAGAAAGAAAAAGATGCTCTGAACTTAAATTTAGTTAGTTTGTGAACAAGGGAATCGGCGCCATTGTCTTTGACAAGTTGAGTCATCAAATCCGGGTCTGCGCCATTTTTACCAAGCAGCACAACAACCAGTCTTCTCCGTGTCGATAGCAATCTAAGTGGACTCGGCCCAGAATTCGGCTACGTGTTTGGCGCCATCACTAGCGTCCATCAGTTCCTGTAACGTGCAGCTGTCAGGACACCGAGACATAATATTAAAGTGTCCCGTCGTTTGTGGAACAGCACCACAAAGGCGGAGTCGTCTATGAATTTCCACCTGAACAGGTTTTCCTTGCTTCTGCCAACCTGGGTCAAACGCTATAATTACCTAGTTCTGCGCCATTTTAACCAGTTCTACAACACCTACGTACTACTTCTGGTCACCATATTTTATTTCACTTAGTCATGATAAAAAAATCACTGAAATTCATATTATATTAGTCATTTCCTCCCTAAGCTATAAAGAGCAATGGCTACTGAGTTTATTTTATGGATCGATTTGAAATTCTTCGTGTGATAGATAGGTAACAGCCGACTTTTAAATTCTAGAACACCTTTGTGTAGACTAAACAAAATTGACAGTTCTATACCAGTAGTGATCTATTGTAGCACTAGAGGAATTTCTAGAAAAAATAAACAAAATTTTTTTTTTTGAGGCACTGTATGGACCCGTCTTTGTTCTTCGAGTTTCTTTCTAAATGCAATTTCGAACTAAAAGGATTTACATACATAAACTCGCGCCTTCTTCCCATGAGGGTGGGCGAAACTACTGACCGCTACCTGCTACGATTCTTACATACCTACTCCTTTTGCGTCGGTCGGTCACTACATGACCCGGTCCTCGTCCTGGCTGTTTATCTAGCTTTGTTCTAAATTCAAACTCGGAGTCAACGCATTTATTTCAAACTAGCTTCTGCCCGCGACTTCGTCCGCGTGAAATTTTCGTTCTTCGAAGGCTCGAGTGAACGGTTCTATGTCTTTTTCTACCTCCTTCGTCTACAATGTTCGTTTACCGATTTATGATATTTCTACCTTTCGTATGTTCGTCCTAAGTAGGCGAAATATGAGTAAGCCACCAATGCGATGTGACGCCAACTGTAAATCAGTACTGTCAATTATGATCTTTGTCATGAAGTGCGTAGGTACGGTCAGCAACAAAAGTCGATTAAAACTTCAGTTTTTTGCTCCGAGATTAATAAAACTGAAACGTTAATCGACTTTTGTTGCTGACTGTACTACGAATATCATTTGTTACGGATACCGTGAGCAGTGGTGGCCGGTGCTAATAGCCGCGATTTGCGAGTTGTAGATCGTAGGTTTAAACTCAGACAGGCGCTTTACTTTGTGTAAGTAAATTATAAAAGGCATGTTCTAGAACCAAAAATTCGAAGATATGTGACATCTACCAATCCGCACTGGGCCCTCTTGGGGCCCACTCCCTCTCACAGAGAGGAGGCCTGTGTCCCAGCAGCGGGAATAATAGAGGCTGATGTATGAGTCAAGATACGATTTGTTGCAAAGTCTTAAGCAGGATTTTGAGGTGCCTAAAAACTCTAGGCATATTCCAATGCGTGTGTTCACGTCAATATTTAACTTCACGAAATTATTTATAGTTTTATTGCTCATTGACGCCTTCATGTGGCGCTCGCGTCACAAACATACAAATGCAGCGTTTTGGGTAATTCCAAGTAACAACTAACAGTCGCAGTAATTACACGTCGTGCCAACGTAACTCGTAATGAGTATACCAAGTACTGTATACGTACAGTAAGTACTAGTTATAATAAACACGTAATTTCACAAATATGTGAGGCATTCTTATGGCGTAAGTCTGGCCCAAATCCCTTGATTTACTGCGCCCGAGCTAATTTAAGACAAGTGCTCGATTTTGCGTTGGGCTATAACATGACGACATTAATCACAGCACGCCACGTGGGCTTCCTTCCTGACAGATTGTAGGAAACACGATAAATTGTTTTATGAACGGTCGGACGTGTAGTTATTAGTCACATATTTTAGTTTCGGAATTGGTACTTGACGGTTCGTCTTGAAATATGTGGGTTTAGTGTGTTTTAGTGGGAATTACTTACGCACTTATCTTCGTGATGCGTGACTCGTGTTCTTGGCTGATGGATTTTAGCGTTCGATGTTTATGTGTGGTCGATAGGGACGAGTAGATGAGCTGGGAGGCTATTAACTAAAGGAGCTGAAAATAAAATTGAAAAAATAAGTTTCATTGCTATGCCAACGAAAAATCGAGTTGTCGATACGAAAGTCTTCAATGAGAGTTCTTTAGGTGCCTAAATAAAAGAAGTAAAGACTTATTTACCTCAAGTTTCTCATGTTCTTCTCTGATAAAGGTGGTGGTGGGACGTGGTGGATATGGTGGAGCTGTATCTATCTTTATGTGTTTAACTTCTTGAAATAAGTGAGCAGCTAGATGAGTCATCTCACGACGCTGAAGGTCGAAATTGATTCTTCTTTGATCATCTTTTGATCGGTGCTTCGTCCAACTAAATCTTCAAACTACTCCGTTATACTGTAACAACATGCCTACTGCAACACATGTCTCATAATGTGTTCGTAATCCAAAATGAAATAAATCTATCAATTCTGAATATTTTACACTTATAATGAATCACTCGATAAGCGCTCTGTCTAAAGTTGTGTTGCTATAAAACAAGACTGTTCAGTGTTCATCATGAAATGTGCTAAATTCCAACGGTAGCAAAATAAAAAATAATGTGTTGAGTTTCGAACAAATTATGAGAATCAACTAAATTAGATATGTGAGAAAAATAAATTGTGGGTAAGTAGGAAAATAAATTCTTAGGTTAAAAAAAATAATATCCCTCGAGCTTCGAATAAATCATGAGAATGAATTGAATTATTGAGAAAATTTTGATAAGTACGCTAATTGCGTAACACACTTCCAATCACAATATTATGAATCATTTTGAGGGATACCTACTGCATATCCATTGCTTCTTAGGTGCGAAAAATTTGTCTACTCGATAACGCAATGTATGTGGTTGAACCAATGATTTCAAAAGTATAATATATATAGGGTGACTGGTAATTAGTGACCGATACTTAAACACGTGATTTTACTCATCATTATGAACAACTTTTACTAACCTGAAATCGTGAAAAAAAAAACAGCTGTTCTCTACATTTTGACGAGTTAGACGAACATAAATGTAGGGAACAGCTGTTTTTTTTTCACGATTTCAGGTTTGGTCCCATAATAAAAGTTGTTCATAATGATGAGTAAAATCACGTGTTTAAGTATCGGTCACTAATTACCAGTCACCCTATAGGTATGTCAATGGGTTGAACTGTCAAAATGAAAGTCATTGCTATTGTTAGTGTGATACGCAGTTACCTTGCTGGGGTTTACCAGGATTTTACCCAACGGTTGGATAACCACGGCTAAATAATTTTATAGATTTGTTTATATCTAGATTCCTCCTTAATCTACAGCGGTTATCTGCAGTTTTATCCCTTTATTCATAAACATTGCTTCTTAAAGTTAAGTACCTAATGATTACATTACATAACATACATACATAATCAGCCTATATTGGTCCCACTGCTGGGACACAGGCCTCCTCTTGGTGAGAGGGAGTGGGCCGTAATCCACCACGCGGGCCCAGTGCGGATTGGCAGATGTCACATGTCTTCGAATGTTTGGTTCTAGGACATGCCAGCTTCCTCACGATGTTTTCCTTCACCGTTTTGAGAGCAGTGGTGATGAAATAATTTACACAAAGTAAAGCGTCTGTCTGGGTTCGAACCTACGACCTACAACTCGTAAGTCGCGGCCGTTACCACTTGGCCACCACTGCAGTCGCGGCCGTTACCACTTGGCCACCACTGCAGTCGCGGCCGTTACCACTTGGCCACCACTGCACACCTAATGATTAGCGACTGTTTAACCATAAGTACACTTTAATCATCGTTTATAAATACACCCCATAAAGTCTAGTATAAATAACTTAATGAATCACGATTCCCAAACATGATTTGTCCTATATTTATTAGCGACATGTTTTGTCTAGTCGTGTAATGACGACTATTAGTGTGGGAAGAGTTGACCGATATGATTCTGCGATCGCCAAGCTGCTTGACGCTTGAATGGCCTCCCATTTTGGTGGAAACCTGTATCCAGCGCTGGCATTACGGGGACGAGATTTCTTCGATTTTTGACGCTGCAAAAAAAGCGCGTGCTGAAAATGTAAAACAAAGTAAATTTAAAAAATGTTTCGGAATACCTGTAAAAACAAAAATATGAAAGTTTAGAAAAAATAAACTATTAAATACAATTAGAACCTCAGAGGGGCAATTCTCGTAATTTTAAGAACGCAGTCTCAATCTGTCAAAAATACCTCTAATTTCCCAACATTTTTGACAAGTTTTTGACATTGATTGTCGAGTGTGAGATGAGATTGCGACGAGATTTTTAACGTTTTTATTTACGGAAATTGGCTTTATGTAGGTAGACTTATCTTCTGGATTCAGCCAATCAGAAGCACTAATTAGCGGGGGTAAAAGACGGGCCCCAAGGTAGGCCAGGTAGCACGAACTATTTTTTAACGCTACGATTTTTTATCGCGCACTGGATTTTCAACTCTCGGTGTTGAGCCGAGCATTGAGAATCCAACATCAGAGTGCATCCCAGCGCGTCAAATAATACAGTTGGATTTTCAACTCTAGGCGCTAAGCAATGAGTTGAAAATTCTGTACGCGATATAAAATCGCCCGTGGGAATGAGGACTCGGTTACAGAAATTTTCACCATTGGCGTACCTAGGGCTTTTTTCCAGGGGGTCCTGGCCCCGAACCCTTTTTTTTTTCGTTGGGATATCCTCATATATGGAAACCCACCCTCCTTCTGGGATGAACGGAGGGTTGTCGGACTCCTACCGACTAGAACCCCACTGTTCCTTCTACTACCATAAGTTGGGGGCCCGAGAGCCACGAGAGATACTTGTACATTCGTCGCACCCTCGACTGATATCAGCCCGCCGTGCCTAGCGGGCCCCACCCCATCCCGAAGTGCGGGAGATCCCACAACCGATCCTTTTCTTTTAGCACGTTTTTCATTATTAAACATTCTGGCCACCCACGCCTGACCACATTCACGCAATATATACGCCTATGATTTTCACCAGAAAACATGATGACCGCTAAGCACATAAAAATGTCTTTCATATATCTATGGTTATGCAATACTTACATAAAAAAAAACAATTCATTTTCAGAAAAGAGGTTGCAATTTCTTCGGAACTGCTTTGCTTACGAAGAGACCACGGAGACCCCGATGTGAAATGTGCCTCGGAGAAAGTTCTCATAAAGGAGACCTTTTCGCTTTGCTGTTGACATACAAATAATAATCAGCAGCAAAGCGGAAAAAGACAAATTTATGGAGAACTGTTGCTTCTTTCTTCTGCTTCTTCTTGCTTGATGCTTCTGTACCATGGCTTCTGCCGTCTTCTGAATGCCTTTGTCGGTGTACCTACTACTACAGGTTAGTAGCAACATAATGGCACATCAAGCTACCCGAAACTGTCAAATTTTGCCAATCAACTTTGAACCTTATGCTTTAGCGTTAAAGTTGAAAATCTATTAAAGAAATTTGACAGATTGTAGTAGCTTGATGTGCTTGGCGTCTGTACCTACCTATGCTTATATGTAGCTGTAGTTCTGCTTATTTACATTGTGGCTAAAGATATCCTAATGATCCTTTGTAATATATAGGGTGACTGGTAATTAGTGACCGATACTTAAACACGTGATTTTACTCATCATTATGAACAACTTTTATTATGGGAACAAACCTGAAATCGCGAAAAAAAAATCAGCTGTTCCCTACATTTATGTTCGTCTAACTCGTCAAAATGTACAGCTGTTTTTTTTTCACGATTTCAGGTTTGGTTCCATAGTAAAAGTTGTTCATAATGATGAGTAAAATCACGTGTTTACCTAAGTATCGGTCACTAATTACCAGTCACCCTATATAAGTTACTTAGTAAGTATATCAACAGACTTCGTAATTAATGAGACCTGCAGGGTAATTGCGTAACACACTATCAGTAGCAATGGGATTAATTTTGACAGTTCAACAACATTCATTGCGTTATTTGCGTTGTTGAGCACACATTTTTCGAACATAAGGAGCAATGGATTAGAAATATGCTTCAAAATGATTCAAATTGAGAGTAATAGTGTGTTACGCAATTAGGGTGCTGAATCTTGCGTTTGTGTGTTCATAGCTCTGTTGTAATTAGCCAATTAGATCAAAGTTGTCTTTGGCACCGACTCGCACAATGCAAAGTTCACGTCTCGTAGTATAGAATAAGGTCCGCGTGGGGGTAGTTAGAAGATTAATAGTCCGCGTGACCACAGGGCGTGAAAAACAACAACGACCAACTCTTTTTTTTTTTTTTTTGTGGATGGGAAAGCATCAAATTACCCCCTCCCGTTCTGGGTGGAGCGGAAGGGAGTGTCAGAGTCTTACTGACTAAAACCCACCCGTGTTCCTTCCTTAGCCCTTTATGTTCCGGGCCAGCGGTAACCCTTTTGGACAATCCAGCTGACCCGGCAGGCTTCGGCCCTATGGGGCCCCTCCTCGATGCTGACATCTCTTTGAGGCGCGCGTGGAACACGTACGCGCCGTCCGGCACGGGCCTGGTCCTGATCGGACGGTGAGCTACCCATTACTCTCCGCCCGCAGGCCCGCGCCTACGGTGGCCGGGAGTCGTAACAACGACCAACTTTGGGTAACATTCATGCGAATTCTCTTTTAGGCAAGTCCCTTATGATGAGCTTTTTTAAATAGGCATCTAGTGGAGCAGTGGTGGTGGCCCAGTGGCAACAGCTGCGACTTACGAGTTTATAGGTCGTGGGTTCGAACCCAGACAGGCGCTTTACTTTGTGTAATTTATTTCATCACCACTGCTCTCAAAACGGTGAAGGAAAACATCGTAAGGAAACCGGCATGTCTTGGAACCAAAAATTCGAAGCCATGTGACTTCTACCAACCCGCACTGGGCCCGCCTGGTGGATTACGGCCCACTCCCTCTCACCAAGAGGAGGCCTGTCCCAGCTGATTATGATGATGATGATCTAATTAGTTACAATTGCAGAAAAAATAGCATCAATACGGACGATATTTTTACCTCCAAAGTTCTCTTCAAGAATTTTTCACCGAGACAGAACCAACTAAAATCGTATATTTTATTATCACCGAGAAAATAGCTCTCGTCGAACGTACGTATGTAGCCTATTTATAGTGTGTTGTATATCATTGCACGGAAAATGTAAACAAAATTACTGTTTGAGTAAATATATACGAGTTTAGAACGAGAAGGCCGAACGATATGCAAACTAGAGTGAGATTCGAGAGTTAGAATTGAGTAGGTACTATCAAGCTACTAAAACCTGTCAAATTTCTTTAATAGATTTTCAACTTTATCGCTAAAGAATAAGGTTCAAAGCTGATTGGAAAAATTTGACAGTTTCGGGTAGCTTGATGTGCTGGCGTCTGTACATTTTGGGACGTTAATAAATCATGACTGAAAGACACTGTAGTAAAAATTCAACTTAAAATTAAATGAAAATTGTTGTAAGCTGATCATTCGACTAAATTCAATATCTATAAAATCTTTCAGAAACCGGAAGTATCTTCCTAAGCCTGAATCCCGACCCCAACATAGTTGGGAAAAGGCTAGGCAGATGATGAATTTATAATTTTGAATTAATTTAATTTATGCAATAATTGATAGTTACTTTCTACAAGAAAAGTGACAACATCCATCATCACCATCATCATCTTCATCTCATCTGCATGATCTTCATCTTTTCCTAACATGATCTTAGGCAAAATATTTTTCATTTCTCATACTCGGAAAGAAGTGTTTGTTTGATCCGAATAGCGGGTGGAAGACGCTGCTTCCCACCCTTGGGCGGGAAAGACTCATAGTAGGTAATTGGTTCCCTCTGTAGGGCGGGAATGAATTAAAAAAAAAAAACTAAATTTGGTTAGGATAATCAGCTACGAAATTTTTTATATAATTAAAAAAAATGTTGCGGTCTTGTGAGTGTATAAACAGCCAGTATGAATAAAAATAAATACTTATTAAGCGGGACGGCCCGCGACGGTGACGCGGTGTGTTCCATATTTAAAATTTAAAACTATAAGGGTTCCTTGTAGGAACTACGGAACCCTAAAAAAGACTGTAGTAGGTACCTAATTATATTTAACTTTAAATTTCACAAATTGTTCTAACTTCTCAATTAATTTTAAATAGGTACTATTATTGTTATTATTAAAATATTTTAGAAAACCAATTTTTTTTTACTTTGAAATGAAAGTAGAGTGAAAATCATCAATGCCCACTCGGACTATAGCCTATAGTCTAAACGCCTCGTTTGGGAATTGATTCCTTTCGACCCTTGTACATACAACAATCTATTTTTTTTCAATATTTGATTTCTCTGCGTGTCCTAATTTAAAATTATACCAAGACTTTGCAAAAATCCAATAAACTGAACATTAAGAGACTGAGTTCCGATTTAGAAGAATCAAACAATGCCTCGCCTGCCCAAATCAGTGCATTATTTTAGGTGTCTGTAGGCGGTAAAATACATCCGCGGTGACTATTATCCTTATTTTGGCTTATCCTATAGGCTGGTTGCGGCTATTTGTCATAAGTTATTACATATTTTAAAGCCTATTTTCGGATTTATTTATATTCAAACTCCTTTAGGTCATCATAAAAAACATAACCCTCCTTCTGGCGCAGTCAGGTAAAAACGCCAGTGTCATCGTTTCGAATTTTGAACGTTCGATTTAGAAAAAAAAAACGTTTATTGGCGGAATGGTGGTAAAGAAATAGGCTGTTTATTTGATGAAAATACGAAATCATGAAATCAGTCTTACAGTTCAAGACATTTTAACGATCGGATAAAACAAAAGCGCGATATTTCAGGGACGCCTGCAGTTATAAACAAAACCGTTAAATTGTCACGAAATCCCGAAACCTATTATTCGAATAATTAATAATGTTGTTATGAGGAATGCCAAATAAAAGCCCTATTGTAAAAAAATTACAACACATTTTTTATTAAGTAGATGTTTTATTTTTCGGTGGTGTTTATATGAATTGTCTATCCACAGCGGCAGCGGTCTTCAGACGCCAGCACATCAAGCTACTACAATCTGTCAAACTTTTCAACTTTATCGCTAAAGTATAAGGTTCAAAGTTGATTGGGAAAATTTGACAGTTTCGGATAGCTTGATGTGCTGGCGTCTGTACATTATTGGTGTTACCCCCAGGATCGATAGTTTTGGACGTCCACGCGGGTGGTCCATATTCGGAGTACCTATTGCAACGTTACCTTTGCGGTTAAAATGTTCCCTCTTAACAGACTTCAAAAAAAAGAAGGAGGTTATCAATTCGTCACATACCTTTATGTATATTTTCTATCAAAAAATTATGCCTACATTTTTAGCGTTCCGTAACGGACCCTTAAAAGATCACTCTGTTGACCGTCTGTCAAGACCCTTTTCCTCAGGAACGCGTGGAGTTATTAAGTTGAAATCAATAACAAATACTGAGGGCTGCAATCCCTTGAAGCAGTGAAAAAATCAAACTTCTAAGTCAACGCAATCAAAAGATACGGGCGTTCATGTTCCGTTTATGCCGCAAATTTTGACACTTGCAAGGGAATCAAAACCTATAGGGTACTTCCCGTTGACCTAGAATCATGAAATTTGGCAAGAAGCAATGTCATGTAGCACAAGTAAACGAAAGAATCCGAAAACCGTAAAATTGTCTTATTCCCCGCATCGCATCGCCTGCCCGCGCTATCACTTCGTTTCGCTTAGCGTTCTTTCTAACTTTTTTCTTTTTGCTCGGCTCCTAAGGGTCATAGCATCGCCTTCCTCAAGAATTGGGCTATCAAATGCAAAAATATTTTTTTAAATCCGACTGGTAGTTCCAGAGATTAGCGCGTTCAAACAAACAAACAAGAGTTTGTCGAGTTTGTTTGTCGTATCCAGCGACTGGAGCAATGAGATCAGTTAGTAAAATAATAAATCCCCCGAAAGTTCGTTATCATACTGGCGTGAATCCAACACTAAACATCCAGGTGTTCTGAATTTGACCGTTTTATTCCGCATTTTATATTTCAAATGTATTTTTATACAGTCTGGCTTCATTGAAGATCGAAATAGTACAAGGTTAATCTCATAATCAAATGCTTCGTAGGAAAGCGTAGGATTGGAGTACAGACGAATTTATTATCTGTCCAGACGTATTGTAACACATAGATATAATATGTGTAGCATAAACATAATCAGCCTATAATGTTCCCACTGCTGGGACCTGGACACAGGCTTCATTTCCTATCAGAATACTAGCGCTGCGACATTTATTTTTTAAAGGTGGCAGCATCATGCTGAGATAGGAGCCTTTTGACCTCGTATAGGACTTTCTGTTTCATTTTCCTTTTGTTACTTTTTATTTTTATATATCTTAGATTTTTATTTTACTGTGTTTAGTTTAGTTTGTGATCTTCCTGTACGCGTCGCAATAAATACTTTTTATTTCTGTGAGAGGGAGTGCGCCGTAATCCACCACGCGGGCCAGTATAGATTCGTAGATGTGGTGAGTCGTGCGGGTTCGTAGATGTAACATGTCTTCGAATTTTTGGTTCTAGGATATGCTGGTTTCCTCACGATGCTTTCATTCACTTCACCGTTTTGAGAGCAGTGGTGACGTAATTAAAGACACAAAGTAAAGTGCCTGCTTGGATTCCTGGTCCCTGATTGAAATTAATGTATAATCCGCATTAAAGTGAATTAAATTGTCTTGATACACGATGGAAATTTTCTATTGAGGAGATCTGATGATCTCCTCAATAAGAACTATCGTTTAGTGATCTCTAAGCTACCGGTTGTTGCTGCCAGCTTCAAGCACTTATACCTAGTTGTCTGGTATTTTTGCTGAACTGGGCCTTTTTGGTGCAGCTGTGAGGCACACTTTCCTGCTAATTTCTTACATCGGACTTTAAACTTTCTATTTGTTGGTATCTGATGTAGGTAAGTCATCTGCCAGCCTTTTCCCAAATATGTTGGGGTCGGCTTCCAGTCTAATCGGCTGCAGCTGAATACCAGTATTTTACATGGAGCGACCGCCTATCTGACCACCACAACCCAGTTATTGGGTAATACGATACCCCTGGTAAGGCTGGTGTCAGACTTTCGGGCTTCTGACTACCCGTAACGACTGTCAAAGATCCACGAATGACAGCCGGGACCAACGGCTTAACGTGCTTTCCGAGGCACGGAGGGGTCTCGGTATGTAAAGAGATAGAGAGCGTAGCTTAACCTGATCGATCGACCTGTGCGGCTGTTATTATTTAGCCACGGGCCCCTCGTCATCCCCCATCTGATATAGATATATACGTATCTGGTGTATTTTATTTCTTTCTTCTTCTTTCTGCGGTTTCACTCGCATCCTAGAGAAGGTACGGATCTACTTAACTTCACAGAAAACTAATCCAACAAAAATCTAAATGTAATCCACGACATGGTCTTTCTGTGTGCCAAGTTTCAATTAAATCCCTTTTTTTATGGGTTAACAAACAGTGACAAATTACGTTTTGTAGGGAGAAATAAAAAAAACTGGGCAAGTGCGCCGACTCGCACTCGAAGGGTTCCGTAAGGCAACAACACCGAAAAAAAATGGGAGCCCCCCTTAATTATTTATTTTATTTTTAGTATTTGTTGTTAGAGCGGCAACAGAAATACATAATTTGTGAAAATTTCAACTGTCTAGCTATTGCAGTTCTTGAGATACAGCCTGATGACAGACAGACAGACGGACGGACAGACAGCGAAGTCTTAGTAATAGGGTCCCGTTTTTACCCTTACGGTACGGAACCCTAAAAAGATTCGGCCAACTGTGTCAACATCATTTTTCACGGAATACAGATAAAAAATAATCTTAAAATACTTTAAGAATTATTTCTTTTCCTTATACCTAATGGTTTAGTTTGCTTTTGATTGAGTAACAAAAATAGTACCTATACCTAGAGCGTTTTACCTATATAAAATAAAATAAAATTGAGAGGCTCATAATTCGGAAACGGTCCGTCGTAGGACCATGTGTCTCAGAGCCTAAATGGTTTCTACGGACAAGGTTAATCCGAAACTGCAAAAAAAATTTCAGATTTGCGGAAAAAAAAATTCAGGAAAATTTATACTAAAAAATTTTTTTTTTTTTGTTTTATCTGCTGCTCATAGTGCGCGCGTATACTCCAACTCTAACAAATCCTCTAAGACGACCCACTGACCTAATTATCTGAGAAAAAGCGCTGTCTAAGCAAAAATAATCCCTAAAGGCAAACCAGTGCTTATATTTTTAAATATAACGACGACAGTAGGTATGTACAATACGCCTACGTGCATGCAAATGCATACTATCAACACACTACACCCCATATTCAACGTCACAACTGTAATCCGGTGATAATTTCACGTCGTTGACGCCAGGGACAATAATTAAAGTAAAACTGAATGAATCCTCACAATACCTCCCACATATTATCACTGATCAAAGATCTCAATTCAAGAAAATTAAAAGTAGAATATTAATTACAATTTGACGCACCGAACGCGAGCGTTAAATCCAAGAGCGTACTTAACATGTCAGTATTTTACACAAATTCTTCGCGGTATAATTCCGAACGCTTCCGATGTGGGTTATTCGGGCTATTACTTCGGCAATGCGCAAACGCAAGCGGCAAGCGTCAAAATGTGCGCCCGCGCCGCCCGCCTCCAACAGATCTACTAATATATTTTTCTTTTGGAATTCATGGAGTCATTGAACGTTGAGAATTTTGTGTTTGACGGGAAAACATCTTCCTACACGTGCATGAGAACAATACATTAACTTGTTTTTTAACAAATTTAGATTTTACTGGCTTTAAACATTACATTTTCTAATCTCTGGTCTTAATAGAAAATTCCTCACTCAAAAGTTTATGTAAATAATCAATGGTAGAAGTGGAATTTTCACAAATTAAAAGCGTTCTCAAGAAATCTTTCCCGCACCAGAGATTTATTGAGCAAATACAAAGAAAAGTTGCGTTTTTTCTAGACGATAGGCACTTTATAGCTTTCATTATTCTGCAGGGAATGGTGCTGGCAAATAGTGGGCGAAATCCCAGATCTCGTCTAGAATTTATATTTTGTTTGTACGATAAAGTTCTCGATTGATACTCAACAGAGAGTCGATCCGAACTACGCATGTACAGTCAACAAAGGAGTTAAGTTATACAGGAGCGTCGGATATTGTTGAAGTTTACTAAGAAACCGATGGATATTCTCGAATAAAATTTTAGTTTATTAATAGAAAACAAACAGCTCATTTATTAAATTAAATTTCAGTCCAGAACATCCATCGGTTTCTTAGTAAACTTCAACTATATCCGACGCTCCTGTATACTTAACTCCTTTGTTGACTGTACCTAGGTAGATAGATATTATAATTATTACTAAGTGCTAAAAGAGGGGCTTGTGGCTAAGTAATAACAGCCGCAAGGGTCGATCGATCAGGTTAAGCTACGCTTGCCGCGGTTGGTCCGCGGATGGGTGACCATCTTCACATACCAAGACCCCTCCGTGCCTCGGAAAGCACGTTAAGCCGTTGGTCCCGGCTGTCATTCGTGGATCTTTGACAGTCGTTACGGGTCGTCACGTCAGTAGCCCGAAAGTCTGACAACCAGTCTTACCAAGGGGTATCATATTACCCAGTAACTGGGTTGTGGAGGTCAGGTAGGTAGTCGCTCCATGTAAAATAAAAATACCAACATAGCTGGGAAAAGGCTAGGCAGATGACTAAGTGCTAAACTTGATTATGGGATTAAAATAACTTCTTGCACTTCGGACCAGAACCCTAATAGTTGCGTACCTAACACACTCAATCTCTATCTGTATAATTTTTAAAGATATTGCTAATCCATTGCTTCATATTCTGTTCGAAAAAGTCTGCTCAACAACGTAAATAACGCAATGAATGTTGTTGAACTGTCAAAATGAAAGCCATGGCTACTGATAGAGCCAGTCCACACGGCGCGTTGCGTCAGCGTTGCGCCGACGCGAGCGCTGCCGTTGCGTTGTTTTACATACAAATAACCATAGTGTACACCAGTGCGCTGCGTCGTTTGGCCGGCAATGCGGTTAAAATGCATGCGTTGCGAGAACGCAACGCGCCGCGTGGACTGGCTCTATCAGTAGCCATGGCTTTCATTTTGACAGTTCAACAACATTCATTGCGTTATTTACACAATGTATTACGCAATTACCCCACAGGTCATTGCCTAATCACCCCCCCGGTGGGTTGGGTGGCATTGTCGAGGCGGGGGGCTCAGTAGCCGTGGCTTGGTCACCCACGGTGAAGCGAAGAGGAATCCGAGGATGCCGCATGGGCGACATCGCAACTGAGGCGGGCCGCGAGGCATCGCGGCGGGAGAGTAGTGCTGGTATTGCGGTGCGCCGCTCTCCCTACCTTCCGCGGCCTTGACGGGGTCGCCACCGTCTGATGGCGGACGCGGTGGGGCCGCAGGGGAGGAGGAGTGTCGGTATGACGTTGGCCGTTCTCCCTATCCTCTGCGGCCGAAAATTGGCAGGCGGCGGGGCGAATGACCTGACCCGTCACAGGGGGACCAAGGGTGCCCAGACACTGGGTCGTCAGGCCCCCATGTGCTGGTTTGGTCCTTGAGGTGGTCACGGCGTGCTATGTGTTCTGGTGCGCCGGTGATGGGGAGTACTTCCCGGAGGAGGGTCCGGTGACGGACAGCCGCGGCGGGTTCACGGATGAGTGCTAACGCGTGCCCGTATTCCCGCCATAAGCGGCAGAAGAGGACACCGTGGAGCTGGAGTTTTAGTGGGTTAGAGCCTCACATAACTGCACTATCTCCCCGTGGTAGTGCAGAATGCATGAGCATTTCTCCACGTTAAAAAAAAAAAGTCCATCCGAAAAAAGTTCTATATCATTATGATGAAACCTAAAAACACCAAAAAATTCACCATTTTGATTCCAAAGAGCTGTTTAAATACTCCGAACGAAGGTATTTAATCATCCCACAGTAATATGTTTCTTGGTATAAAAGAAGAAAAGCATCGTGAGCAACATCATCATGCCTAGCCTTTTCCCAACTTTGTTAGGGTCGACTTCCAGTCTAAATAGGCAGTCGCTCCATGTTTCATCATCATAATCAGCCTATAATGTTCCCACTGTTGGGACACAGGCCTCCTCTCGGTGAGAGGGAGAGGGCCGTAATCCACCGCGTGGGCCCAGTGCGGATTGGCAGATGTCACATGTCTTCGAATTTTTGGTTCTAGGACATGCCGGACATGTCGCTCCATGTAAAATACTGGTATTCAGCTGCATCCGGTTAGACTGGAAGCCGACCCCAACATAGTTGGGAAAAGGCTAGGCAGATGATGATGATTGAAGAGAGTTCTGTTATGAGTAACCGAGAAAAGGCTAGTTCGAATTGGAAGATTAAAAGTATTTCACCCAAATTCCCAAGTAATAGGTACAGCACATCAAGTTACCCGACACTGTAAAATTTTCCCAATCAACTTATGTTTTAGCGATAAAGTTGAAAATCTATTAAATAAATTTGACAGATTGTAGTAGCTTGATGTGCTGGCGTCTGTAGTCTGTACATTAGGCGGAGGCGAAGTAGATGTGACCTATCACGGTATCACCACTATATCTGACACAAGTGTACGAATTAAACGTAGTAATTAATTCATCGAAACAAATCGGTGAATCGGTTTAGCTTCCGCCTCTTCCCTTAAAGATTTGGCATCTTCGCAACGGAAGCACAAATGACGCAAACCGTAGTTTAGTCCCGATATTATTAGAACAAGATATTTCAGTGATTTTCTGTAGATTCCGGAGTGGGTCGTAGGTACATAATATCGGAGTATCGGAAACGTCATAAATCGATTTTTGTATCGAGGATGTTTATTTTTAATCGGTCCTAAGGAAATCCGTAGTCGATAAACTATTTTAGACGGAATTAGGTTTATTGACAAAATCGATAACTCCTGCGCCGTTCACAGTTAGGAAACGGTTCAGTAATAGCTGAACGACGAGTTACGGGCTTGACGTGTTTCGGAAGCAACCGTTTCATGGTAATCATCGGCTGCCATTCTGTGAATTATAATTTTCCGTATTTACCTCTATGTTTTCTATTGATGGATATTTTGGGACACAATTCATTCTGTAGAAACAAAAGTTTTAAATACTTGTAAGTTTGCAACACGTTAAAAAATTCGTTTGAAGATTTTCTCCTAATTACACCTTCCGTTTACATTAACGCTGTTCTCACAAAAATACGCGTCCAGTTCAAAGATCATTTAGCAGAGCAGTCAAATTAGAAATGACTTACGGCACGTTGGTTCTGATTGGTCCCGACGTTCCCTTCGACTGTGATATAACTCGACAGCTGTCACGCCAAGGGAGAGCCCACACGACGCCGACGCTAGCCCATTCATTTAACCCACAGCTATTTCAGAATCCAAGAAAAAATTTTAGATTTCCATGTCACCTATTTCCATCGCGACATTTTGATTTGATAGGTGCCACAGAACGCTTGTAAAACAGAGATTATAACGTGTTTTATTATTCTTTATGTTGCGGTTTCCAACAGTTTTATGCTTCCGTCAGATAGTGCAGATGAAGAAAATGGTTTCTGAGCTGACTTTTATACGGGTTTTAGAGATAGACATATAAAAGTCAGGGTGTTATTTATGAAGTGGGACAAAACGTCAAAAAGATGTAAATTCTTGCGGTTATCAAAGGCTTCGATGAGTAATGCACACTCGTAAAAGCTGTTGCAGTAATCCATATGATTGTGGAGAAAATATAAATGAGGTTTGGTTTGGAAAACAAAAGAAGCATTCCAGAATACATTAATCTACATACGAGTAACGATGTTATGATAAACTGCTTTTGTTCGAAAGCGAGTTTTTGTGTGCATCTAAACAAGATATTATTAATCGCCTGCACAGACGCCCGAAATCACCCGTGTGAGAGTACAAAAATATTCTGTTGGCGTCACAAAAATCATCCGCTTTATCTCAGCCAAGTTTCTTAATTTTTACGAGATTACCGTCGGTGCTCCATAGACCAATTACTTTTTTTTTGTATTGTCAGCTGTTTCTAATGTTGCAATTAGAGCACTAGCTGTCTTTTCTAAGTGCAACTTTAAGTCGAATGCTAGTTGGCAATCGCCACTGATCTTTTTGTCTGGCGGATGTCTACGGTCTTCTATTGTTTTTATTACGCTTTCAACATTACTTTGTCCGTGAATTACGATTGGCCATCACTCTGTCACTTGTATTTCTTAAAACAAAAGACATATGTCTTCATTTTGATTTTCATATGACAAAAGACGTGCAGTTTGTCTTTGAAAGTCATGCCAATTGTTTTTGTTCGTAATGATTTGAAAAAGCACTATTTTCTTGTTTCAACGAATTTTCCACTTGGTAGGTACTTATAGATGATGAAATCTCAATCATATAAGCATCGTTGAAGTTCTCGCAAAATCATACAGCTGAAATAAAATCTGGATTTACTAAAACTCTTCGCATTTTGTTTTTTTGAAGTAGTAGAAACTCGCAGTAGTATCTATTTGCCTACCTATGTAAAGACCATAGATATACATGAACTTTGTAAAGTTCTTATGATAAAACTTAAGATACAACCGACGCAGCTGCCAAAATACTTAGATAAAACGCAAATTGTATCTTTGCGAAATGATTTAGAAGCTACAGAATCTTAAAATTATATTTCGTGTCCTCATTAATTAACGTTAGTATTCAAATTCCACATTCCAAACCGAATAATCACGGCATACAAAGCTAGTTAAACTATTCTCATAGTTTATTAATCAATAGCAATGCAAATTACAATAATATCAGATATAATATCGTTGATATCATCCGACATAGTGAGGAAGGACGACTTACCATTTTAACATGTGAACGATATTATGAATGAACGCATGTGCAGTGTGCACTCTCAAAATATACGTCTAATGAGACGACAGCAATTTATGTTTTAATGTCCACGACATGATGTTCATTCACTAACTGCGTTTAGTTTAGGATCAGTGCTGAGATTCTGATATCTTGTTCGTTCGCCAGTTAGAACTCGTTGATATGATAGAGTATCTAATGATTCTGCTCTTGTTTTAGGCCTTTTGACAAGATTTTATTTAACATTGTGATTTTATAAATTGTTTTGCCAGTCTTATCAAGGGGGTTTCGTATTACTTAGTAACTGGTTTGTGGAGGTAAGGTAGGCAGTCGCTCCATGTAAAATACTGGTGTTCAGCTGCATACAGTTAGACTGGAAGTCGACCCCAACATAGTTGGGAAAAGGCTAGGCAGATGTAGACGATGATAAGATGGATTTTATAAATTGTTTATTGGGATTTTCAAGGTCCACCATTATCATCCTCCTGCCATTTTTTGCCGGTGCAGCGCAGCATGTCTTCTTCGGTTCAACTCTATTAGCCATCATCTCAGTACAGTCACCCCCTTTCTAGCTATATCATCTTTCACACAATCCATCAATCGTTCCTTTGGACTTTCTTCTACTGTTGTGCTCGATGTTGGTGCACCATCAGCAATGATAATTTGGCTATACTAAGTCAACGATGTTCAAGAGTTATATCTTTTAAAATGCATTAACAAATTCTCTATGCATTAACAGTTCACACTATCAACGCTTCCATACTGTCTATACCAGAACACTCCTAATTCACATACTGTATATGAAATCAAAAACGAAGTAGGTACCTTTCGCTTTTGCACACTTGGCATCTCATTCGCCAAGTGTGCGGCGTGTGATAAGCAATTTTGTTCCAATAAAGTATGAGGGGCAATTTTCGAAATTTTAAGAACTTCATAGTCTGATCTCAGTCTCACTCAACGTCAAATACCTGATTTCTCCACATTTTTGACAAGTTTTTGACATTGATTGTCGCTGAGATGAGATTGCGACTAGATTTTGAACGTTTTAAATTACGGGAATTGGCTTTCTGAATCGTGGTTTAAAATGCTATATGTAAAACAATGTTTCTTTCATAATTTTCAGCTCGTTACGAGAGTCAAAGGAGTAAGAATATAAATTTCACAACATCGTGTTTTCGTCTCATTAGTTTTCAACACTTTTCACGAAGTCTTCTATTAAAATAAGATCATCAAGAAATCTCACGGAGCTGGTGTCTTGTATCGCCTTACAAATCAGTAGGGTGCTCTTTAAAAATAAAACTTCCAACGTGGTCATTCTAAAATTAGTGTGGAGGAAATTCAGTGAATTTCGTTTGATTTTTCCCTCTTCTAATTTTTATTTTTATTGGGAAATCTTGATTGAAGATTATTTCTTGCTTAATGCGGAGAATGGATCGACGACGTCCGGGATATAAAGCTCATCTAAAATTTTAGATATCTCTTGTTTTGTCCATACATGCTTTCAGACTTTAGTTAGACTACTATCTATACACGGTATGAGTAACGACACAATACTACCTACTTTTAATAGAGTCTAAATCAATTTCATACGTTGCAATATTAATAAGGAGTAAGCGACTTCTCTTACTTACTGAGTATAAAAACGCAGTAACAGTTTCGTCATAGAAAGAGCCGAACAAGATAGACTACTGCCTACCTTAGTTAAACGAACAACTAAAAACGCACTTGTACCAGATTGTCTTCATCCCACAAACATTTACGATGTAAAAGATATTCAGCCTGCGAGCGATTCTATTTTCGCCAAAAAATATGTGGATCATACAGAGCTAGCACCAACTGTTTATCTTGCTATCTGAGCGGCGAAAGAAACTCAAGAACCGAAGAACCATATCAAAGTATTTCATCGCGTTCTAATAAACGTTCGATACAATAAACAAAATAAATGTTGAAGAAACATCTATTTGTGTTCGCGCCTAACCGAGGCTTGCCTTGGAGGGTAACGCCCTTAATTTTAAAACTATAAGCTTCTTAGGAAGCAGGGTTATTTTTGGGTGGTGTTCAGAAGGCCAAACAATTGTCTTTGTCGGTTGAGGTGGAAGGGTTACTTCAAAGGGATAGGCAGTTTCTGTAAAGTAGGTTGGTGTTTATTTGTGTGATGTGAGTGATGTTGAGAGCAGTGGTGGCCCCCTGGTCACGGACAAGTTGTAGGTCGTAGGTTCGAACCCAGACAGGCGCTTTACTTTGTGTAAATTATTTAATTACCACTGCTCTCAAAACTGTAACGGAAAACATCGCGAGGGTCCTAGAACCAAAAAAATCAAAGACATGTGACATCCACCAACCCGCACTGGGCCCGCGTGGTGGATTACGGCCCATTCCCTCTAGCTGAGTGGAGGCCTGTGTCCCAGCAGTGGGAACATTCTAGGCTGATTATGAGTGATGTCATATGTTCATAACCACTTCAGAAATATTGTTACTTGTCCAGGTCAAATGTCAATTTTTCTTGTAGAAAACTTGGAGGCACTTGTACCTACTTGCTGATCTTAGTGTTGCAGAACCTGTTCTAAATCTACAATATCTTAGCTACAGTTGTTACAAATTAAGTACAATCTATTGCAAAACTGTAATATAGCTGTATATATCTCTGAAAATATCAGGGGAACTGAGATTGGGGCCTGTCTTCGAAACAAGTAATTTGCTGGATGTCTGTGATTATATCGCGACTTTCAGTCAATCCATCAACCTGCAGTACCTTTGGTACCTGGAAGCTAGTATAATGCTCAGTTCCTATAAACAAAAACGAATGGTTTTGCTTACCAATAGTAGCATTTTCTTGCTGTCAAACTGGGAATATAAATAGATCCGTAAGCAAATTTTACCTGTGATAGCTACATCCATATATATGGGTCTACTATACAAAGCTCTGAGGCCTTTGCTTCATTATTGGTAAAGATAAAGAGTCTTAATTTTAACCTATAACAGTCCGTAAATTATAGGAATCGGCCATTATTATTATTATATTTTACATAACTCGGGATCATGCGGTCCCGGTCCTTTGGAAGGCGTACGAGGGGCCGAAGCCAACTCGCAGAGGCCCCTTACGAAATTTTACAGAAATGCGGCACCAACCGACGATTATCCCTGTATGCACTATGCAAGTGCACCCAAGGATAACCCCCGGTTGGTGTAGGACTATTACAGGTTATGGAAAAATAAAAAGTTGGACTATTGGTTTGGGTGGCTAAAGTGGACCGGTTTCCAGGAACTATGGTAAAACTATGACCCCTGCCTGATCAATGCACACAGATAAAATAGCAGGGGGTGACTTGCACACTCAATAATGGGCCCCCGAAAACGGCCGCTAGCATTATTATTATTATTATTAATTATTATTAGCCTGTGATGTCCCACTGCAGGGCAAAGGCCTCCCTACTCTCTTTCCACTTCTCTCTGTTCAAAGCTGTTAAACGGCCATTAGTAGGTAATTAAGTACTTACTTAGTTTAAGTTATTGTACGTTCTGTCTTGAAAACCACGACTTCATCCTTGAAAAGCTCTTAGATATTGAAGCATCAGTAACGACGCCAAAATTTTCCTCGCGATACTAAAATGTATGTATTTCAGGGTATTATATATCTTCATCGCTGGTCTTTGGTTGGTCGACAGAATATTTGGGAAATTCGAAGCGGTTGTAAAATTTGTTTCTGTTTGATAATGTGAGGATAATATAGAACAGACATTTCGATGATTCACAGAGTGTTTCGTCGAGAGTTTTCGAGGAGAAAGATTTTCAGTGTTTAGGTTTGGGTTAGGTACTCTCGATCTCTCCTATAGGTGACTAGATTTAAGTTCACGATGAAAGTAGAAAAGATCGACTATATTCAAATCTTAGCACTTTTAACTTAAAAGATTTTGTCGTGTGCAAGTTAAGTCTGCCATTTCTTCTGAAAAGTGTGCCATGTTGTAGGTAGTCGACTAAACGCAAGGATTCTAGTTAATAAAGAAATGAAATATTTCCATATTAAAGTACCTCAACAATCCAGTACTTTTGACAATCTGCCAAGCATCACCTATTCCTAATTTAGACAGTTTCGTAGATGCCTCCCAGCGATGATTGAGGAATAGAATTCGCATATCAACAGATTTCTAACCGATTTATAAACTGCGGTGGTAGAATAAACATGTGGGTTAACAGCTTGTTAAACACAGGCAATTAAACAAGGTGCATGTTTACATTGGTTCAGGAATTAGATGTACTTATTGTTATTTGATGTAGCGTCTGCAGAAATAAAAGTAAGTTTACGGCTAGAAAGACGTGGAAGGAGGACGGTAAAGAGTTTGTAATAAAACTAAACTGCGCTTTGAGTTCGTTAGTTGTGGATTTAAATTCGAATTCGGAAACAGAATGCTTTGCTGACAGACCAAATCCCGTAATTAAAAACATTCAATCATTTCAGCGACAATCAATGTCAAAAAATTAGGGAAATTAGAGGTATTTTTGACAGATTGAGACCGATATCAAACTGTGAACGTTCTTAAAATTACGGGAATTACCCTTGTATAACCCCTTTGATCTTCCTTTGTCGCATAAAATTCAGCGTTCGTAGTAGTTTTTTCTTTCATTCACTGCTCGACGCATTGAGTGTGAGTGGCCATGTGTTGAATTAGTCAAGTCCGTCACCGAGCTCTTTATCGGACCACGTTTTAATCTAATTAAATCCCATAAATTCAGCATAAAAAGTCCCAAACTATCATCGAGTACCATAATATTAATCTATGAATCACTTTAAAATAGTCAAATTAGAATTTTATTCACCGATTTCCATGTGGCCGTCTTTTGATCGTTCAACGACATTTCTGTTAGGTTGCTCGTTGAATGATATATTTTTACTATTATTTCGTTCTCGGCCTGACATTAATGGACTATCAACTGGTTGATGTCGCGTCATAAGTTTTCTGTGACATGAGATTGTGGAAATATGCAACAACGTTCTTTTTAGAGTCAAATAAATCGTCATCTGCAACCGTACCGCTACCAGCAAAGCGGCGGGTGTGTCGTGAAAAGTAACTGTTGACTCATGGAAATGCTTGCGTTATGTTCCGTTCTGAGAATATATTTCATGAAGCTCGTAAACTGAATGTTCTACTCTGTTTTGCATTCATAAGTTTGTTAGGTTATAACTGGTAAAAGCCATTGAATCAAAAGATAGATTCCCTGCTGTTTTAAAGTGTTGATACAGAAAGTGTTGGATGGAACCACATGATAAAATAGACCTAGATAACGCAAGTATCACGATGTGTTAAAACCAAGCGTGCAATTTTTTGACTACCTACTATGACGTCACAAGCACTATTTAGTGATGGGAAAATCAAATCGATTTTTGAATCGATTGGATTGGGGTGGGGCGAGACGGGTGCCGCACGTGGAGGCGTGTTTGCACGCCTCCACGTGCGGCACCCGTCTCGCCCCACCCCCGGGGCCTAGCGCCAGCGCTCACGCTCGCCCAGCCAGCAGTACACAGGACTGAGCGTGAAAGTGGCGATGGCGGCTTACGATTTTTGTTCGTAAGCTGGTGCGATTTTTGGCACGCGAAGTAGTTGCTCTTGCGTTAACTAGGTGTATCTTTATCTGTGGAATAGAGTAGTAGAGTTTTATAATTATGTAGGTAGGTACCTATCTATCATTGTCATGTCATCCTGTGGAAGAATAATTCTCAAAACGATGAAGATATTTTATCGTGAGGAAACCAGCATGTCCTAGAACCAAAAAAATCGAACACATGTGACATCTAAGTACCAACCCGCACTGTGCCTGCGTGGTGGATTACGGTCCACTCCTTCTCAGGCAGTGGGAACATGGCTGATTATGTTGCCTTGCCTATGCTGAACTAAGGTCCAGATCAGCATTTGATGCAGCAGTGATGTGGCCTTTTTCATGGGTATTTTTCTATTATCTCGGGTAAAACTAGATCCAAAAACAAAGACCAAATTTTAGGTTGTTCCGGATGTCCAAACTGTTGAGTAATAACGAACGAACGAACTTCAAGTCGTTCGTGGTGCGTGTTCCGACACATCATCTCGAGAAGTTCAGTTCCTCAAGGAAGAGTTCTGGCCGAAGGGTGCGCTGTATCGCCGCCGGTTTTGTGGCCGGCTACATGACACCAGTCAGCGAAACACGACGCAGACACTTCGTGTGCTATAGTTTGTTAGTTTTTTAGTGTAATAAAATTGTAATTGTATGTTGTATTGTATTTATAGTATTTTTATAAAAATATTGTACCTATTGTATGTGTTTTTTAAGGGCCTTGATGCCTGAAATAAATAAAATAAAGTGTTGAAACGGTTCTATTGCTAACTGGTTCGTTCAAGATGTTTCTTTTTTTAAATGATTAATCTAAACTGCAAATAGACCCAAACTAAAACAATATTTCAACACAGAACAACAATTTTAGGATTATAAAAATTATAATAGATGTTCGCCCGCCTGGCCCGCCATTACCTATAAATCGTGCAAGGAAGCGTTATTTTAAATTAGAAAGTTAAAATAACTAACGTAACAGATACTAGCAGTTAATTTCGTAAGATTTATGTTAGGCAACACATCTCTAGAGAAAAGCTATTTATAATGTGTATTGTGACGTCATAATTCATGTTATAGCGCTTCGTTTACGAGAGACTAATTTCATGTAGGTATTTAGGTAGTTAGTGCTGAAAGCGAACTCATATACTCTGCTCCAAAAGTCATCATCGTCTGCTTAGCCTTTTCCCAACTATGTTGGGGTCGGCTTCCAGTCTAACCGGATGCAGCTAAATATCAGTATTTTACATGGAGCGACTTTGTTTCTATTTTAATCTGATACTTTTGGAGTCCGTGGCTAAATAATAACAGCCGTACAGGTCGATCGATCAGGTTAAGCTACGCTTGCTGCGGTTGGTCTGTGGATGGGTAACCATCTTTACATTCCACGACCCCTACGTGCCTCGGAAAGCACGTTAAGCCGCTGGTACCGGCTGTCATTCGTGGATCTTTGACAGTCGTTACGGGTAATCAGAAGTCCGAAAGTCTGACAACCAGTCATACCAAGGGGTATCGTATTACCCAGTCACTGGGTTGTGGAATTCGGATAGGCAGTCGCTCCACGTAAAATACTGGTATTCAGCTGCATCCGGTTAGATCGTTGGAAGCCGACCCCAACATGGGAAAAGGCTAGGCAGATAATGATTTTATTTTGAAACCAACGTGGTACTCCCGGCGCCCGATGACGGTGACCATTAGGTAGGTATAGGCTATCAGTTCATTATGGCCAGTAACATTCTGGCGTAGGCAGATGTCAACGATATATGTATTATACCTATCAAAATCTTTTTAATTTCGGAAGTTTAATCAGCTGCCAAGATTCATTGGGCACATCTTTCACGTGGAACTAACGGCTATAGTTAGGTGAATCAGACTTACCTACATTGTGGAACGTAGTGGTCACGTTAACTCGCGAAAGTTATGACTTGTATCCTGTGGTAAAGCCAACGGCACCATGCGGACCACCACTATAATAACAACTCGCATAGTTGTTATATTATATTCATATATTGGTAACCGCTTCGCAAGGTTTTTACGGTTTGACAAAACATCGAGATTAAGTACTTTATTAAATGTAGGTTTAGTAATTTACTTAAGTTATTGAATAATATTAATCCATCTCCTATCCTGTCCACTGGGTCTGAAAACGTGCAGTCAATGTGATCCTACCAAAAAGTACTCTGTAAAGTGATCTCTGCGCTGCTACTGACATCCCCGTGGAAGTGGCAATGTTTTGGGCCAAAAAGACATACTAAAATACAGTCGCGCTAGCGACACGAAGAAGAATTTACTTATGGTTGATTTTTCCAACGCCAGATAACTTTATTGGAGGAATAGTTAATTTTGAATTTTTGACAGTTCTTCCATACAAAACCTGTCAGACGTCAATTTTATTCCACGAATAAAAATTATCGGTCGAACTAAATGATGGTGAAAATCACATCGAAATCCGTTGTGTTTACAAACATTTAAACTCACATTCACAAACAGCCAGACCCGGAACAACTACTTGTAGGTCATACAAATATTTGTTCCGTGCGGGAATCGAACCCGCGACATGCACCACTGCGCCAAACGTGCCGTCCAAATAATAATTGATTACATAGATTTCCTAGAAATTGTCCTGTCATCATCTAGGGGTAGCACTGCCTCCCACTCCCGCAGCGAGTTAGTCTCGTCCCGATCGCCGAACCTCTACCATTACCATCTCCATCTTGTGTCTGCCTGTTTTGACTTAGTGTTAAACTGTTAACCCAAAAGTGTAACAAGGTCAAACCCCAAATTATACTATTTCTTTTCGTGTATTTAAATTGTTTTTTTTTTTAAACAATGTTTACGTGGCCTCGCGTAACAATGCGTGTAACTGCCAACGGCAAAGCACAGGAAGTGCAATTCAAGTGCGTTTTACGTTTTACCGTAGATTTTCAAGTCCTCCAAAAGTGTTGGCTTCGCATTCTACTAGAGATTCCAAAGCCTCTCCAGAACTGCTAGCTTCGGTGGCTGTCCTCAGCACTTTCGATAGGGCCAGGAGTACCCTCCAGGGATGTCTGTACCCACCGTGCGATTTTAGCGGGTAATCATAAGTCCGAATCAGCATGAACTTTCCAAGACTATTGGAACTCTCGTATTTATCACTATTTGCTCCCGATGGAAATAAGGTACACGTGTGACAGATCATTAGTGGTTTTTATAAATAAATCTATGGTTACCGAGTGTATTTTTGCGTCTACCACCCACGGATTGGTCATTTGTATTTTGAAATGTGTCTGAAAGTACTACCTATATTTTTTTAAATAGGTAATTGTCTACTACGATTTTGCTGGATCTTTAGAAAAAGAAACTAAGTAAGTATAATTTAACGTTAAAGAGTGACAACCTGATTTGGCGCGTCTTGCCTGTGCTTTATATTACGTTTTTTGGTTCATTTGGACTGCATTGTCTGCAATGATATACCTACATATAACATAACATACCTACAAACGCAGCCTATAATGTTCCCACTGCAGGGACACAGGCGTTCTCTCCTCGAGAGGGAGTCGGCCATAATCCACCACGTCAGCCCAGGGCCGTAATTCCCTATGACACAGTGAACGAAACCGCGCGAAGTCAACGCAATAGGTATTGGCGGGATTGATTGATCGTGGTTTCGGTAATTAGGGCTCCTCAGTGCGGGTTGGCAGATGTCACATGTCTTCGAATTTTTTGGTTCCAGGACATTTATTTATTTAATACTTCAAGTCAAGCACATAAATGTAGGTACAGAGGCGGACTTAATGCCAACAAAGGCATTTTCTAGCAGTCAACCTTTGGGTGATGCAGGACAAACATGGTGGTAGGTGCAATCATGAACATTGAGGAATAAATATCCCACCAAAAACATTTTCATGTAAAATGTTGCCAAAACGAGACCACAATATGGCTCGCACTGCCAAAAAGTTATCAGATCTCATGTAGAGCCAAGCTTCTAACTCTACACGCCCTAACTTCAAACTCTACACCTTAGTCAAAATATGAGGCTTGGCCGTTCCCATTCGATGTTGACCTCACCAGGAAAGGCAATCTGTCACTTTTATACATTGATATCTATTAAACATAGGTAGGTACCTACATTATAATAAGCAAAACTCGATGTTTTGGCTAGTCGAAAAACCGTGCGAAATCGGCCCCGATCCCGTCGTAGTTTCCAGAAATAAAGTTGACTGTTGTTTTTTGAAAACTCATAACAATGTCGCAATACCACATCACAATTATTTTACTCGTAGACTGGCAGCTTGTTACCCCTGACTTGTCCTGACACTTGTAAATAGTTACAAGCAGTGAGCCAGTGGAGATTTATGAAGATTAATCGTTGTGAACAAATGGGAAGCTTTAGTATTTAACTCGGAATTCAAATTAAAATAAAAAAGCCCGGAATACACCTGCTTGTAACTTCGACAAAAGTATATGCAAGTCGCTTGCCTGCCGTGTGCCATGACACCTTGTGATTGGTGATTATCGTGCATCATACAGGCCCTTGCATAATTATGTGCAAGTTACAGGCATGTTTATTCCGGGTTTTTGTTTTAATGAGGAATAGGAGCAACCAGGCGGAGTAATTGCGTAACACACTAACAGTAGGAATGGTTTCCATTTTGACAATTCAACGACATTCATTGCATTATATTTACGATGTTGAGCAGACAAATTTTTCGTATTTACGAAGCAATGGATTAGCAATACTTATCCTTCAAAATGATTGATTGTGATACTTAATTGAAAGTGTGTTACGCAATTAGCGTGCTAAGTACCTAGTTTGTATTTCTATAGGATCTTCTTTCTACTTACCAAACTATTGACTTACTTAAGTACTTAGGTATTTTATTTTTAACTGACCAAACTTATAGGAACAACTTATTAATTAATTTGCTCGCCCGAAACGTGCGAATCGTAACTTTAAAATAATATTATTTTTTCAAGTAGTAGGGGAGAACAGGGTAATTGGAGCCTACTAAGGGAAAAATTTCATAACAACCACATTTGTTAACATTCTTATGATGTTTATTTAGGAACTCTTACATTAATTATTAGAGTATATTTTAAACACAGTTATAATCAATTACAGTCTTGTATTAAGGTACAATAACATTTTTTACAAAAAAAATCAGTCGCTCCCATTACCCGACACATGCGGGTAATGAGAGCCCGCTTAATGCCCATATGGGAAATGGGAGCCATAATTTACTCTTTCCCGAAATTTTTTTTTCAAATATGTGATCTTAGTAATTAATACAAAGAATTATTTGTAAGACAAATAAAAAAATCAACTTAGTAAGAAAAAAAGATTAAGATAATATAAATATGCTAGGCTACCATTACCCGCCGACTACCATTTTGAAAAGTAATAACATAAATATGTAATTCTACTTTCAGTCTCAATTTATCCAATTGGGCTTGTTAGTGCATGAATCTGGGGATATAATAAGCATAAACATAATAAAATAAGAACATAACTTCATGCTTATCTCGGCGCTGGCAATCAGCAATTTTTTATAAGCGTGGAGCGAAAAACACATAATCGTCCCTCGTGACTTAATGCATGGCACTAACGGCTCGTGTTCGTCAGGCGAAGTTTTTCGATGGTTGACAAAAGCGGCCGAGTGTGTACAATCGCGTAAATGTACCTACTTTCCGTTCAATCACCATGGCTCCCACTACCCGCTGGCTCTCATTACCCTGTTCTCCCCTACCTAGTACTAATGCATCGAACTGAGGTGATGAACATCTTCGTAAGTTTCGTAACTATGACTAAGTAAATTGAAAGTTTTAGAGGTGAATTCCTTAGGTAGACTTGGCAGGTCGATTGGTGAATGCAGCCCATTCCCTACAATGTACTTATTTCAATCGCCTCTCACAGCCGCGAGAACTGATGGAGTGCGCTATTCCTAGTCAAATCCCACTCGTCGCAACGTAAACCAAACTAAAGTTGTTCTACATCTCCAATTTATGCACAAAACTAGCATAGCACTGCAATGTTTACCGCCCGTGGCGCCCCACATACTAAAATACTTATACGCCGCTGAGAAAACCGCGTGAAAAATGGGCTGCTGAAATCCAGTCTGCAGCGCGGCATTGACGGATCTTTGTATACGAGGAATATATATCAGTAGTTTCTCTCCACAGTATAGCCTATATGCCCTAGTTTTAATACTCTTTATAGCTTACCTACACCAGCACTTTTAAATTTAATACGCGATGAAACGCGTATTCTGTGTTTATTTAGTTTTTTCGCGTCTGGTCGGCTCTTGGTTTGCTTTCGTTGGTTTATGGGGCTGAGCAGCACCATTTTGTATGTTATATGGATGGAATGTGGGTAAAATAAATAATGGAAACGTTGGATTAATATAGCATCATGTGGAGTATTAGCCATGTGTGTCTTAGATCGTATATTGATCGGTGTATCGAACTATAACTCGCGGTATCCGTGGGAGGACGCTGACAGGAGTTATTACGGGCAGCGTCATCCCACATTGCAGCTCTCCCTGAATAGATAAAGATCAATGTTAAGTACCTAGGTGTCAATTCATCTATCATTAGCAGATCTTTTGTGTACGCTTCTCAGGATTAGGTATATACAATCTATCTAGGCAATCTAAAGAGTTGACTGGCGCCAAATGGCTGGTGTGCAATGGTGATGGCGTGCGCCAAATTCCATTAGGGTGCCAAGCTAAGGAACTAACGTTATGGCTTCGAATGCACACAACTGTCTCGAACCAGCACGTCTTTAGAACATTCTGTAGCAGCAATGACCTGTGACTTTCATTTGACAGTTCAACAACATTCATTGCGTTATTTACGTTGTAGAGCAGACACATTTTTCGAGCATATGAAGCAATGGATTAGCAATACCCTTCAACATGATTCTGTTTGAGATTGGGTGCCTGTCAATGAAGCCAAATGATTGACTATTGCACAGCCACAGGCCACAGCGCCAATCGAGCCTTCACAAAGGAGAACGGATAAGGCTGTACCCAGGGTCCAGCCAGACACAAAGTTATTTGTAGCATTATGGACTTAGTATGTTGATTTTGGTTGCTCTCATGTAGTAGTTTAATTATCTTATCCTGGATTTAAAAAAAAAGAGAAAAAAAAACTAGAGTGTTCAATAATATGAAGTCGGTATTAAATACATGCTTTTGTTGAACACCTCAAAAAATTAAAGAAAAAGTTAAAAAAGGGGCTAAATTATAAAAAAGTGCATTATTAGAAGCTCAAAAAGTTTTTGGAGGTTCATTAATTTCAAAATGTGTCCTTAATATTAGCAGGTCAATAAGTTTTCAGAATTCCCTTTATTAAATCAATCTTACTTCCTCACATATCTTTTTTCTCCAAGTGAATTCCGACATGCTTTCCTAGGACTAATTAAACTACACCCTGAAGAGATAAAATACAGATATAGTTCCTAATGCCACAGTATTTTTTTTTTTGGGTGCGGTCCCATTCAATATTGTCCATTCTCCTTTGGCTACAAAAGAGGGCCGTCTTCGCACTTGCGCAAGGGTTATTCATTTATGTCTGTGTTTTATCATCTTATCCCAGATTCCCAGTTCCCAGAACTAGCTACCTGCAAACTCCAAGAAGCCGCTGACTCAATTGTTGCAAATGTCTAATTTCGCGGTCCATTTGCCCGGCCTATATCTCTTTAACGATTTCCAAACACATAGTGCAGTTGTCAGAATATCGATAAGCTTCTATGCTTCTCTTGTTCTTTGATGTCCTGGTATGTTAACATACCTTCGACGAACGTAATCGGGTTTATGGTCAGCTGTAAATGAATATTTTTATTTTATGATTGCTAATCTTAGGTGATGTTTTGTTTTGTAGTACAGCCAACAGCAAAAGTAGATGATCAAAATCAGAAATTCAATACTAATGAACGGAGTTCGCGTCAGAACTCTGCCACACCGCAACACAGTCTCTGCACACAGCTCAACAACAAGCAACAACAACAGCAACAGCTCTGCCACACAGTTCTGACGCGAACTCCGTTAATTACCTAGTATTGAATTTCTGATTTTGATCATCTACTTTTGCTGTTGACTGTACTATGAATTGAACTATCACATGGATAAGTTCAATTCATCAGGCACACTCACTATTGGACTTACTTGTTTTTTTTTTGGTATACGTAGGTACCTGCTTATGTAAGTAAGTAGGTACCTACTTACCAAGTTTTTTTGTAATTTTAGTGCCAATTAAGTATTTTATTTTTGTTCCAAACTTGCCCATTACCTCTTGTTTTGGTTCGTGCTGTGTGGCATATGATGTGGTACCTACCGACCAACTCACGGAATAGATAAATAAGGTTTATCTATTCCGTGGACCAACTCTAGTCTGTATCAGGGACAGGATTAATTAACAACTTAAAATACCTAAGTACTAATGAATTATGCGTTTGAGTGCTTAAGTATATTTAAACAACATTGATAGTCTTTGGAATTCAATCCACGTCACAAGATATCTGAAGGGAACGTCAACTTCCTCATCTTTAAGATTCGTCTGGTTTTCCTCAAGCTTTAAATAATTATGTTTTTCCCTTGTAGTTTCTTGCTATAAGTATTTAGATACCTAGGTACTTTACAAATAATCCCACGTGTTACTAGGCAATCAAGAGGCAGCGTGAAATACCTACCTACCAACTCACTTTTAAGTTTTTTATGTAGACTATAGTTTCTGCCCGCGTGGATGTCTGAAATTATCCACGGGAACGTGCTACCGGGACAATTAGTAGTAGCCTAATATGTCCTTCCCCAGGATAGGCCATCTATCTCCTTGCCAAACTTTATCGAAACGCATTCAGGGGTTTAGGCGTAAGTTTAGGCGTAAAAAGGTAACTTAGAGACAGAGTTACGTTCGAATGGTATAATATTACCAAAACCATCCGTAATAAATTCTCTACATGATGCTGAAAACTGCATTAAAATCAGTTGCGTAGCTTAAAAGCACAACGCGGTCACACAGACAGACATGAAAACCGGTCACACACGAAAGTCGGTTTTCTGTCTATTACTAGCTGCGCCTTGCGGTTTCACCCGCATAAATCTCGATCCTGTGATTTCTAAATGGGGAATTATAAAACGATCGAATAAAAAAAAGCTTAGCGACTGATGATGAGATACTGTTTTAATAACTTGAGCGGTATGAATTTGAGTAAGCGAAAAATTAACTAAACTAACGACGAATATTACCTAATTAATATTAAAATCCAGAACGAGCTTACAAAAAGTGGGTTGTAATTAATCCATTTCAGATATTAAAATTCTAGCCGTGCGACTAAATTACTAAGTGAGCGACTAGACATACAGGGGTGTGTCACGTTTGATATAGAAACATACACATAGGATACAAGACACACACACACACACACGACATAGGATACAAGAGCGAGCGAAGGGCACCCCTAGGTTCGGTTGTGTTAGGTTACTTTAAACCCTTTACACAGAAATAGGGGCCCCGCGAAGCGGGGCTCCGTCGACATAGGATGGAAGAGCGAGCCAAGGGCACCCCGAGGTTCGGTTGTGTTAGGTTACTTTAAACCTCTTCATTTTGTATTTTAAGTAACTCAAATTAATGTTTGTAAGTTGCTGTTCTGTTGATTTCTCGTCACTCGCAGTCAGTCGCCCACTTAGTAATATTATATCGTAAATTAATTATGTCACTTAAAACTTTAATTTACTGTCACTCGTTTAAATACTACCCTTTCTAAATCAATCATGATTCGAAAGACACGTGGCGCCATCTATTATCATTATAACGTTATTGTTGTCTTTCTCGGGAACAGCACTTTTTTTGGGATGAAAAGTACCCTATGTCCGTTTCTGTACACCTGACATTATTATTTTTTTATTTATAAAATTTCAGGATGATCAGTTGGGTACCGCAAGAAGCAGCAGTTCTTCCCGTAAGCTACCAACGAATTTATTGCTATATTCAATCAATCAACTTCTAGCCTATCGCAGTCATTCGCAGTCCACTGCTGGACATAGACCTCTCCCGGGCTGCGCCACAACACCCTGCCCTCCGCCTTCCGCACATCCAGTCCGTCCCAGACACCTTCTTAGGTCGTCCGTCCATCTAGCTGGGGGGCATCTCACACTACGCTTGCCTATACGCGTTCTCAGTGACTCGTCTGCTCCACCGGCCATCGGTCCTTAGACAAACATGGCCAGCCCACTGCCACTTCAGTTTGCTTTACTCTGCAAGCTATGTCGGTAACTCCGGTATTGCAATATTGATAGCTATAAATTGTATACCTACTTAATTATTCCAACTTCCCTGTTAGTTAATTACGTCTCAGTATGGTCTCAGTTTATTGCGATTGATGAATTATACATCCTTACCGCAATAATGAATTATTCTTGGAAAATATAATTATACAGGGTTATTGTTAAAACATTAACCACCTCATATGAGGACATTGTACTCATCATTATGAGCAACTTTTACTATGGGACCAAACCTGAAATCGCGAAAAAAAATCGGCAGTTCCATACATTTTGACGAGTTATACGAACATAAAGGCTCCTACAAACACGCGCGACACGCGACGCGAATCGCGCGCGACACAATGGCACAGCTCGTTGCGCGACTTGCGGTGCCTTTAACCTTGTCCAGAAGGGGCGAATTCGCCGCGAAACTTTTCGCGCGAATTTATTCGCGCGCTTACGAGATACTAGGCGCCAATACATCGCGTCCACAAGCATCGCGCGATTTCAAAATACACGCGTAAATCGCGTGCAGTTCGCCTTTGTGTCGCGCGCGATTCGCGTCGCGTGTCGCGCCTATTTGTAGGAGCCTTAAATGTAGGGAACAGCTGATTTTTTTTCGCGATTTCAGGGTAACTACACCTTCCTTTAGAATTTTATATCTATAGTGCCAATAGGCTCCGAATAAAGTGCCTGTGCTGTGACATACAGACTGACAGGTTGAATAAGGGTTCCTCCTTTTGTTTCATTTGCCTACGGAAAGTCAGTGGATTAATTTCTTTCGAATATAATGTGACGTCACGTTTCCCTTTGTGTTGACATATAATGCCATAAGAATACACAGGCACGTGAGCGAAGCCCCGGGCACAGCTAGTCTATCTATATATTTATATAGGTGCCTAGTTACCATTGGTTGTTGTATTATCAATGTTTATGCCAAAGTCGTGATTTAAACGTAAGTACCTAAGTACTAAGTTAATGTCCTACATGAATGGATGGAGTTACACAATATTAAGCAAACGTGATCATTTTCCCGTTTATCAATGGGGAAATACGTGGTAGAGAATTCCCCCGAAAGAGTGTGTAGTTTAGGAGTTTACTAATTCTCAATATCCAATGGCCATGTTGGACACGTCTTTTATGGTTAGGGTGGTTACTGCGGACTACAGGTTGGGTTATACCAGGGGCGAGTTGATACAAAGGGGATGCCCTTTGTCTATAGAAAAAAAATCATGAAGACACCTCTAAAAATTTTCTTTTTACAATAAAAACCATACTATACTTATAATATACATACAATCATTCAGATTTTTTGTCAGATTATTCTATGAGCAACATACTAAAACTCTAGTGTTTTAATTTTTTAGTCCAAACAATAGATTTTTTGTAATTAAATAATTGCTTCATATTTTGCAATAAATTACCAGCGTTGTGTCATCGCGCTTCTATTTCTTTTCTATGCAGTCCGACAGTGACCGCGCTTTAGGTCATGTAAGCCCCTTAACCTGTGTTAACGCGATGCCGTGACTTGGACGTCGACGTCCACGCTAATATCGTCACGTTATAAAAGCGCACAAGAGAGCTAGACCATCCTGATTAATAAGCCGACGGTTTTTTCGGTTTTAAAGTCGAATGGCAAAAATAAAACTGTTGAAGACGTAGTTTTCGTATTATGCATTAGTTAGACTATTCCCTTCAAAGTTTTAACCGTGCCGTCCTAGTAAAATTACTATAAAAGTTAACAATAAAATTTTATTAAACCATAAAGCTTTTACAGGTAGGCTGAACATTTTCCTTCCTTCGCGTTAAAAAGAAAGATGAAAGAAAATTATCTCTGGCATCGTAATTAAAAAACAAACACTGGCCAAGACAACCATGCATATAATAATGATAATTATGAGTATTTATGAAAATGGTCGTAAAATTATAAAAAAAATCTGCAAAAGATACATTTGGTATGTAGTGAGATCACATCGTTATAAAAGTTTACGGCCCTGCGTACCTATTGAAACTGCTGAAACCATCGCTGAAACGGACAAAAATAACCGTTTCAGTGCTTATTTCAGTAGAATTACTTATTGCGTCTGACATGATTAATAAGATGTTTCACACTTTCAACCTAAATAAATGTTTCAACCAAAAAATGTAGGTGAGAGAGCAGCTTTATATTTATCATCCGAAATAAACGGCTACGTCTCATTTGACTTCTATTAGCGTATAATTTGAAGGAAAATATTGCAGCATAAAATTTCGTAGATTTTCTTTGTTTATGTAGGTACTTAGATTGGAAAAGCGGATACAGAGTTGAGAAAAATATGCATATCAACATACAAACAGCTAGAGCTGAAGTTTCTCTTCAGAATGATTCCTCATTTCCCTTGATGGAAGATCTATGTAATTAAAGCACAAAAACCACAACATAAACTACTTACAGATGTATCCGAACAAATCACAATATCCTTTTCACAGCAACCCGCCACCCTTGCGCAAACGCACGTCACAGCGGCGCCAAACTCTATCCCGTTATATTTTTAATATAAAATTCTCTAGTCGCGTATCGAATCATAAAAATATAAATATTTTAGGATCGACCGCGCGCGCAACACTAGCCGCGTCCCGACTGCCCATTGACGCATTCGTTTCGAACTAATTTCGGTACAACGACTATTCCGCGATTCTGTAAACACCGCAGCGGCGGTAAAACTTGGCTATAATACGTTGGCCCCCCTCCTATAAGACGACTACTTCATTTTCTTCACTAAATCGAGGAAAAGAGGGAGATGCGATGGCTCAGTTTAAATTGGGAACGCTGGAGTGTTGCAAACTAACACAAGCCGTTAAAACCGGCCTTGTTCAACCCACAGTAAGGTGTGTTTTCGCCCAGCTCAGAGGAATGGGCAATATTGTAAGTAATAAGTTCTGTTTTGGGCACATCGTGAGTCAGTCGGGATGAGGAAATGCGTGCAAGTTATAATTTCGGTGCGGCCGACATTGTTGAATGATTTTATAAATCATTGCGGGATGCTATGGCGGGATGCCTTACCATAGGAAAATATTTGTGAATGGCAACATTTTTCTTATAATAAAGTGGAAAGATTAATACCTATTAGGCTTATACATAAATCATGAGGAACCGGAAAACAAGCTTTCATGAATTTAATGGGTTCATTTCGTAGTTACCGAATTCATTTTTGAAAACTCAGTTGGTAGGTAGTTCAATTATAGGTACCTACTTACGACTGCAGATTACTTTAGGTACCTGCCTATACGTATCTACAGGTAGGTAACTCGGAAATCTGATCTAGGGAGATCGCACTACTTAGTAGAACAACACCCACACCTACTAACAGTTGTGTTCAGTCACACGTCATACCATCACACACCTGCCCGATTGCCCTCACTATGTATTATGTTTAAGCATATCTAATATAGCTAGCCTGTAGGGAGAGGGAGGACGTTGCCCTGCAGTGGGACAACCACTGCAGGGCAACGTCCTCCCTCTCCCTTTTCCGCACAATTCTGTCTTTTGCGAGTGCCGGGCCAGTCTCTACCGTAGGAGTCAAGTTCTTCTAAGAATATAATTTATAAAATTTTGTGACTGACCTGACTGAAATGACCCAAACTGTCGTGAGTAAGTCGACCGGTGTTCCTCCAACGAAACATTTCGTGTACATACATTTAGACGCCGCGTTACATACCCTCCGTTGGATTAAGCCGGACTCCTGGCTAAAATCTCTATGGTGGCTATACCACATGAGTAGACAAACGGAAATACCTACTCAGCACATGCGTAGAGGTTCCGTCCAGGACCTCTAGTGGAACGGCTCAGTGGTCGGTGGCATATTTTCTCTAATAGTAGTAGGATTCGCAATCACAACTTAGGTTTCTAAATTATTGGGGACCCACCAGGCACACTGTATACCTAATATACAGGGTGAATTTTTCAAGTGGGCGTAGATGGTCAAATCCGAAACTATGAGGAATAGCGAAAAGTACTCAAAGGAGTCGCGGGCTCGATTTTGATGAAAACTAAAACTGCAACATTGTATTTTTGAAAAATCAATTTAAAGTATTCACACCGACATTACCTGTAGGTACCTTGTACCTGTAGGTACCTGTATATACTTAAAATTATAATATGTTTGATACCCAGAAATATCTGGGTATCAAACTTGGAAACTTACGTTCTACAACCGCTTTAGCGACCTCTACGCTATTGAGTGGTCTTTTAAATTATAAAATGCTACAGATTGACATAGAAACCAAATCCATTTTTACAAAGAAACTTATGCTCTACAAACGCTTATGCGACCACAATGCCAAGTGATATTTAATGTTAGATCGACTTAGTAGGATTGTACAATAAAAAAAAAACTGGAAATGCTGATCAAAATGTCTCAAAAAGTTAAGGATAGCCTCCTAGGGCCGTTTTGCCGCAGCTTCAACGGTTATTATAAGGTACCTGTGATCCCCCTGTATATTCAAGTTATCTAAGCTATATCCACTGCATTGGTCATCTGGTGACCTAGCAGTAGCAGGTAGGTATGTAAGTAAAGGCCGTACCTGGACGCCATGGCGGTGCATCTAGATCGCGTTGCCGCAAAATGTATGTATGGGTGGCTGCGCTATCAAGTTTAGTGTAGTTTATTTATTAATTATTATCATAATTACAGGTCATTCATACAATGTCATTTAACAGTATTTAAGTATATAAAATCACAATTATCATACACAAATAATTAAAGTACAACCATTAAAAACAGATACCTAATAAAAATAATTTCTCTTAGATAAAACTATTCATTTAACACTCGATTAATCACAATCCAAAAAGGAAATTACTAATCCATTACTTCATATGTTTGAAAAAATCGTCTGCTCATCAACGACAACACGCGTCATTAATCCATTGCTTCATATGTTCAATAAAATTTTCTGCTCAAGAACGTAAATAACGGAATGAATATCGATGAACTGTCAAAATGAAAGCCATTCTACTGTTAGTTAAATAACGCAGGAACAGTTAATATTTTTGATTTCTTTTAGAGCTGTTTCGCGGTTGCATCCTATGGCGATCCTGTTATAGCTCTCACGGCACGCTTTTGCGTTTTTTTTATTCAAACGAATCCTAGGTGACGTACCCTCTATAGATTTGTTTGCGAGGTGCGACCGTGCGACCTTAATTCTGTAATTTGTATGTTGCCAGCGAAATCACGGTTAGTGAAAGTCCATATAAGGATCAGCGTAGACAGGGCAGCAAAATGCTCGAGCAGTTTTTTTGTCATTGATACGTAACTAGACCACATTAGAGTTCAAAGTACCGTGCGATGATTCCATGTGGAAAAATTTTCATTCAAAAAGTTAACAGCAAAGAATATGCTCAAGCATTTTACTGCTATCTACAACTGAACTTAACTCAAAAAAAAAAAATAAAACAAAAAATACATCTATAAGAAATAATGTAATATCTTCCTCTTATGTCTACGTTTTTTTGGATGTCATTTAGCGTTTTTCAGTACTTCGCACGCATCCGTCATTTCTAACCCTTCCATGATGTAAAGGAGGTTTTCCACCGACGCGTCCTCATCATCATCAAACCATAGCTGGATCATGTTCTTGGCTCTGGCTGAGTCCGTAGCGTTCTCTGTTTCGAAGAACTGTATTTCATCAGCTTTGTAGCCCAGTTTGGCGGCTAGTTTCTTCCAATCTGTGAGTTTAGTTGATAACGCTTCTAGTTGTGTAGGTGATATCATAGTGACTCGAGAGCGGGTCGTTTTGTCGTAGTCCTCTTCGGACGCGTGGGTTGAATCTGGCACCTATTATATAAGAATGGTGACGGTTAAAATTGATGTGATCGGAAGTATGCTGAGCTGAGGACCTTCTGGCATTATAATAATTGTTTTCTGATTATTATAGTTTTAAGGTTCTTAGAATTAATTTCATCACTTAGGGACATAAATTAAAATGTTTGCCTTACTTGGGAAGAGACTGGACCCCACGACACAGGGAATCCTAGTGTGGGGTCCAGGGCATTTGTAAAAACCTAGCACTTAAGGCTCCTTGCAAACTGCAACTAGTTTTTGTTTTTAATATTGTACCGTGTTTTTTCTGAACTGAATACAGTTTTTTATTATTTTTTTATATTTTATTATTAAGGTGTATTATTTGCTATAATGCGTAAATAATGTAAATAAAGGAAAAAAATACGTTTATTGAAACGCATTGTTTTCTTTCTTTCTTTGTAGGTGTCTATGGTTGGAGTTAACTTATTGTTTGCTATTAATGTCATTTCATTTACTGCGGGAGGTATTACTTTTCAGCTGTAGTGTTTCTGTATGATTTGATAATTTTCAAACACCAAATGCAGTTATACTATAGCTTTTACGTAATTCAACTTTACATACTCACTGATAAAGTTATCGACTAATAACGGAGATTCAGAAAAGTAATTTGCTACATGAATTACCGGTTGAATGCCGTAATTATAGAAACAATTAAAAAGCCACTGTGTCTCGTGTGGATCCACGTTCGATACGAAGGGTTAATCGAAGCAACACCACTCGAAAAAGTTTTCCTCCAATAAAAAACTAAAATCCAACCACGATGCTTGGGGGAGTTCTATAGACATAGAACTCCCCCAAGCATCGTGGTGGATAAAAAAATATCACCCAAGAGACGTCTACGGTCCACCGCTAGACAGCAGTGGACGTCTTTTGGGTGATATTTTTTTATTAGACTACCCAGTCCCACACCTGGGCAAAGACCTCCCTCCACTCCTTTCATCATTCGCGAGCCCGCGAAAGTGATATGACAGTGAGGCGGGGTCGCGGCAGACCACATAGGATATGGCGGGACGAGCTGGATAGGTTCCGTAAAACCTGTAAGGGTGATATTTATAAAGTTTTTATTTTACCTGTTCAATATCATTGGCGTCTCCTTCCTTTATGAGGTCCGCTTCCATCTGTTCCTCTGTAATCTCCTCCTCGGTAATCTCCTACAATATCAACAGTATTATCATTTTGTTTTACTCTTCAACCATTTTTATAGATTTATCTCTAATTCAGATGGTCGCACGTACAAGTTGTAGTTGTAGTGTCCCCCGAATGCAGAAGGACACTTAACATTATGATGATCTCCAAATATCACTTGACTATGTCTGTAACAGCGTAAGACCGTAGAGAAGGGGCCCGCTAGGGCCGAAGCCTGCCGAGGCAGCGGGATTGTCCGAAAGGGTTACCGCTGGCCCGGAACATAAAGGGCTAAGGAAGGAACACGGGTGGGTTTTAGTCAGTAAGAGTGACACTCCCTTCCGCTCCACCCAGAGCGGGAGGGGTCATTTGATGATTTCCCATCCACAAAAAAAAAAAAAAGACCGTGTCATATTCAAAAATGATCGTCTTCTTATGTCATATTTTGTTTGGTAAACCAGTACGCGTGGTCTCGTCGACAGAGGGCGCTTTCCGGTTTTCTGAACAAAAAGTGACATCTGAACCCGACTATCGCCTTATTCCGATCCGTCCTATCCCTTGCTGGCCTTTTACAACAAACTACTTAACTTGGTCAAATAGTGACGCACAACCATCTGAACCGAGGCTCATAATTATAATACATTTGAACAGAAGCAAAGATAAAAGTAGAAAATAATAATAGTAGGTACATTACAGTATCCCAGGTATATGTGGCCTGTAAGAAATTAAAATATCAAATGCCACCAATAGAAATTAGATGTGATTTTAGTCGTTCTTTCTTAATACAAGTGCACAGCATAGCTCTTAAGAGTGAGTACTTTCAAACAAAATTACAAACTATAAAGGAAGTCATTATCTACCTAGCCTTTTCCCATCTATGTTGGGATCGGCTTCCAGTCAAACCGGATGCAGCTGAATACCAGTATTTTTACATGGAGCGACTGCCTATCTGACCTCCACAACGCAGTTACTGGGTAATACGATACCCCTTGGTAAGACTGGTTGTTAGACTTTCGGGCTTCTGACTACCCGTAACGACTGTCAAAGATCCACTAATGACAGCCAGGACTAACGGTTTAACGTGCTTTCCGAGGCACGGAGGGGTCACCCATCCACAGACCAACCGCGGCAAGCGTAGCTTAACCTGATCGATCGACCTGTGCGGCTGTTATTATTTAGCCACGGGCCCCTCTACTATACAAAATACAAACTATAAAGGAAGTTACGTTACTAAATAAGTTAAGATATATTTTTATACAAAAAGGGTAATTATGTATGTATATCGTTTTAATATTTTCGGTAAATTACCTGTTTCAATCTCCATAAAGCCTGCATCCATACTAATATTATAAATGCGAAAGTGTGTCTGTCTGTCTGTTACCTCGTCACCCTTAAACCGCTAAACCGATTTAGATGAAATTTGTTATAGTTTGAGTCCCGGGAAAGGACAATTTTATTCTGATATTCCCACGGGATCGAAACTTATGCGGGTGAAACCGCGGGGCGCTGCTAATACATACATAAACTCACGCCTCCGCAATGTGGTAGGCAAAACTAAATTTTGACGTTCAAAAGTGCCTTTATTTGAAATACATGATTTGACTTTGACTACGAAACTAACGTCGCGCATTTTTGCAGATATTTGAGAATGGACACAAATTCCTACCTAAAACCTATTGGGGCTGTTTTAGAGTAATTCTTTGAAAATATTAACAATTAATCACCGATTTTTACCGTTTCGGTTTCCAAGTTTTCATAAAGTTAACTTCAGTGAGATCGATTTTCATTCTTTCTTTTAAGATTTTTCATAGAATAACCCTTTAGCAAACTAAACAAGCGAACCTAACTTCACAGTTATGTACTACAAGTGTTAACTTTACCTGTTTGATAGCTTTATCGTTGTGGTTCTTTGAGGACTCTCCGTTAGCATTAGCAGCAGCGTTGGCGGCTACTTCGCGAGTCACGCGATCCACCTGTAAAAAGGGATTATTACGGTGAATGGATAGTGGTAGACCGCGAATTTCAAATGTTCTTACGTTTTTTGCAATTTGCAGGTCAGTGTCAGATTGTATCTTGATCAAAATATGATTCGCGACAATAACAGGTATATATTTAGAGAATTATAATAATTAGAATCATGAATATATCTTTCTAAGTTAGAACCACCAATCTCTTATGGAAAAGTGTTAATGGTAATTTCTAACTTAGAAAGATGTATTCATGATTCTAATTCTCTAAATATGTACCTGTTACCGTTTGGTTGTACAGTCAACAGCAAAAGTAGATGACCAAAGTCAGAAATTCAATACTAATGAACGGAGTTCGCGTCAGAACTGTGTGGCGTCGAAGTGATTCAAAAGTATTCTACGTAGTAAGTATTCTAAGTAGTAGTACTTCGACGCCACACAGTTCTGACGCGAACTCCGTTCATTAGTATTGAATTTCTGATTTTGATCATCTACTTTTGCTGTTGACTGTACTTTTTAAAGTACGGCCATCGCGAACGGATGCAGTTGAAATTTGGTATGCCCGTAACTTTGGCGTTTTCGCTAAATACAGCATTAAAAAAGACTATTACTCACCATAGCAGTCAAATAATCCGGTAGTCGTCCTATAGGATTGTTAGTGTGTACAAAAAAGTGCGGCGAGCGACGCGCGAGTAGGCGCAGCGCGCGCCAGCCCCAGCCGCCGTCGCCCGTGCGGCCCGGGGCCGGCGCGGGCGCGCCCGGGGGGGTGCCGGACATGACCATGTACGACTCTGAGTGCGGAAAAACATTCATTAGCATCTGTAATATATTATTTCTTCGCCAATCGTTTCTGTTATAGATTCTGGTTCAGCGAAAAAAAAAACCGGACAAATGCGAGTTGAACTGGCGTGGAGAGGGTTCCGCACTATGAATATGTTACCCACCAAAAACATTAATGTAAAGTAGGTTGCCAAGACTTACTTAACGCTTTCACTGTTAAAAAGTTATCAGATCTATAGAGGTATGAGGAACAGGGTGTAAAGTTCACTCATACTCTATAGAAAAGGGAGGATCCTCCGACCAGACGGGTATTGTGTCTGGTGGGCAACTGCCCTATGATTCATGTCGGGCCGTTGTATCTATGCTAGTTGCGCGGTAAACTCTGCTTGCGCGATGCAGGATTTGCGTGACGACAGTATGACGCGTTTTTCGCATGTGGCGTTGTAGATACCGCTACAGATCTAATGTAGTGCCAAGCCCCTAACTCTACAAACCTTACATCTTGAACAATATTAATAGCTTGACCGTTTCGCGGCCGTCGCACAGGCAAGACGCAGGCTTATGGTAACAGATTAATTCACTGGTCTTTAATTTTGAGTCATGCAAAAGTTCAATAGAACGGTCAAGCCATACATTTTTGAATGAAATGTGAATCCATACTAAAAAGTGTGTCTGTCTGTTACCTCTTCACGCTTAAACAGCTGAACTGATTTAGATGAACTTTGGTATAGAGGTAGTTTGAGTCCCGGGAAAGGACATAGGATAGTTTTTATCGAGATATTACCACGGGATCGAAATTTACGCGGGTTAAACGCGGGGCGCTGCTAATGTGTTATAAATGCGAAAGTTTGTTTGTTACGCTTTCATGCTAAAACGGCTTCTTTTGATTCTGGATGGCAGACGAAGTCGAGGGCAACAGCTGGTGTGTTATGAAAATGGAATATATTTAGTACATACCCAATGAAGGCATGAAGTTTCTCTCCTTGTTGCGACACGCTGCAAGATTGTCAGGACACAAGTTCCACAATTTCGTCAGTTCATTGCTGGAAAATAAAGGTACAAATAAAAATGTGCAAAGTACAAAAACTAGCGCTTTGTCACATGATCATTAATTAATTACAAACGTAATTAACATAAATAAAATGCTTCTTTCAATCAAACGGAATGGATGGACATTATGTTGGTTAGGTTTTTATTTTCAGTTTAATAAGACTTATCATAATCAGCCTATAATGTTCCCACTGCTGGGACACAGGCCTCCTCAAGGGAGTGCGCTGTAATCTACCATGCGGGCCCAGTACGGGTTGGTAGACATGCCGGTTTCCTCACCATGTTTTCCTTCACCATTTTTAGAGCAGTGGTGATGAGATTTTATTACACAAAGTAAACCGCCTGGGTTCGATCCCACGACTTAAAACTTATAAGCCGGGGCTGCTCTCTAAAATTGTCAAGACTTGCATCAGATAAAAAAACTGGCCAAGTGCGAGTCGGACTCGCACACGAAGGGTTCCGTACCACAAGGCAAAAACACCGAAAAAAAACACGTTTGTTGTATTAGTATTTGTTGTTATAGCGGCAACAGAAATACATAATTTGTGAAAATTTCAACTGTCTAGCTATCGCGGTTCTTGAGATACAGCCTGGTGACAGACAGACGGACAGACAGCGAAATCTTAGTAATAGGGTCCCGTTTTTACCCTTTGGGTACGGAACCCGAATAAAAAAGTACTTACTTTCCCATATAGGATTTGTTTTGTCCTTCATACTCTTTGATTATGTCTCCTACAGGGCGACGACGTTTCCGAGACTTCTTCACTTCATCTGTGGATTCTACCTGCACTGGAGGCTTTGGCTTCCGGAATTCTACAAACGGAAAAAAGGGTATTTTAACTATAATTCCAGAAACGTTTACTACTGAAAAGAGCCTGTGATCATAAATTGTTTTTTTTTTTTTTTTGTTAGCCTATATTGTGTCCAACTGCTGGGCCAAGACCTCCCCTTTTTCCTTCCAAACCATGTCTTGTGCGATCTCTGGCCATGCCATCATGGCCCTGCAAACCTTATCAGATCGTCACACCACCTGCGCCGTGGTCTACCTCGATGGGCGGCGATGTCCTCCCTCAGGTGTCCAGTTAGTGACGATCTTTGCCCTTCTCTAGGTGCATTCGCGCGACGATCAAAGATATTAACAACTTGTTGAGCCCCACGGTTTCACCCGCATAAGCGTCGATTCCGTGGGAATATCGGGATAAAAAGAATCTTATGTCCTAATCCAGGTAATGGTCTATCCCTGAGCCAAATTTCATTCAAATCTGTTCAGATGTTTTAGCAAACGTGACATTTTGTGTACCAAAAATAATTTATTAAATAAAACTGGTATTACCTGGACACCCATCATTCTTCCAGCTATTCCAGTGTTCCTCTCTCTTCAGTATATGCTTAACACACTCTGCAAACTGCTTGCCATTCGGTGGAGTTTCACCCAGTAGCTTGAACACAAGTGATGTGGTCTCCTTCACCCAATCTACTTGGTCAGATTTCAGCTCTTGAAGATCCCTGGAGAAAGATGACAGAAATAATAATGAAATTTGACAGGTAAGATCAAGAAAAGATGTACTTGTAAAGTTAATAGTAGTCTGCAAGAGCATTAAAGGAGGTGGTGCAGTTTTCGTTTTTTTTATTAGCATTTATCAACTTAATTTCAATATTGAATAGCTGTTATTTTTTTGCAAAACATCTTTTTGTTCTGGCATGCTGTTAAGCAGCAAATATGACAAATAAAAAATATTCTTGAAGAGTATTTTTTGTCACATTTTGACCAAAATTATACCTCACAAGAAAAACACACCTTCCAATAAATAAATGTATTATTGAAATCCTTAGAACGGCCTTTCGTTTGGTGTCCCCTTTATCCCTAACAGCTTATGGTTTAAGATGATAGATGTACAAAAAAGAAAATACTTTCATACATACAGTTTAAACTTCACAGTAGAAGTTAAATACTGGAACAGTATCAGGAACTGTACGAGAACACATCTTCTAAAGTTAGAATCGGACAGTTGAAGCTCTAACAGTTTCTGATTGGTCAGGAACTTTGCGAAGTAGTGTGGCTCATTGCTTTCCGAGTCTTTCATCTCAACATCGGTGGCTAGTGTTTTGACGGGTTTGAGTAAGTTTAGCTTAGGTTTCTGTAGTTCTATTGTTTCTAGCTTGTAGGATGAAAATGCTGATAGAACACTGCCTGAATGCTGAAAAAGAAGTTAATTTTTTTTATCTGTGTTGAATTTTAGATATTGACATCATTAAAACTGGAAAATTAAGTAATTATATCATTTATTTTGGAATATTTGTCACAAGTATGTTTTTATTTTATGCATGCAGTATGAGCTTTATATTTTACGCTAACCAATTAGGAAAAGTCACTACATATTATAAAACAAAGTCGCGCTGTCGCCGCGTTTGTCTGTCTGAACGAGATAAACTCAAAAGTAACTGAAGGAATTATCATAATTATAGTTTTCACCAATGGACAGAGTGATTCATGAGGAAGGTTTAGGTGTATAATTAATTATAGTTTTTGTATAAATTAGCTGAAAATCGACGATGATTGCCAAATGGGAGCTTTAGTGGTATGGGCTGTGTAAACCAATTAGAATTATATGAAAACAATGTATTACAGAATTAACTTTACAATTAATTTAATTAAATTTACATTTTTTAAATACATGGGATATTTTCCAACATCCATGCATCCGAAGCTGCGGGCAAAAGCTAGTTTACGAATAACAGATCATACTTACAACAACAAAAGTCTTCCATTGTAATTTATTATAGCAATTGTTTGGATTCCTGAAAAAGTCTTGCAAACTCCAAAATCTGCAGTATAAGTTATAATCTATATTCAGTTTACTCTTTTCATTATTGTCAACCACCATTTCTTCATCCAGTGCATCTTTTAGTGTACTTGAGTTATCACCACCAAACTCCGTTACGTTCTCCAGATTAAATTCTGAGACAATATTTAGTCCAGACCTTTCAGAGAATGGGAAGAACTTTGCAAGAAACAGCAAGATTCTACCACAGAATACTGTGTTTTGGGACCTTGACAGCCTCCTGAGCAGGTCATTACACGTTCGGAGCAAATTGTTCTTACAAGCTACAAAGAATAACTCTTCTTTCCAAGTATTGACGCCGTTTTCCACGTAAGAGAACATTTTTTCACATTTGTTCAGTGTTAGTGCGTCGAAAATGTCTCCGAGGAGCACAACCGGCATTGTAGGAGTCACCATGTGTCGTCTACATGACTCTATGCAGAAGGAAACGAAGTTTTCCAAAGTGTCTGGGTCTTCAACTAGCAGTTCTAAGAGTTTGTCCCTAAACGCTTGGTCCATCGCCGCTTTCCTGTCGGTCTCATTCGTATTCTTAGTAAATGAATCGAGCAAATCGATATTGTTGGTTGTAAAAGCTTTAGACAGCACATCCTGTAAGAATGCATAGTTTTCATGAGCTAAAATCACTTATTTACTTGAAATTCAATCATAATAGAGAGGTTAGAAAATGTACCTTGTATTTATTTCGTAACTCTTCAAATCCCGATTTATCAGTCATCTTGGCCAGATTTTTCTTTACCTATTTTATGATTAGATGGTTTCAAGTTATCATTTGTTTTCAAATTCAGGCTTTATGAAATAAATAAAGTTTGTTTCAATCACCAACAAAAAGCATAAGCAAGCGATTTGTATTTAATAGTAGTCTATGGATTTCCTTTTATATTATAGTACTCTGTGAAGCGATTCGATCGCCCACAGAGCACAGATTACTAATATGTAGCCATAGAGTAAGTAAACATGTAAACAACATCAAGCTGTCACAGAGCATGTAACGATCGCCGATCAATAATAGTGATGCGCAGTGTAAGGATGTGAAAAAATAATCAAACATAGAGAAATCGCTTAAAATCGATTTCTGTAAATTATTTAATATCAATTTTTTATAATCGATTTACATATTACATGAAATCGATTTTTTATTCACTGCCGATTTTTTCACGGAATGGCTGCAATACAGCTTTTTAGTTAGGAGCGCGAAGGCGCAAAGTGCCGCGAAGCGAACCACTAACTATTTCAACCAAAAGAATCATCAATACATCTCTATATTATGTAAGATTTGTTATCTTTTGATCCAAGAAAATTTGAATTTCGCGGGCTACTTCTTGCGAAACGAGAAATGTAAAGAAATCTTTTTTGTGTGAAATTTAATGTAGGTATAACTTGTTGAATAGATTAATAAAACTGAGCTGTGAATGCTGTGATAGAGTGATTATCGATATTTCAGGTTTTATTAGAATCTATAAAAAAATAAGGAAAAAATCGATTATTTTTATTAAAAAAAATCGATAATTTTTAATCAATTTTATTACTAGGCAAAACAATCAATTTTAAGTATACTGTCACAATCACTGACCTCTATCATACATGTACAAATACGACCGACGACGTAACTTGGCGGGCCTGAGTATAGCCTTTGCGAACTTTCGCGCATGTTCTCTCACTCACACTCGCTTCATGCCACCATTTGGTTCCCATAAAACGTTCGTGCGCAGCCTTCTGCGCGAAGTACAGTCATGTCGGCTGAATGTTCGGTCATTTTCTGATTCGAATATTATTGTCCTACCAAAAATTAAAAAAAAAAGGTAAAAAAGGGTAAGGGTTCTGAATAGGTTCGGCGTTCGGATTGGCACAGTTTGGTCGGGACCTATATTCAATATAGGAAATGAAAGGTAGTAGAAAATGACCGAACATTCGGCCGATACGATGGTTAACCACTTCGGAGTAGACACCCTGGCCCGCCAAGTTACGTCAGTCGTATTGTATAATACATTCAATTCAATGCACTGCTACTCCGGGGCAAGTGGGGGCAGGGGTCCATCACCACTCTATGCGTAGACAGAGTAAACTTAGACTGCTGCATATCTTCTTTTTCATTTGCACAAGAAAAAGAGAAATATATTAACGTCACTAGCAAAGAAAAGAGACAGAGTAAGAATATTTCTGTCCCTTACTGCGTTTCGGCTAAGCACATCAATGTGCACAACAAGTTTGACGTTTATGAATGAAATAATAAAAATTATGAATGAAATAATAAAAACTACACCGCGATTAAACGGAAAATTCAATAATAGTACATACATTTGCGCAACTGTGAAAATGGTAAGGTGTAGTGTAATAAGCTGTGAAAATGATAGTGTGATGAAGATTGCCGGAACTTTTTGTCCCTTTCGGTGATACGGATACCATGAGTCTATAGATTACTCTGTCTACGACTCTATGTCATATATAACCGTAGACAGAGTAAACTATAGACTGCTGCATATCTTCTTTTTCATTCGCACAAGAAAAAGAGAAATATATTAACGTCACTAGCAAAGAAGAGAGACAGAGTAAGAATATTTCTGTCCCTTACCGCGTGTCGGCTAAGCACATCAATGTGCACAACAAGTTTGACGTTTATGAATGAAATAATAAAAATGATGAATGAAACAATAAAAACTACACCGCGATTAAACGGAAAATAAGATCTTTTTTGTGCATAATTCAATAATAGTACATTTGCGCATCTGTGAAAATGGTAAGGTGCTGTGTAATAAGCTGTAAAAATGATAGTATGATGAAGATTGCCGGAATTTTTTGTCCCTTTCAGTGACACGGATACCATGAGTCTATAGGTTACTCTGTCTACGTATATAACACAGCTCTATGATAAAGCCTGCCCAAGTAGGGCGAAGAAAAAAAAAAAAGCTCTATGATAAAATCGACTATCGAGGCCTCGACCAATTATTTTTAGAAAATGTAATATGTTTTAAATTGTGTAATTAAAAGCTTTAGACAGTGGTTTCAGACTTTTAGACGGATACAGACAGGCTGGAGAGTGCTGAACATAATGATAATATTATACGTAGTATCTCTAAGTAGTTTGTGATAATATTACTTCATTAGGCAGAAGAATAAGTTGGATGTTAGTTGGTGCAGTGCCGTCTGACATTACTTATTATATAAATAATATAATATAATGGCCTATTTTAATGGCCTGGTTGAATTTAGTTATTAATTTACAAAGAAATCGATTTCGCACTTACATACTTGTCAACTATTGTACATCTCTTAATTTTTCCCGCCTTATTGGATCTAATGATTTTGCGCATTCAAAACATTTCGTTGCTATTGGCTAAATTTTGCTTAGCACAACCAATAGCCAATCGTAGATCGAGTTCAACGTACGGAAGTGCAGCTGATAGCTATTATTTTTGACAGATGTGTGTCGTCGTGTTGTGTGGCGTCCTGTCTATTTATCTTTAGAATTTTATTATTATTTACAGATTTTTTACTCGATCCTTTGTTTAGAAATGTATTAAAGTGTAAGATTAAAATAGCCTAGTGTACTTAGTAATTATTGTTAGGATATTCTGAAAGGAGAGTAGATCACAGTGTTTGGGAACATGGACCGTAATAATATGAGGTAAGAAGAATCTGCTTTCGCTTGCAATCTTGCTTACTTTCACGTTTGGCTAGTGCATAGAGTGCATTGTAAATAATGTGTGATGTGATGGAGGCGATGTAACTGCAGTTGGGTTTATTGGTAGCAATATTTTCAGTGCATCCAAAGATAACCCAGTTTTCATTTATTTGGCTTTGTTTGTGGAAAGATAGCGTGTGAAATCGTGGTGTAGAGGTGTAATCATGAGTGGTAAGCGGGCACTCGTGATAGTGTTAAGTATTTCACACATTGTGTCGAGGAACAGTTGCATGTTTACAAGTGTCGAGCGTGTGCTGGTGTTATTTATATTATTATCATGCCACGCGTTTCTTATCGCATCGCTTGCTAACAGTTATGTGCACACAACGTCACCAATGCGTTGAGTACCTACTTAGCTGTTCCATTATTTGCACATAATAATAATCGCATGTAGATTCTATAAACAGTTCTAATTTTATTTGAATATAATATTAAGTACATATTATTTTTAGGGTTCTGTACCTCAAAAGGAAAATGGAACGGTCAGTGGGTCCTCTTAGGGGAACCCATAAAAGATCACTTTGTTGTCTGTCAAACTTATAACACCCCATTGTTTTTGTGTCGGGGGTTAATAATTCAATCAATGTGAAAATAAAAGTACCCATTTAAATGTATGCCAAAATGTTTTTTTTACTTTTTAGGGTTCTGTATCTCAAAAGGAAAACCGGAACCCTTATAAGATTAATCTTTAATTAATCAAAACCTATAGGGTATTTTCCATTGACCTAGAATCATGAAATTTGCAAAGAAGTAATGTCATGTAGCATAAGTAAAGGAAATAAAAAGTAATTTAAAAAAATTAAACCGACTTCAAAAAGAAATTAACTCAAAATTATGAAATAACTTTAATTTCGGAAGTCGGTGGCATAAAACTAAAATACAGATCCCAAGACACCGACTTCCGAAATTAAAGTTATTTCATAATTTTGAGTTAATTTCTTTTTGAAGTCGGTTTAATTTTTTTTATATTACTTTTTATTTCGTAATTTTAATTTGTGGTAGGACAATAATATTCGAATCAGAAAATGACCGAACATTCGGCCGACATGACTGTACTTCGCGCAGAAGGCTGCGCACGAACGTTTTTTGGGAACCAAATGGTGGCATGAGGCGAGTGTGAGTGAGAGAACATGCGCGAAAGTTCGCAAAGGCTATACTCAGGCCCGCCAAGTTACGTCGTCGGTCGTATTTGTACATGTATGATAGAGGTCAGTGATTGTGACAGTATACTTAAAATTGATTGTTTTGCCTAGTAATAAAATTGATTAAAAATTATCGATTTTTTTTAATAATAAAAAGTAATTTAAAAAAATTAAACCGACTTCAAAAAGAAATTAACTCAAAATTATGAAATAACTTTAATTTCGGAAGTCGGTGTCTTGGGATCTGTATTTTAGTTTTATGCCACCGACTTCCGAAATTAAAGTTATTTCATAATTTTGAGTTAATTTCTTTTTGAAGTCGGTTTAATTTTTTTAAATTACTTTTTATTTCGTAATTTTTAGTTTTTGCACTAGTATTTGACCAAGGTTTTGAGATGTTTTCCCTTTGACACTACACCCGTAGCTCTTATCAATAAGCCAGGCCGTCACACTTACACGTATTAGTCCATATCTTGAAAATTACTGAATCGATCTTGATGAAACTTGCACTGTTCCCTAAGTTGAAGAAAATGTAAGCCAATAGAAAAAAAATGGTCACGATCCGATTAATAGTTCCGGAGATATGCGTGGACAAACATACATACATACATACATACATACATACATACGTCTATGAAATTTTGTATATTTGTTTGGAAGCCCTAATAGATCATCATATGTGAATAAAATGCAATTCCAATAATATTACATACATACGTATCGAATTGATAACCTCCTTTTTTTTGAAGTCGGTAAAAATCCAAAAACCGTTATTTTGTAGTTACATACCTACAAATTTGTATGGAACCGTTGGTGCGCTAGTCTGACTCGCAGTTGATCGGTTATCTTGTTTAACCTGTCAGATCAGACAGAATAACCTTGGTTTGAACAAAGATATCTATGAAACACAGATAACGCTGTAATCTCTTCCACAATACAAACAGTAACATCCAAAAAAATTTGTTTTATCAATTTATTAATACCTACAATATTTTAATGCAAGTCCATGATTAAATCTGACCTATTGAACTGTAACATAATATTGTTTGTAAACATGTACTTGAATTAGATAATATTTTGTAACAAAAACAAAGTAATAGGTTGTATCTCTATGTATTTTACTGCATGTACTTACAGTACATAAATAAAAAAAAAATTGTTAAAGACACTCAGGTCTTATTTGACATAACATAGGTATTATCAGTGTGCCTATGCATTCTTTATTTAGCTGAATTTTTAGCAAACACATGAAACATTTTACATGCTTTTCTTATCATGGGAAACTCATTCATTCTATGAACTTTTGTTTATATTGCCAAATGGTAGCATTGATGAATGAGGGTATTCCAAATTAACATAACTTTTGTTTATATGTGATAATAACAAAATCAAAAGATCTAAATCAAAATATGTTATTTCACATAAATGTTCATGGGCACTTATGAAAACGTCAGCAGCTAATCCACGTTTCCGATTTATTTGTCAAACATGTAAACAAATATGAGTATTTGGAAAAATAAGTTTAATTCCTATACAATAAAGTTCAGTTTACGCTACAACTTCAAACATTTTTATTTTTAAATAATGCTAGTCACTCTGAAATCAACTTAATTACCACTAAATTAAAGTTGATATTTGCTTAAATTGAAATAACATCATATGGAAACATAAATACATGGGTTACATGGTTCCATTTGGTTGTTTCTCATGGAGAAGAGCTGGCAAGAAACTCCACATATAGGAAAAAGAAAACCTTTTGATACTTTATTCAGGAACCAACTAAAAATACCTACAAATTATGTGCATCTAAACATAATTACCTACTTATTTGAAATAAACATTCTCCCAAAATGGAGAGTATTGGGATATTTATCCTCCATGGCCCATAATTTATGCAATTATCTGTAAATATACACCTTGCTGCATAGACCACAATGCCCAAGGGTGATTAAAATGCAAATACCAGTAACCTTGGATATGACTATGATACACAACCACACAGAATATTAATTGATATGTGCGGTAGCGATTGATTTAGCCACAAGAACTATTCTGCGTTTTATTGGCACAGCTTGAATAGATACAATAATATAATTATGTAAAGTTACAAGAGACAAAAACTTTGAATTTTCATTTTCTTTTTTCCCTTGTTTGTCACCAATCCCATTAAATGCAAGCTGTCTTCATTTATTCCGTTTAAAATAGCTTTGTAATCTCAAGGTTCAAGCGACCACAAAAACTAGACTGCTCAGCACACACAAAAAGCTGTTTCTTCTAAATTAAATTTCGGTTTTGCCTTTATAGAGGTCCTTTGTGACTTGCTCATTGATATAATATGAAATTTTGATCAAGATTTAGGATCTTAACAGGCAGAGTGATATTTAAAAAAAAAAAAAGCTACTTATTCATAAATTTCATGATCACTAGCTTTCACTGACAACATATTATGTAGGTCCTCATTCTACCTACAATACGACCGACGGCGACGTAACTTGGCGGGCCTGAACTTCGCGCAGAAGGCTGCGCACTAACGTTTTTTAGGAACCAAATGGTGTCATGAGACGAGTGTGAGTGAGAGAACATGCGCGAAAGTTCGCAAAGGCTATACTCAGGATCATCGCCAAGTTACGTCGGTCGTATTGTAGATCAACAGACAGAATGCTGTGTAAACATACATGAATTGTCATAGGTGTTAAAACCCCACTATACACTACGAATCACGCGTCGTAACATGTTCCGCGTATCGAGTTCTAATTTTAAATTAATACATTAGCCTACCAATAGACGGAGACCTGCGGTCCTATTCTGTAAAAATCTCACCGTGAAAACTTAGGTGAAGTGAGCGTGGAGTGAGCTGTCAATAGTGTCAATTCCTAGCAAAAACAAACTCACTTCACCTAAGTTATCACGGTGAGATTTTTACAGAATCGACCGGCTGATGAACGATTGTTAGAACTGTTTAAATGCTATAATCGCCTGGCTGGATCTGACCCAGGGGCAACATTTTGAAATATGTACAAGATTGGCCTTTTGGCTGCAAGACAATATTTTTTTACATCTATAGGAACATTTATTAGAAAAACAGTAGATCATATCACACTGAATAAATGGTTCACCAGCATATCTATTCACAACCACTCGGTACGCGTCCGTAACGTATCGAACATCAGTCAATGTTATCGTAGGAGTCCTAAAATGTAGTCAAGTCAAAAACCCGAAAATTTTGTCAGTTTAAATCAAATAGACGACCGCTAGCTATTCTTCCGACAGCTGTTTGCTGTCGGGGGCAAGGCAAATCAGTATATCGAAATTTGTCATTTTCGATACGAAAGGTTTGAACGGATGGTTGTGAGTAGCTATGCTGCTCCCATTCTATAAGAAATCATAGTAGCACATCTTACTAAATTGTTATAATCAGTAGCTTTTAAAGAATTATTAAATATGGCGTAATAAACCCATCGTAGGACTTCCAATTACAGATCAAGCTATGCAAGCAGCGGCCCACGATCTCTGCCACACATGGGGGGCAGTAAACGGCACAACGGCAACGGACACGCCGCGCGGCTCAGCCCCCCTGCGCAGGCGCCGCCGCCGCACCCCAACAACAACAACAATAATAACAACAACAATATCAACCAGAACGATGATCTTATCAACTATATCTATGATTCTTGGAGTAAGGTGCGTAACAATCAATTTTTCATCCATTTTAATAGGTACTATAAATTCGAAAGTCTTGTCTGTAAGTATGCTGTGTATGTTACAATTTTTACGCCTAAACCACTGAACGGATTTCGATAAAATTTGGCGAGGAGGTAGATGGCATCCTGGTGAAGGACCTAAGCTACTTCTTGTCTGTAGCACGGTCCCGTGGAATAATTTCCAACACCACGAAGGCGAATCTGCGGGCAGAAGTAGTAATCTAAAAATAGTTGATTACAATATTTCTTTCTTTTGTTATTCAATTTTAGCATCATTATTGGAAGATGCCAGAGCTCTGATAAACATAGGTAGTGGTTTTTCCGATTCTGGGATTAACGTTCAAAGTTGATCACGTGACTGAATCATCAACTTTGGACGTTAATCAACTTTGGACGTGACACCTTACGGCAATTACGGCTGATTATGTATGTTTTCTGTTTGCATCAATGTCAACTATCGAATTATATAGGTAGGAGCAGCACAAAAATATATATAAATAATAACAACCGCACAGGTCGATAGATCAGGTTAAGCTACGCTTGCCGCGGTTGGTCTGTAGATGGGTGACCATCTTTACATACCGTGACCCCTCCATGCCTCGGAAAGCACGTTAAGCCGTTGGTCCCGGCTGTCATTTGTGGATCTTTGACAGTCATTACGGGTAGTCAGAGGCCCGAAAGTCTGACAACCAGTCTTATCAAGGGGTATCGTATTACCCAGTAATTGGGTTGTGAAGGTAAGATAGGCAGTCGGTCCATGTAGATCTTTAAAGCCCTTTCACGTGGAGAAAGTCGCGGGCAGATGTTAGTCAATCATTAAAATTATTCGCACCACCAACACTGGCTAAGAGTGGCCATAGGCGCTCAGTCGATCTTGGCATTCTTGTCATAAAAAAATCTATGAACAATTCATCATCTTTGTTAGTGGAACGCAATGGAGTGAGACACTTTCATGGTTAGTGAGTTTCAATTAGTATAGCTACTTTATGTACTGTTGCGTCCATTACGGTTGAGTTATGATTAAAGCTTGATTTAAACTCCCATTTTGTAGTTTAAGGGGGAAACACTAAGGTACCCCGCGAAATTAAAATTTTCTTACGTTTTTTGCAATTTGCTGGTCAGTATTAAGTTGTACGTTGATTAAAGTATTATTTGCGGCCGTAACAAATATGTATTTACAGAATTATAATCATTAGGATCAGTAATACAGCTTGTTAAGTTAGTATAATTGTAAAATTTCAAGATTTCATGAAATAGTCATTCAGTGGGATTACTTGGTCTTAGAGAGTTGTGTTGATGACAGCTGCAATATAAAATGTTTACAAATTACAATAATATAGGCTAATAACTACTTATTAGCCTACTTATTAACATGCGGATAACATGGGCTGCAATATTGTTAATACGACTATTAACAATATTGCATCCTACATTATCCGCATGTTAACAAAATAAAGATAAGGTAAAAAGTGCCACTAGATTAGCATTACTCAGGTATATAAAATAAAAAATAATTGATTATTAAAATACAATACATTTAATTAATTATTAAAAAAAAAAAAAAAAAAAAAAAAAAATTAATGCATTGACTGCCACTGCGGTCACCGGTGACCGCGAACAATAGATTTTCTATTGTGTCTGTGGTCTGGCACGTTGCCGGTTAAATGTCTTAGGTAATCAGTAAATATGGTTGGTGGTGGTTCTTATATGGTTTGGCGAAATTCACACGAGGGAAGTTTTTATTTGATCTATCTACTTGGCGAAGACAGCGAAAAACTTCAGACAAGACATTTCTTTACTACGTAGAATAATAAATAATAGTCATCCAGACTGAATTTCAGCCATGGCAACCGATCTCAGGGAGACTAGCCTTCGGCGCGGGAGATATTATAGTACACAAATGTGTACGCGTTGCTGACATGCACCTATGTCTACCCTCACTCTCCTATGAGAGTCGGATTGCCTTCCCATCGGACTATTCCGATGGGAAGGCAATCCTACACGACCGGAGAGAGACCATGCGCAGAGCCAACGGCTTAACGTGCTTTCCGAGGCACGGGGGTATCACACCGCCGACTTCCAAACTCCGGGCACGCAGAATAGCTGATGCACTAAATAGATTACCTACCCATTGTTTTGTGTCGCATAGAAACTACTATCCCATTCACATTGTTTAGCAACATCAATTTACGGGTACGTGACAAAATTGCACACTATGTGGGTCAATGCAGTAACCTTCGTGAGTAATAGGCTTAGTGATATCTAACATTTATTTGTAGTACACTTTATCGAATTTAATGTATGTACTGTGAAGCTTGACAGGCTTCACACTTAATAAAAGAGTTTATTCGTTTTAACTCTATATATATTGTTTAGATAATCTTACTAAACATTTATATTATAAAAAGTAATTTAAAAAAATTAAACCGACTTCAAAAAGAAATTAACTCAAAATGATGAAATAACTTTAATTTCGGAAGTCGGTGTCTTGGGATCTGTATTTTAGTTTTATGCCACCGACTTCCGAAATTAAAGTTATTTCATCATTTTGAGTTAATTTCTTTTTGAAGTCGGTTTAATTTTTTTAAATTACTTTTTATTTCGTAATTTTTAGTTTTTGCACTAGTATTTGACCAAGGTTTTGAGATGTTTTCCCTTTGACACTACACCCGTAGCTCTTATCAATAAGCCAGGCCGTCACACTTACACGTATTAGTCCATATCTTGAAAATTACTGAATCGATCTTGATGAAACTTGCACTGTTCCCTAAGTTGAAGAAAATGTAAGCCAATAAAAAAAAAATGGTCACGATCCGATTAATAGTTCCGGAGATATGCGTGGACAAACATACATACATACATACATACATACATGCATGCATACATACATACATACATACATACATACATACGTCTATGAAATTTTGTATATTTGTTTGGAAGCCCTAATAGATCATCATATGTGAATATAATGCAATTCCAATAATATTACATACATACGTATCGAATTGATAACCTCCTTTTTTTTGAAGTCGGTAAAAATTACTTCTTTTCTATTCAACCGTCATATATATATCTTACTGACATAACGTCTTAAGGGCCCCTTTTCCGAAATTTACGTTTCTAGATCGAGTTGTTTTCACAGAAATCACCATATTTAAATTCGCAAAAAAATATATAGTACAGATACATGTTTAATCTAGTGACTTTTTTGGATAAAAACACAATATTTAACATTTTGCTCGACAAAAAAAAAATCAGAAGTAAAGTCGATTTTGAAAGGATTTTAAGTTGTATGAGACTTGGGGGAACGCAATTTTTATGAAAATTTTACATTTCATTTACTAATCAGGTTTAACAGGGATATTATTGGATAGATTTATAATATGGCACTTATTTTTTTCCATATAAAATAAATGCGTGAAAAACTACTCGCGCGCACCGCGCCAGTGTCCTGCCGGACGTCATCGAGGGCAGTGGCGTGCCTAGGGGTCAAAATTAGGGCAAGCCCACAGATTTTCAAGGTATAAAAAAAACGCCCAACTGAGGGATTGGCTGATTTTCTTGTTGTTAATGGTTGTTAGTAGTACTAACATCATTATTATAATTTTGGTAAGAAAAACTTATTTCAAGCATCAGTACGTAATTGTCATAAGTGCCATCTATATTAATGAATGCGTGAAATAAATGAACCACAACGCTTAGATGGACCTTTTTTCATTTTGCTTGTCACTTGCAAAATTTGTTCAATCAAAATGCACTAGATGGCCTCCAAATATTATCGATTTATTGTTATTTTCTCGTACGCATTATTTTATGAATTAGGTACTTACATTTTTAAAGTCAATGGATATTTTTAACTTTGAACCACTACATAGGTTTGTCATATCATATTCATACCTAATAAACGATCGAATGAGTAGGTACCTATTTTATTTATTCTGTCTTCTTGACTGACAAAAATAGAGAGTTTTACATAAAATAAAACTTACCTATTATTTTTTCGTCAATATCCGGAATCCATCTTGAGTCAAGCACCTGTCTTTCAGCCTGTTGTCAGCGTTTCCGTTGCCTCTCCGCTGGTGGCGCCCTCTATACTTACCGTTGGTACTAAGTATTTTAAGCGCGCATCGGGTGTTGGCCCGATTTACCGTCATTATGGAACTCATGATGCACCAGGTAGACCTTACCTGGATTCCGGATATTGACGAAAAAATAATAGGTAAGTTTTATTTTATGTAAAACTCTCTATTATTTGTTTTGTATCAATATCCGGAATCCATCTTGAGTGATGTGTTTGTTATCACCTGGTGCGCTTAACCCAAAGACGCTATAATGTGTTTAAGGATGTAAAAATAATAATTGGGTTAATAAAAAATAATAATGTATAATTTTGTAAATGTATTACAATAATTCATCAAGTATGACATACTGCCTGCAGCCACAAACAAAATAAATAACTAACGAAAAATAATACAGCTGTGAAGCTACCTTATATAAAAATAAATGGTAATCTTTCAATGAACAGGATCAAAATAATTAGATAAAGATACAGAATTATTGGGAATATTCGAATCAATTTGCAATTCCCTTTGATAATAATTTTGGAAGGTATGAATCATTTTCCAGTTACCAGTTGCAAGAATTTGATCAATCGGAAAATTTTCTGCAAAATTGAGAGAAGCTACTGCAGATCTTACTGATCCTGGAGTTGCATTAATGCCACTAGCTTTTAACAGAGACTTCACCCACCCGCCAATAACAGTTCTAGAGGCAGGTTTTATATCCCCTTTAACTGTAATAAACATATGTTTTATATTTCCTCGACGGTTTAGAGTAATGTGTAATAATTGTCTTAACCAAAAAATCAAATTTAAATTTTTATCTGGATGTTCTCTAAGCCTCCATCCGGACTGCCTATGGGTATGGTTGTCTGTTTTAGAACCAAAAGCTGGCCACAATACAATAGAGGTATCTTCATCAACTAAACTAGTGCTATCAATTCGCAACAATGTAAGATCGTGAACCCTGCGGCCTGACGCTAGCAGTAAAAGAGTAGCTACATGTCTTGATATATGAAATATATTATTTTCGTCAAAATTGTAAATACTCATGTATTCCAATAAAACTTTAGGGTTCCAAATAGGTGGTTTAGCAGATTTCTCTCGTGCGACAGAAATAGCTTTTAGTATATGTTTTATAAAGAAATTTGACGACAAATCAATATTTGATGTTAAGTGTGTGAAAGTTGAAATAACAGATTTATGAACCAAAATAGTTCTATAAGCGAGACCAATATCACAATGTAAATGTGCTAAATATCGAGCTACTTGAGCCTCATTAGGGTATTTGTAATCAATTGAATGCGACTCACACCATCGCTTCCATCTGCGCCACGCTGGTCTGTAGGTATTGATAGTGGAGCCTCTCCAGCTTGACATAAGGAGTTTTTGTTCTTGATCTGTCCAGTCCGTCAAAATATCTGGCCACCCGAAATCAGCCATGCCTCTAAGTGTAGGTCGTGCACCTGCGGCGGATGCGTCCCTGTTCTGGTGTCTATCAGAGTGCTGGCAAGATCTGGAATCAGAAACGGGGGATGTCGCGCTCGCCGTTGAACATCTGCCTGCCAAAATACCTTGTTCCACTTCGGGGCAATCAATATGTAGTTTCCGCTGGCTTGGTTCAGGTGTCTGAGAACCCTGGGAATCAGATTTGGTGGCGGAAACAACCAAGCTAGGTCGTAGTGCCACTGATGACAAAATGCGTTGTGGTGTTGTGCTTCCTGATCGTTCACGTCCAATGATGTGTACCTTGGTACAATGTGAGCTGTTTTCGATGCGAAGAGGTCTATCTCTGGAGTGCCCCACATTCGAAATATTTGTGTCGTTGCTGTCCTCGCGAGGTGCCACTCTGGGCAAGCCTTCTGCCGAGAAAGAGCATCCACCTCCACATTGAATCTGCCCGGAAAATAATGAGCTGTCAGATAAATGTTCTGCTTGTCTAGAACAGCAAGAAGTTGTCGGGTTTGTTGGAGCAGTTTCTTGGATTTTGTGCCGCCCTCCTTGTTTATGTACGAGACTACTGTCCGATTGTCGGTTTGCAGCAGTATCTGTGCATTTTGGAGTTGCTGTTGGTTCTGACGTATAGCTGCGTACACAGCAAACATCTCTTTTTTGTTGGCATGCCATTTCCTTTGTGAATTCGTCCAGGTTCCCACAATATTTGTATCGCTGAGTTGTGCCCCCCATCCGATGTCTGATGCGTCTGTAGTCAATAGGTGTGTCACCGAGCTCCCGTGGATCGGCATCGACTTTCCTATAGCTTGACACCACCACTCCATCTCTGATCGAGCTGGTTGAGGGATAGGTATCAGCCGGTACGGATGTTTCACCGACAACTGTCGACTGTAGTATTGCAGAGTGCGACAGTGAAGGCGACCTCTCGGAGTCACGAACGTTGCAAAGTTGAGTCTCCCCATTAGAGTTTGGTACTGTTTGAGGGACCACTTGCTTCTCTGGAGCTGCTGGTGAAGTGCATTGCGTAGCGATAAGCACTTCGGCTCCGACAGGGACTTTGCGTTGCGTTTTGTGTCCCATGTTATGCCGAGAAACTCGAGGCATTGTGTCGGAGCCAGTACAGACTTTTCGAAGTTTATTGTCCAGCCCAGTATATGCAGAATCTTTATCGTGAATGCGATGTCGTCTTCCAACTGCGATTTTGACTGGTTTGCTAGAAGGAAATCGTCCAAGTATACGACGCACCTGATGTTGTGACTCCTCAGGAATTCCGCCACCCAATTGGTTATCGAAGCAAACGTTCTGGGTGCCGATGAAAGGCCGAACGGCAAACACGTCATCTGAAGTAGCTGATGCTGGTGTAAATCTTGATGATAATTTAATCTCAGGAACCTGCGATGCTGCTGTGCGATGGCCACGTGAAAATATGCTTGGCTCAGATCTAGTTTGGCCATCCAATCTTGTTGTTGCAAAAAATTTGGAACACGGAAGTGACTGAATAGTTGAAATGGTTTGGCTACTACGAACTGGTTCAGTTGCTTCAGATTGAAGATAGGACGGAAGGTCTGATCGGACTTTGGTACCAGAAAGAACGTGGAAAGGTAGCTGGGCGTCCGTTCTGCAGGTTCTAGTACACCTGACTCTAACAAGGTTTGAATCTGTATGGTCATATTGGTAGATGTTTTGGTTCTGTAACATTTCAGAACCGTGGGACTTGGAAATATTAGCGGCGGTTTCAGTATGAAGGGTATGCGTGCACCGTTTAACAGCCGACATATTTTGTCTGGCGCACCTAGATTGCTCCAAGCATACTGAAATTGCTTCAGACAGCCGCCTTGAAATGTCCGACAGTCATTCGCGACGCTTGTTTTTAGTGAAAGCCTGCGATTGCGATTTCTTTCCCTTAGGTTTGGCTCGATGGTTGCTTGCTCGGTTTTTGTTTTGTTGTGAAGCGTGTGAACCATGTTTTTGTCTTTTATTGAAGTTGTCTCGACGAAAAAATCTATCATCTGCTTGCTTACTAGTCGACGGCTTTTGATTTTGATAAAAATTATCCTTTGAGTAAGTTTGAGGTACTGATTTTGTTGATACAGTTAGTTTATCCACCCCCCCAATCTTTTGAAGGTAGGTTTGAACTGCCTCATCATTAAAAAGTGATTCTGTACTAGGAGGAATTTTATGTAATACATCGCGATGAAAGCCTTCGGAGATCTGGCGCAACATAGCCTCTCGACGTATATTTATTAAATCGGCTCTACGACCGCACACTATTTGTAACAAGTCATCCGTAACCTTACTATACGCGGATTCTTTCGAAAATAATGTCTCCACTTTTTCGAATAACGTGTTGGGTGTCAACGTTTCTTTAGACTCGTTTGACCAATCCACCAATAATTGTAATGTTTTATGCAATTCGTCTTTTTGAGAAAGTAAAGCATTTGTTAATCCGGCAAAAGATCGTTCTAATAAATATGAGCGTGAATCTTCTTTTAACATATCCGATTCAAATCGCTTTAATTCGTCGTTAACATTTAACTCGACAAAACCGGGGGTAGCTGAATATTTCTTTTGTGCATCCGAAAACCTAACGGCATACCAGTCATCACACTTAAAACGCTGTAGTTCCGCTAATTTTTTAAGAAATGTTTCATTCGCCTTAGGGTAAATCGGATCTTTTACCGTTGTACTGACTTCCGACAAAATCTGAAGTTTGTTATTTTCAGGTCGTCGTAGGTTTAACTCGTTTGTGATACCGTACGTATTGTTTTTAGCACTAGAATTCGTATTTTCAACGTCGGAATTTTTCGATAAAAGGTTTGTTAAATAGGCCACTTGTTGTGATAAGAACTCAAATTGTGCATAACTCACGGTTTGGGAGTCCCTTCTCGCTCTGCGTTTCTCAGGGCTAGGTCCACTACTCGTAGAAGAATCACTATCACTATCTTTTGCACTTGGTGTCGAAGAACGAACCCGTTTACGCGATAATGAGCCGCCATTAACACTTTCTGACTCTAAATTATTATTAGAATTTTCCATAATAACAACGGAGAGGTAAAAAATTTCACGAATCTAAAACTGAAATAGTTTTACTAAACTTTTAAATGAATTGAACAGGTAGAACTTTTTCGCGAAGTTTAAATAACGCTAACAAATGAACGGCGCGAAAAACGACGCTATAATGACGGTAAATCGGGCCAACACCCGATGCGCGCTTAAAATACTTAGTACCAACGGTAAGTATAGAGGGCGCCACCAGCGGAGAGGCAACGGAAACGCTGACAACAGGCTGAAAGACAGGTGCTTGACTCAAGATGGATTCCGGATATTGATACAAAACAAATAATACTTGTTTTTATTTCCGAGAAGTACCGACAGTCCGACAGTAATTTAAGATTGGCTACGGTGAAGTAAAGAGTTATTTATTGGCAGAAAATTGCAGAAAACTCAATGTATTTACGTACCTTTTCGATGACAGATTCCGAACACATAATGATAAAAGAACACTATATTCATTAACCATTTACAAAATCATAGGGAATGACATCACCAATCACCACAATCAATATTTTTTTCAAATAATAAAACTAATTCTCAAAGTAAGTATTCAAAACTTCAAAACAATAACAATTTGTTTGAGTCGCGTCGTGTCATCGACTCATCGCGCCCGCCACACGTGCTTTCGCAACTAACTTTACGCGGGTCAACGCAACGCGCGGATAGTGCATTTGCGCGAACTTCATGCCTCTCAAAAGCCTGGCTTTTCATTTCATAGAACTCTGTGTATAAGTACTTACCAATATATCAACAAATGTAAACGTTTCTATAGCAATTTGTATGCGAAAACTGCGAGACAGAGAAAGGAAAGGCAAGCCAGGTAAAAAGCCAGACTAGTGTGAGCGAGATGGCGCATTTGAACGCATTGTATAGCGTTTAGAGCCGAATTCCGAATTTGGCGCGAACCTATCCCAAAGTTAGCGCTAGTTCGGATTTCGAAATTGTATTATATGTCATGAATGTTTGAGTTCGAGTTAATTGACTGGAATTTTTTGAATATATTTTTTATTGATTTTGTTGTTGTGAATTATGATTTTATTAGGGCAAGCCGGGCTTTTCTGCTTCTATGAAGGTACCGCCACTGATCGAGGGAGGACCTATGCAATTTTTGCTCGCAACGACATTATCGTAAAAACGTGTTGTATTAGAAGTAATTAAAATGGCAAATAAAAAAAAACAAAATTAAGAAAAAAAGGGCATCTGAAGTGAAGAAAATCCGAAAGTGTATTGCGTCACAATATTATTACTTGTGCTTCTCTACACAGACTAGCGAAGTCAGTATGACTAGAGTTTAAAATCTTTAATATTTTTAATGGAACATTCACCTTTACATATTTTTACATAAACTGACGATCCGAATGGCGCAGCGGTAGTGAGGCCGCTTTACGATCTTAGGGTCCGGGTTCGAATCTCGGTAGGGGCAAATGTTTGTGTGATGAGCATGGACATTATTTTGTTTCTGAGTCATGGATGTTTGTGCATAAGAAGTACCTATGTATTTACAAAAAAAGTATATATTTATTATATCAACTACCTGGTGTCCACGACACAAGCCAACGATATTTATTTATTTACTAGCTGTTGCCCGCGACTTCGTTCGCGTTGAAATTTGAAAGTGTATGAAAAAAAACATGTGTGCAATTCACACGTGGTAGAAGTGAAACCTTCAAAAAGAGCACAAAGAGAACTACGAACTTAAGAAACACTATACAATGCTTCCTATCTCATTTTTAACCCCCGACGCAAAAACGACGGGGTGTTCTAAGTTTGACGTGTCTGTGTGTGTGTGTGTGTGTGTGTCTGTCTGTGGCATCGTAGCTCCCGAACGGATGAACCGATTTTGATTTAGTTTTTTTTGTTTGAAAGGTGTATTAGTCGGGAGTGTTCTTAGCTATGTTTGATGAAAATCGGTCCAAGATGGCCGCCGCTACAAAATGGCGGATAACATATTTTTTCACGATTCCCTCAATATGGGTATCAAATGAAAGGGCTTCAATAGTAGAATACTATACACTATAACAAACTTTGAATCCAAGATGGCCGCCACAACAAAGTGGCGAATTACATTTTTTTTTTCTCAACTCCCTCAATATGGGTATCAAATGAAAGGGCTTGACTAGTAGAATACTATACACTATTAAAAATTTCAAATCCAAGATGGCCGCCACCACAAAATGGCGAATTACTTTTTTTTTTCACAACTCCTTCAATATAGGTATCAAATGCAAGGGCTTGTGACAAGTAGAATAATTTACACTATATTGAAAGGGAATGAGGAATATTAACTACCTAACGAAATGAAAACTAACTACAAAAAGCATGAAATAAAAAATTAAATTAAAAATTTAAAAAACCCCCGACAAAAATAAAATTAAGGAATCCCTACAAAAAACATGAAATAAAAAAATAAATTTGAAAAAATCTTATGGAAGTCGGGGGACCGTTCTGTGGAACACCTTCTATTCTTCTATTTTTTATCTCCCACGTTAAATCTTATGAATTTATGTGTCTGTCGCCAACGCCAATAACACTAGTTTACAGCGTTTTTGTTCATGAGATGAAAACCATGTGTTTGCATAGAGGATAAAATGCTTAATGAGATTCTGAAGTGGAAAAAATTTTGATCGTCTAGTTTTCAAAATTTTTACTTTTTTTTTTTGTTAATTTTAAGATTACCATATATTGAAAGTATTACATATTGCAAATTTTACTCTGTTTTAATTCAGATTTGTATCAGTATCTCTTAAATTAGACCAACAGTAATCTGCAAACTTTTTTTTATACCAGAAATCTTGGTACTGTTCCCCAAAACCCTTACAATTATGGTAAAAACGAACATCATGTTTATCGTTTTTCTGGGGAAAATTTTGGTGTGAGTGTGGAAAATGATTTATTAAAGACATGTTGAGACCGATCTATTCGCCATCCTTCAATTCAGATCCTTCGAAATCAAAATCATACATCTGGCTCGAAATGGGGTCTTAGGTTCTGTCTCCAATTCTGTGGGTTTTGCTTCGTTTTATTGACTGAAACTACTAGGCAACATCGGGTAAGGCATTCTTTTCGAATGTAGCATAGGATTTGACCCACGGTGTGGAACCTAAGATAGAAACACGCTTGTACGATACGACTACATACAGATAGCACAGCTAATAGAAATCTCTATTCCTAGATAGCACGTTTCGCCGAAAACTTTGTTGATAGACAACATTGTCCGTAGATATCACGGTTCATAGGAAGGACTGTTGACAGAGATCTCTGTTCATAGATAGCACTTCTTGCCGTAAACTTTGTTCTTAGAAACCACTGTTTCCCTTGGTTAAAAAAGCGCAACATAGGATGCAAGAGCGAGCGAAGGGCACCCCGAGGTTCGGTTTGGTTACTTTAAACCCTTTACACAGAAATAGGAGCCCCGCCAAGCCCCCGCTCCGTCGACATAGGATGCAAGAGCGAGCGAATGGGAATACAGCTTACTTAAAAAAGAATGATCTAATTGGTTTCCATGAACCAAAGGTGCTTTCTGTGAACCAAGGTGAAACAGTGGTTTCTATGAACAAAGTTTCCGGCAAGAAATGCTATCTATGAACAGAGATCTCTGTCAAAAGTGCTTCTTATGAACCGAGATATCTACGAACAATGTTTTCTATCAACAAAGTTTTCGGCGAAACGTGCTGTCTAGGAATAGAGATTTCTATTAGCCATGCTTTCTGTATGTAGTTGTATCATACAAACGTGTTTCTATCTTAAGTACCACACTCTTTGACCCATGGGTCATCATTATATTGTATGTAACACCACTTGTTCTGGTTTTTAAAGCCTACATATTTAGTTAGGCAAAAATAACAGCTAGTTTCGTGATTTGTTAGGTCTTGCCAGCTTGTCAGCTTCTGTAACCGATCTGTTTTTTTTACTACATATTTTTCTTGTAAATACAACAAAAAATATTATGATCTAATTTGCACTGTCTGAAAAACATTTTCAACAAAAAACACTACAAACTGAAAAATAACTTTAATTTCGGAAGTCGGTGTCTTAGGGATCAGTATTTTAGTTTTTGCCACCGACTTCCGAAATTAAAGTTATTTTTCAGTTTGTAGTGTTTTTTTTGGAAGTCGGTTTTTTTTGTTAAAAAAGTTTTTATTTCTCGCTTTTTAGTGGGTCTATTTATAATTTATCTAAGTTACAATAGCCTAATGTCAACTTGCCCATCGCCTTTTTATAAAATATTCCTTGTCTCGATGCAGGGACGTTAATTGTTGAGGAGTTCTCCTTTTATTAGTTTTTAGATTAGATGCTGATAATCCTGGCTGCAGCATCAGGCCAGACTTATGTCAACATTGCATTGAACATAAAATTAGTCCTGTTTAAAATGAGCCCAAACACGACTACGGTGCTGTAACTTTAAGGTTTGTACTTTTTCTGATGCTCCTGGCTTCAGCATCAGGTCTTCGGTGTTCCTCAGTAACAGTACGTTTATCCACACATCGAGCCCTTTTCAATGAGCCTAAACACGATATATCTGCTGTTAGTTGTCGAGGAGTTAGGTACTCTGCAGACTATCCTGATTGCAGCATCAGGTCATGACTTGATGATCATGAGACCAAATGTGGCAAATGCCCTATCAAACATCAAAACAATTTACTAATAAAACAGTCCTTGCCTGTTCGAGTAACTTCTTACTGTTAAGGAGTTGTACCTTCCATCATAGAATAGAAAGAATAGAAATACTCTTTATTATGTACACCAAATAAATTACAGACATAAAAATAGAAACTGTCATCATCAGCCCAGCTACCTGAGATGGTGACAACCATACACAAATACACAAGATACTTCATAAAATATGCGAAAAACAATAAGTGAGCCTATAAAATTTGAGGGTTGCCCTCGATTTCTCTAAGATCCCATCATCAGATCCTAACTTGGTGACAATGGGACCACCTCAGAACTATCTACTTTGGAACAAAAAAAGAATTTTGAAAATCCGTCGACAATTGGCGGAGTATTCGATGAACAAACATAAAAAAAAAAAAAACATACAAACACCCGAACATAGTAAGTACCTCCTCCTTTTTGTGAAGTCGGTAAAAATTTAATTTCATTAAATGTTTGCTTTTTGAGTTTAAGACAATTAATTGATCACTACGTAACCAGATTAAGCCAAAACTTCTTGTGAGTGTTATAAAAAAACCAGACGTGATAAAAATATTTGACATTTATTTTTACTGATTAGAAGGTAGTCACAAAACAAATCCAACGGTTTTGTCTTGTGAACGAAAAAAAATAAAAATTTGTAAACTAGTGTAATATTTGAACTACTGATTTATTTGTACTGTGGCGTGCTCGTCCGCCGCCATAGGTCACCGGAGTTCATACCGCGACGGCTCCTGTGCAACGCGGGCGCAAGCCGACTCAGCGCGTAAAATGCCTAAAGTTTCGGGAAAAGGGGCCCTTAACTTTTTTATCTACACCCAATAAACAATATTAGTAGCCAGTGCTACTTTGAGGTTGGCATACATAACAAGCCTCTACAGTACCTACCTACTTACCTAAGGAATTTTCACTCATGATCTTGTTAATCGATTTGTCGGAACCAGCTAGGTACGTAGGTATTATGTGGCCAAATTGATCACGCATAGCGTATAGAATTCCATCATAACTTATATCCATATACCAATATTTAAAAACTTATGGCTGTCGCAGCCAACTGGTTTAATTAGCCGTTTAGTTAACCACCTAGCCTGTTAACTAAACGGCGGCCGTTCAATTAACGGCCTGAATGATATTCAAATAGTTTATGTTGGAACTGTAACCAATCACGCGCGAGCCGAATTGGTCGCAGTAACTAAGGGCATCCCGACCAAATGGGTTAGGTTAGGTTAGAACTGTGATCAACCGCGTGCGAGCCGAGAGAGCGAAGCGAGGCGAGCACTACTCCCAAAGGCCAGGCAATTAACTAAACGGCTTTTTTTTTTTAATTTATTCAGTTAGCTTCACATTCACATGGCCTTAGTAAAATGTCGTGGCAGATTCCCTGGCTGTAGTAAGCGTGAAAAGAAATCCCAAAGTGTTTTATGTCCAAGTACCAACTACCAAGATAAATCTGCAGAATTTAAATTTGCTTAAATCAGCTTGATTCACGATTTTGTATTGTTAATATTGCAAAGTTTTAAGACGCCTTCAGTAGTGTAGGATGTACGAGAGGCAGCAGGCCATAGGTACATGTGCTACTTAAAAAAAACAATTGTGCAAATAAAAGCCATTCAGAGAAACAATACAAAATTGTAAATAACGGTGGTTCTGCATTGGGTCCGTACAATAAACTGGCATCTTGACATTGCAAACTTAATATGTTATTTATCGTACTACGTGACTCAAACACAGCTAAAGTGCTCAGTTTTAGTAATAACGTAGTTCTGCCATTCTGCCGACAAACTTACGTCATCATAATGTATGGGACGAACGCGATACATAAGTACATACCATACATACTTCGAACGTATAGTTTTTTAACGGGTAGCCTTTGATTGAAGCTTTCGCGCCTAATTAGGTATTATTTCCGTCTCTAATGAGGTGGAATCAATATTTATTCCTAGAACAGGTTGGTTATAAAATTGTACATTACGATACGTCTGACTTAAGGCCAAACGAGCTGTAAAATAGTATACGATACTTGTGACTTAAGAAGTAGTCTATTAATGGACTGCTTATTTCACGCCGTGCAATAATGGACTTACGTACTTAGCCCGCGAAATTCAAATTTTCTTACGTTTTTTGCAATTTGCTGGTCAGTATTAAGTTGTACTATTTCATGAAATCTTGACATTTTAGGATTACATATATCCTAACTTAACAAGGTGTATTACTGATTCTGTATGTTACCTTTTTACACCTAAACCACTGAACGGATTTCGAAAAAAATATGCAGAGAGATAGTTTGGATCCCGGGGAAGGACATAGGATAGTTTTTATGCCGATATTCCCACGGGATCGACACTTATGCGGGTGAAACCGCGGGGCGCTGCTAGTTTCCCTATAACGGGCCCACAGTTTTCAGTAACTATGGACTAATGGAGGTTGCGTTATTTTGGCAGAATTAAAACTAAGCATGCATAACAATTGTTTGTTCAGCAGCTGTAAAATCACACATCTGGTTAGTTCACTTGTATAAATATCACTATTGTTCAGTATTACTCTTCAACCCCCCATTGACAGAACTCGCTGATATTTTTATAATCTCATAACATAACACCACGCCTGTATTCCCTTAGGGTTAGACACACGTGTACTACAACCATATTTCGCCAGTTATATTTAAGTCCCATGTAATATAGCCTACATAACATATATAATGTTCCCACTGCGGGGGCACAGGCCCCCTCTCTCTGAGAGGGAGTGGGCCGTAATCCACCACGCGGGCCCAGTGCGGGTTGGTAGATGTCACATGTCTTCGAATTTTTGGTTCTAGGACATGCTGGTTTCCTCACGATGTTTTCCTTCACCTTTTTGAGAGCAGTGGTGATGAAATAATTTTACACAAAGTAAAGCGCCTGTCTGGGTACGAACCTACGAACTACAACTCTTACGTCGCGGCCGTTACCTCTTGGCCACCACTGCTCTTATAATAATAGAGCCTATTGTCATCAATTATGCACAAATCCAGGCTCCGGGCTACTGAAAAACCCACTAACACTTAGTCCGACCTGGAAATCGAACCCAGAACCTCATATTCAGCAGTAGCCGTTGCGACCAAAGAGGCCGTCATTACATCCTTATGAAGTGGAATGCCATAGATAACGTATGATCCCATAGATAACGTATGATCCACATACAATATAATTCAATACCTTATTACCATTTTCTTTCCTCTTTCCAGGTGACACGCGAACTTGAACGCGGCAGCGAAGACGCGAAATACTACCAAGAAGTGCTCGCGCCACGTCAGCTAGCAAACTTCAGACCTTTCAACCTTGACGAGTGGTGGGCACGCCGCCTGGTCCAGAGCATAAACCGCAACAAACACCGGTCTTAGAACCACACCAGCATTCGTTGGTGAACGACTTGACAACTGTGCCCATTGGACGGAAAAGAAGCAATGTTTAATTTTAGCTTGGTATTTGATAATGTAGAGTGAAGCCCCGTATTCGTGGAAATTTTTTGAGGCTGGTAACATTTTTCACACAAACTGTATACAATGTTGCCAGCAACACGAAAACATGTTGCTTTAGTAAGTTATGCAACTTGTGTTTACCATGAATATGAGGCTTTAAAAGTGGTTGTAGACGTTCCCCTGTAGAACGCAGAAAAGGTAGTCGGTACCAATCTCCCGATACGTAGCTGTCGACCCGACTCACCTGCAGACGTGCTGATCTGGTCAGACCTAACCAGAATGGTCCGGGCGTTTATGGGCACTGTAATATTTGGACGCAGGAGCATTTAATTTTGGCTTGTTTAAGTATATCTGTACAATCGAAAATTAAGTTCGTATTTTTAAGGTGTGATTTGAGAATTTAGACAGTAATAATCATGGATTTATAAAATGTAAGATTTTAATGTTTCATCCACACTATGAGAACGCAAACTATACTTCTGCGGATCTTCCCAATTTGCATGCTGTAATATCTATTCTATGGTTGTTATATAATTTGTCAATTAGAAAATAAACATAAAAGCAATAGATAGAAAATTAAAAATATAATAGATTATACAGTGGGTATAGTAGCGAGTCTTTCATAAACGAAGTGTAGTGTCTCATTGTACAGTTTTAACTTGACAATGCTCGTTTAAAGAGCTTGGAAGTATTTTAAAAACAGATTTTATCTATATTGTATCAATAGCCTTAGAGTAGAGCTGGAGACGACAATACCTGTGCCTCAACCCGATGAGCTAAGCAAAATCAGCCTATAATGTTCCCACTGCTGGGACACAGGCCTCCTCTGTGAAAGGGAGTGGGTCGTAATCCACCGCGCGGGCCCAGTGCGGGTAGGATGTCACGTCTTAGATTTTTTTGGTTCTAGGACATGCCGGTTTCCTTCAGTTTTCCTTCACTGTTTTGAGAGCAGTGGTGATGAAATTAAATTCACAAAGTAAAGTGCCTGCCTGGGTTCCGACTTATGACCTAAAATCGTCAGTCCGGGGCATTCAATTCTTCAATTTGCAGCTCAGTATGATAATAATATGACGACAGACACGACAGTAACAAATATGTGATAGAGTGGTACTTATAGATGATTTTGATAAAGAATCTGTGATGGTTGTCTCCAGTTTATTTTCTCCTATTAGGGTAAATAGATTTATAACTTCTATTCAGAGTATTAGATGCAGTTACATTGTTAGCTGAGTACATATTATGTGCAACACAACTTGTAACGCAACGTGTAATGCAACATTTCCCGAAGATTTTGTTTCACTGTGTTCGTGATCATAACAAATGTATGGGCAATGTTTCATTGCACGTTGCTTGAATATGTTACATTACATGTTGTGTTGCACATAATGTATATGCGGCCTTATACTTATAATCAAAGTCAATGAATATTAAATAGATCGCATAATGCGAGTAGATTTTTGAAACTTAAATAATTTTGTTTTTCATATAAACTATCAATTGTTTTGTAGTTTTAGTAGTACAACTTTCTTTTGCTATGTTATAGCGGGTAGAATTTAAAAGCTTTTTAGAATATTAAAAATAGTTTTTGTTTTGTAGGCGATTAAACTTATTGCACTGAAAATTTAAAATTAAATACTGTCTCTTCTTCAACTATAAATCACTCGACTTTTAGAATATCCTAACAATTAATATTATGGCAATGAGACATTACTGCCCCGAGATTATACTTAATATTTGGTTTCCCTTCATTATGTGAACTTTCCTACAATTATCTTTAAAGTTCCATGTGACAGTGACTTTCTCAAGCAATACTTAATTTTCTTAGCAATTCATGTTGTTACATTTTGTCTAAACTGTAATTTTTTTCTAATCATACATATTTATATTATAAACAATCACAACGCGACGACATAGATATTTAAATAAGACGTAAATATGTTATTAATAAAGTACGAATGAAAATGAATCTTATATATTCACCTATACAATTTAAAGTACATTGTAATCGCGATTGTAATAAATTGTGATATAATATTATTTGTCAAAGCAATAATTAAAGTTGACATGAAGACGGGAAACGTTGTTTTATAAAATGTTTTTCAATGATGTAGGGGAAGTTAGGTATTGTAAATACGTTAGTATGAATTTCTATTTTTAATTTAATAATTGTAAGTAAATGTGTCATTGCGAATTAGAATTGGCTAGTTTAATATTGTGTTGTATCATGACCTGTTGACATACGTTTGGTTACACTGGCCTGACGTGACGTACAATGAGGTGCATTTAAATTGACCCAAGCATTTTTAAATTAAAATTTTGAGTCCTCGCCAGTGTAATCGAACCGTAGCTTTTAGAGATTGACCTGGCCTTAGATCTGCCTCAGACAGACAGTGTGGTTTCAAAACGTTTTGTTCGTTTGTCTGAGGCCGTAATGTTCCGGTAATAAAGTTCATCTACATTCCATTCAAGCATGTACTTAGCGATCTGAACTATTGTAAATACGTTTTAGGTGACGCAGTGCTGACAGATTATGGATTTGAATAAATTTTTTAAATAAATGTTTTGTTTACTTTTTGTTTTAAGTTAATCTACACCGAATAACTTCTTTGCTATAGCACCTTAGAGAATATAGTAACCCTATACAGGGAGATTTTTTTATCACCATCCAAATTTTTACAGGGTGTTCTACCCATGAATATGAACAACTTTCACTATGGGACCAACTCTGAAATCACGAAAAGAATATCAGCTGTTTCATACAAAAGTTCAATAGTTAGGTACCTACTTGACCAAAATGTATGAAACAGCTGATTTTTTTTCGTGATTTCAGAGTTGGTCCCATATTGAAAGTTATTCATATTCATAGGTAGAACACCCTGTAAAAATTTGGATGGTGATAAAAAAATCTTCCTGTAAGTGCCCTAAAGTAATTCTTGGTAAAATACCCAGAATGATTAATACGTTTTGATGCAGAAGCCCTATAATTACTGCCTTATGGCGCTACATCGAAAATAAATCGTAGCGACACATCTACTAAGCGAGCGAAAGTGATGCAATTACTTTTGAAACGCAAAACAAGAGAGATGGCTATAATGTGTGTGCGCTCGGAATAAAACGACGTATGTGCCAAAACGAATTTACTCCTTGCTCAATGTTACCTTTGGGCCCGTGGCTAAATAATAACAGCCGCATAGGTTGATCGATCAGGTGAAGCTACGCTTGCCGCGGTTGGTCTGTGGATGGGTAACCATCTTTACATACCACGACCCCTACGTGCCTCTGAAAGCACGTTAAGCCGCTGGTCCCGGCAGTCATTCGTGGATCTTTGACAGTCGTTACGGGTAGTCAGAAGCCCGAAAGTCTGACAACCAGTCTTACCATAGGGGTATCGTATTACCCAGTAACTGGGTTGTGGAGGTCAGTCAGATAGGCAGTCGCTCCATGTAAAACACTGGTATTCAGCTGCATCCGGTTAGACTGAAAGCCGACCACAACATAGTTGGGAAAAGGCTAGGCAGATGATGATTTGCTTTGAATAGTGCCCGTCTATAGTAACCAAAAAGATATAGGTACCTAGTTAGTCTTTGATAGTAACACACAAAACTCAAACTGACTAGTTAATCAGTTTGAGTTTTATTTAATTTGTCTTTTGTGACTGTATTATAAATTGTAAGGTTAGGTACTAGCGGAGCAGTAGGTAATGGCCCAGTGGTAACGGCCCGATTTACGAGTTGTAGGTCGAGGGTTCGAATCCAGGCAGGCGTTTAACTTTGTGTAAATACCTAATGTCATCAACAATGTTCTCAAAAACGGTGAAGGAAAACATCGCGAGGAAACCGGCATGTCCTAGAACCAAACTCTAACCGGACGCAGCTGAATACCAGTATTTTACATGGAAAAAGTCTAACCGGACGCAGTTGAATACCAGTATTTTACATGGAGCGAATGCCTATCTGACCTCCATAACCCAATTACCGGGTAATAGGAACGATACCCCTTGGTAAGACTGCTTGTCAGACTTTCGGGCTTCTGACTAGGGTGTAATGACTGTCAAAGATCCACAAATAACAGCCGGGACCAATTCCGAGGCACGGAGGGGTCTCGTTATGTAATGATGGTCACCCATTCACGAACAAACCGCGGCAAGCTTAGCTTAACCCAATCGATCGACCCGTGCGGCTGTTATTACTTAGCCACAAGCTCCTTCGCCCCCTGTTAAATGCCCTGCTTAACCCTTCGCGGGAAATACAGATGGTGTACTATGTTAAGTGTTGCTGCTTTCCATGGTCTGACGACCTCTTGAAAATTTCACGCCGTTATGTCTACTCGTTTCACGTAATGGCCTCTTGAAAATTATATTAGGCTATTGGTGTGTTCACTGTTCAGCAGGACACTTGAAAAATAGAAAGTCCACAGAGTACTTTTTGATAGACTGAGGTTTCAGTCTATCAAAAAGTACTCTGTGGACTGAGGCATGTCATTAACACATTAGCATTTAGCACGTCAAAGACTTCTACTCATGGACGTAATATATGGAAGTAACGTTCTACTACTATATTAACTCCCAGAAACTACCACCGTCACATAACATAGACAACAAAAACTTCACAATAATAATCTCTTTGAGACTTACAAACTCATTAGATGTTAGTTGTCTCGTCTCGGAGCGCGCGGTCCCTACCTAAATACGTGTTCCGAACAACAAGCCACTTTGTTTGAACAATGGCCATATACTCCTTATGAATGCCAGAAATACACTCAAGTATATGAACTTGGTACTTTGGTACTTATACCTACTTTGTTCCCTGGTTGTGGTTTTATTTATGGGCTTTCAGATGTTTAGCTTTATGACTTTTAGGCTTTATAAAGAGGGTTATAAATGTTATGCAGTGAGTGTGTGTGTTATGTAGAGGGTTGTATGTTGTGTGTGTGTAAGTTTACCCTACAATAGCTTTTTCATTTTGGTTATTATAGGTAGTTTTTTAGACAGTAGGTACAGCAGCACGAGTCGATTGATCAGGCTAATTTAAGCTAAGCTTTCCGCTTTTGGTCCGTGGATGGGTGACCATCTTTACATACCGAGACCCCTCCGTGTCTCGGATAGCACGTTAAGCTGTTGGTCCGGCTATCATTCGTGGATCTTTGACAGTCGTTACGGGTCGTCAGTAGCCCGAAAGTCTGACAACCAGTCTTACCAAGGAGTATCGTAACCCAGTAACTGGGTTGTGGAGGTCAGATAGGTAGTGTCTCCATGTAAAATACCTATTCAGCTGCATGCGGCTAGACTGGAAGCCAACCCCAACATAGTTGAAAAGGCTATGCAGATGATGATGTAACAGGGGGCGAGCCTATTGCCATCAACCGGGTACAAATCCAGAGTCCGGGCTGCTACTGAGAAATTCCATATGGAAAAACCCAATAACACTTTACCTAACCTGGGAGTTGAACCCGAGATGGTTCCTGTAAATATACCCGCGGCGGGTCACGGTCTTTTTTTTTTTGTTTGGCCTTTTTCTTTTATTTTATTGTGCCCTGTGGAAATATGGAAATACTATACACCCTTACATTTTGATCGTTGAATTTAGAACCCTGAAATCGTGAAAAAAAAAAAACAGCTGATCCATACATAATTATGTTCGCGGATCACACACTACTTACAACCGAACGCGCCACGCGACGCGGCGACGCGACGAGCGACGACGGGGCGCTGATAACGCGCTCCCGAGTCCCGCGCGTGATTTTACATACAAATTCAATAGGTAATAACGCGTTTCTGCGCGAGAATTTCGCTCCGTTTCCCGCGCCCCGTCGCGTGGCGCGTTGTATTGTGTAATCCGCCATAGTGTCCGATTTTTCTCTGATGGGCTGGGAATCAGGTCTCCACTTAGTGACTGAGCGGACCGTAGGTAATCCACCACGCGGGCCCAGTGTAGGTTGGTGGACGGATATCACATTTTTGTGCCGCACATGACTTGGCAATACTGTTATTCAGCTGCATCTGGTTAGTGCTCATACACACGACCGACACGCATCAACGGCCGAGGCAACTGCAACTGTCAACAAAATGCCGCTCGTGTATTTGAGTACCTACCGTACTCAAATACATGAGCGGCACGTTTTTGACGGCGGGCGTCGACGGGTGTCGACAGCTGCAGTTGCCTCTGCCGATGACGCGTGAGGTCGTGTGTATGCACACTTGGACTGGAAACTGACCCCCAACATAATTGGGGAAAGGCTAGGCAGATTGATTGACTTGGCAAATAAACACAAGTCACAACTTATAAAGAAAATAAAAAACAGTGGCACTCCGGGAGTGCCGACAGAAGTGAAAACTTACGTATTTTTTACCCGACTGTGCGACGCAAAGGAGTGGTAATGTGTTCATCAGCCTATGTATGTATGTATGTATGTATGTATGTTTGGTCTTTATAGTGCTTCAAAGGAACCTTTGAAGCACTATAAAGACCAAACGCCTGGGCCGATTTTTATGATTCACACGTCAATCGATTCCTCTTAGTCCGGCGAGTGTCACTAAAGACATGACGTTAGTGAAAATTCAATATGGCGACTACTATGTATGTTAGTATGTCTTCAAAAAAATTTTTTTTTCTCAAAACCTTTCGTATCAAAATAAAGGGCTTTAAAAGATGATTACAAAAATATAAACAACTTATATGGTTAAAAGTAATTCGAAGTGACTTCTGAATACATGCACATAATCAGCCTATAATGTTCCCACTGCTGATGGGACACAGGCCTCCTCTCTCGGTGAGAGGTAGTGGGCCGTAATCCACCACGCGGGCCCAGTGCGGGTTGGTAGATATCACATGTCTTCGAATTTTTTGGTTCTAGGACATGCCGGTTTCCTCACGATGTTTTCCTTCACCGTTTTGAGAGCAGTGGTGATGAAATAATTTACACAAAGTAAAGCGCCTCTGGATACATGTAACTGTCAAATTAATTTCATTTTACGAAGGACCTAGGGGCCTCGATATGTATAGTCACCCATCCACGAACCAACCGCGGCAAGCGTAGCTTAACCTTCACTCGTCCCGTGCGGCTGTTATTGTTAACCCACGAAGCCCATTTTATGGACAGCATGACTCAGAAAAATATAAGAATAGGAATGCCTTTCTACATTCCTGTTCCAGACTTTTTCTTCTGTTACATTCTGTAAAATAACTACATAATAAAATGGTCCATTAAAATGGCGACGCCTAGAGTCCCTTTTTCACCCCACCGCACCGCGCGGCCCTTAATTACAATTTAGCTAACATGCCTGAAATTCCTCTTTCCGTTAAAAATGCTCCAGGCATCTAAAAATTATCGGTATTTTATTATCCAGTAAATAAAAACGAAAATAAGTTCGTCTGATCGGAGCCTTTATTTAGGTAGGTACCTTATTTAGGTACCTTTGTATTAGAAGTTAGTACATGTTTTGTACGTTGTTTTTTTACGAGCTATGCTTGGAGTATCTTTGAGAGATCGAATCCGCAACGAGGTGATCCGGTAAAGAAGAATAAGCCAGCTGAAGTGGCAATGGGCCGACCATATTAGCCGTGGAACCGATGGCTGTTGGCGTAGTAGACGTGTTCTTGAGTGGAGACCGCGAATCGGTAAACGTAGGGTGGGACGCCCTCAGGCTAGGTGGAGCGACGATCTTCGCAGGATGGCTGGTAGCAGCTGGATGAGAGTTGCCAAGAATCGAGTTGATTGGTGTGCAATAGGAGAGGCCTATGTCCAGTAGTGGACTGCTGTAGGCTGATGATGATATGTTTTATGTAAGTTCCTATGTATTCTTCGTGTAAATGGTACACCACAGACTACCTGTAGTATCTCTCCTCTCATAATTTATCCAAAGGTTGTCTTTAAAATATCGCTTTTAGTGATAAGACCGTCCATTGTGTCACATTGTAAAAATTCTGCATTTATAAGTAATCTGTAATTTTTTGAAGTAAAAACTTCCTAGGCGCGTTGGGCATTTTTTGATATGGGAAAAAAACCATTGAACTGTTACCGTAAGCGACACCGCGCGTGTTTTGTTTATAAGACGATTAAAAAAATACCCGCTTCGGGTGTGTTCAGCTGCCCTCGGGATGTACTCGGTTTTAAATCCGATATGTCAGTGAGTGATGGCAAAGTTTTCTGTTTGTGTTTTGTTTTCACTTCTGTCGGCACTCCCGGAGTGCCATTGATTTTTTTTTACCCTAACCCAATGACACCGACTTCCGAAATTAAAGTAATTTTTACTTTGTAGTATCTTTTTTGGAAGTCAGTTTTTTTTGTTAATAAGTTTTTTTAGAGATCTAGTTAAATAGGACAAAAATATCTCCCGAAATCCAATCTAGGTACCATTGACTCTATTGGCTTAGTCCGTAAAAGACAGACGCTCGCGCCAGGGCCGAGGATAACCATGAAGATATCCACACTATATTTTTCCTAAATCAAACCCGTAGGGTTCTACTTTAGGATTATTGCCTATATATACTTTAGGTATAATTGAGCAATAATCTGCCATATATTCCCCGTCTGTCGCTGAAATCGGGTCGAAATTTAATTAATCGTTAACGAAGTGCGAATATTTCGGTTTGAAGGCGAGTGATGAATCGAACTCGCGACTTGAAAGGTCGAGTTAATTGATTGCTTTACCTTTATACCCTTTATTGGATTGGGTATCAAAATTGTTTGTCAGTTTGAATTTTTGTGTTGATCTGAAGGCCAATTTATTCTCGTAATTTTAAACCTTCAAAATCCAGTCTTCTCGGCGACAAACAAATGTTAAAAACTTTTCAAAATTTAGGAGGTATTTTTGACATATTAAGACTGAGATCAGACTGTGAACGTTCTTAAAATTACGAGATTTGCCCCTATGATATTGACAGTTCGTGATAAACAAAACGGAAATTGGGCTGAAATGTTTAAAACCATTGTTAGGAAGCTGCCGATATTCTGTAAAAATTGAAGTGAGCTGTCAATGGTGACACCATTGATAGCTCACTTCAATTTCCATCATCAAATCCTTGGGATCAAGTGGGATGACCACCTAAGTTTTCACGGTAAGATTTTTACGGAATAGACCGGCGGGATATGTTTTTAGGGTCCCGTTTTTACCCTTTGGGTACGGAACCCTAAAAACATATCCCGCCGGTCTATTACTACTAAGACTGTCCGGCTGTCCGTCTGTCCCCAGGCTGTATGACTGTATCTCATGAAACCATGATCGCTAGACAGTTGAAATTTTCACAGATGATGTATTTCTGTTGCCGCTATAACAACAAATACTAAAAATAGAATAAAATAAATATTTAAGGGGGGTTCCCATACAGCAAACGTGGTTTTTTTCGGCGTTTTTGCCTTGTGGTATGGAGCCCTTCGTGTGTGTGTGTGTTCGTGTTCTAGTCCGACTCGCACTTGGCCAGTTTTTTAATTCTCTGGATCCTTTTACAGGAAACCTATCATCATCATCATCATTTCAGCCAAAAGACGTCCACTGCTGGACATAGGCCTCCCCCAAGCACTTCCACTTCGACCGGTTCTGTGCTTCTCGCATCCAACGGGTTCCTGCGGCCTTCACAAGGTCGTCGGTCCACCTTGTGGGAGAAAACCTATAGACATAATAAATTCTTGCTCTAGAATGTAAAATAAAATCTCTTAAATGTTGAACCACTCTACAAACAGCTCTCTTTAAGAATTTCACTCAAGAGGTTATTATGATTGTTAAAGACTTCTCGCTGCTTCGTAAAACATAATTTCGGGTTGAAACAAGCAACACGAGAGCTTCTACTTCATAAAATGACTTGTACGAGTACCTACATAAGCCGATTTTAAAGTCGAAAAGTACGAATTTTCGCCCCGGTTCCCACATGTCGGGAGAATTACGTAACTATAAATACTACTAATATTTTCATCTTTGGAGTCATAGGTGGAAGGTATTCTACCTGTCTCCTCTTACGCGTAATTATTGGAGGTGAAATTGTGATTGAAGAGCGGAAGTGAAACTCCAACTTGCAGTTAATAATGTAATTGCCACATTCGTAGGTAAAGTTGCTGCTTTACCTACGAATGTGGCTGTGTCATAGAACTAATTAAACTAGTAGAGACAAAATAAACCAATTACATAATTATATCTAGGTCCGTGTCCCGTGACGGTTGACAAGCAAGAGTTCCTGCTACTTAAGAGTAAGCTAGTCGCGAGCTCGAACTTACTGGTGGTCATGGCCAAAAAGCACACTGTCTCATCTGGCTTCGTGTCCGACAGAGCTAGTAGCAGTGATGAGCAGTTAGATTCTAGTCTACACGCACAACGTCTAGTTCTTATGCTCAGAAACACCGTTCCGAACTGATAGGCGCGTAAAAAAAATCGATAAAGTCTGAGCTTTGTCGGTATGAACTTGGTTTTGAAGATTTTACAGTTCTTTTAGTACTTATTTACACCCAAAGTTACGTTAAAAATAGTAAGAAAAACGAATCTTTGTTAGCTCATAACTTTTTAATGGCTTTTTATTTTACTAGTTTATTTCCGTACAGACAAAATTAATAATAAGTCAAAATGATATCATGTTTAACTTTGGATGCATAATGTCAAACAGTGGAGTAGTATGGAAAAAATATCGACTAGTGGCACCTTAAGGAACGCCATGGGTAGCGCCACTTAACAAGGATGCGTTCCTGACTAACTTATAAATACTTATGTAAACGTAATACAGACATTCACAATACGTGACGCCACAAATCCTGAATCCATTGTAACAGGTTGCACGTCAATGTGCCGCCACCCTGTATTCTTATGAAAAGATAAGAAACTAAGTCAGCATGATTGCTGACGCCATTCAAAGATGCGCCGAAGAAGTTATGGGGGAGTTTTTCTCAGTTACAGATGATGGTTCGAAATAAAATACTGGATTAAATGGTAAAATACTGGTATTCAGCTGCATCCGGTTAGACTGGAAGCCGACCCCAACAGTTGGGAAAAGGCTAGGAAGACGATGAGACGGTGCGCGGTGGTCCGAAAATGATTGAGCATGAGACGCACGCTGAGGCTATGGACGGACAGAGATTACTGTAAAAGAGATTTCTGTGCCACAGGCTAATACTCCGTTCACCTTCTATACCCTTTTTTTGTCAAGACTGTAAAAAAAGTCAGCCAGTATATGGTCAATGAAAAACTTGCGCAACTACAGTTTCGTAATTAAATTCAGCTTTAGGTATATGTTCAGGAAACGGATGTCTTATGGATTTCACCTGAAGAAAATAAAGAAAATGACTGAAGTTCTAGGATTCGCCACTTCTTCTTCTTAGCGTGCGTCGATAGCAATCTAAATGGACTCGGCCCAGAATTCGGCTACGTGTTTAGCGCCATCACTAGCGTCCATCAGTTCCTGTAACGTGCAGCTGACAGGACACGCAGGATTAAACTGTCCCATCGTTTGTAGAACAGCACCACATTTACAGTCCAAGGCGGAGTCATCTATATGAATCTCCACCTGAACAGGTTTTAACCGAGACATCATACATTAAAACCGAGTACATTCCGAGGACAACCGAACATATCCGAAACAGGTATTTTTTTTTATCGTCTTATAAACAAAACACGCGCGGTGTCGCTTACGGTAACACAGTGGCGCGAGTTCAATGTTTTTTTCCCATTCCAAACAATGCCTAACACGCCTAAAGAAGTTTTCACTTCAAAAAATTAAATAAATACATTTTACAATTCACACTCAACTTATTTCCGCGATCCGTGTCGATGAGCTTCCAGCCATTTTCGAGGATCAAGGAATGAAACAAGAATCGTATTACAAGAGACGGCAGTCATAAAATTGTCTATCTTGGTCGCACAGTTCATTAGTAGCGGTCTCAGCGCCCGATAAAAGGGGTCCAAGTGTAAGCTGCTTTACGCGACTCATTACTTACTTCTTGTTTTTTTGTTTTATTTTTTTTGTCTCTGGTTATGAAATACTTTTTTGTGGTTGTGTTTGCATAAATTCTCTTTTGTTGCTGTTGAGATTAATGAGGTTGGTGTAAATTGTGTCTAGGGGCTCGAGGGTAGTCTATAATATCAGCCGCAGGGCTCGATCGAAATGCTTGCCGCGGTCGGTTCATGTGTGGGTGACCATTTATTACATATCGAATCGAGACCCCTTCGTGCCTCAGAGAGCACTTTACGCCGTTGGTCCCTGTTGTCATTCGTAGATTCTTGACAGTCGTTACCGGGTAATATGACATGTTACCCAGTAACTGGGTTGTGGAGGTCAGATAGCCAGACAACCAGTCTGAAATTACTTGGTGGGACCAATGGGACTCAAAAATATTCCCGTTCGTCCCACCAACAAAATCAGTGGGACGATCGGGAAAAAAAATAACCAATTCCCGTTCGTCCCACCAGGGGGACGAAGTCGGTGGTACGAACGGGAATACACGGAATTAAAATACTGGTATTCGGCTTCATCCTGTTAGTCTGGAAGCCGACCCCAACATAGTTGGAAAGAGGCTAGACAGATTGATTTTTTAAGGAAGGAAGGTTTATGATATTGTTACGAGCTTCGGGTTCGTGACAATAAAAACTGCCGATTTTAATAACCAAAAATAACAATTTATTTTACAACACTAATTACAAGTCAAACACAATAATTACAGAATGCAATTACACTACTGATCACTCTTAATTCGCACTTGAAGATCGCTTAGATGTTTTCGCTCTTGTCGCTTTATCCAAACTGTGTCGGTCGTCGCGCATCCCGGCCTTATATAGTGCCGCAGATAGTTCGAGAACCTTCCATTGTAGAAACATCTAGAATGTTCGAGTACATACCGGCCCCGACCGACTAGGTGTCGATAGTTCGAGAAAGTTCTACAAAGTTCTAGTATCGAATTTTCTAGAACGATCGTGACTCGACTAGTTCTGCTACTCGATACTAGATGGCGCTAGTGGTAACTAATGTCAACATGTACCAGGCATTAATTGTGGCGCGCAACACTGCCCCCTCCTAAGACATGCTCGTCCCGAGCATTATCAGCCCCATAATAACGCGCCAGTCGGTCCACATGGACGATCTTAGGAGTACCTCTTGCACCTTTCTGTATCCGGTAGGTTACATCATTGATCTTTGTCACAATCCGGTACGGTCCGTCCCATTTAGCTTGAAGCTTAGGAGATTTCCCTTTGCTGCGGACTGGATTGTGCAACCACACTAGTGAACCTTCGTCGAACCCTTTATTGTTCATTTTGCGGTCATAACGGGTTTTCATCTTTTCAGACATTTGCTGGCCCGATTGTCTGACGTGCTCATAAATGTCATTCATTTTGTTCCGCAAGTCATTCGCATAATCGGTTATACTGCGTGGGGCATCAGGTGGTATTCCGGTGATCAGGTCTGCAGGCAGCCGTAATTCTCTTCCAAAGTTTGCTAAAGCTGGTGTCACCGATGTACTTTCGTGAACAGCGCTTCGATATGACAACAAAAACGGTTGTATGTGCTTGTCCCAATCTCGTTGCCGATTTTCCACAACTTTGGCTAGGTACCTCTCCAATGTCTGATTAAATCGTTCCACCATTCCATCCGACTGTGGATGGTAAGAAGTTGTTCTGGTTTTATGAGTACCCATAACTCGACAAGTTTCCTGGAATATTTGTGACTCAAAATTCCTTCCTTGATCACTGTGAATCTCTAAAGGTACTCCAAAACGACAGAAGACTTCCTGAACTAATTTATCTGCAACTGTCGAAGCTTCTTGATTTGGAATGGCGAAGACTTCCGGCCACTTGGTGAAGTAATCCATCACAACCATGAAATACTTGTTGCCACTTTCACTTACCGGAAACGGCCCCGCAACGTCAAGGGCTATCCTCTCCCATGGTGCACCAACATTGTACAATTTCAATGCACCTCTACTGCGAGTCTGAGGTCCCTTTACAGCTGCACAACTTGTACATTTGCGACACCAGTCCTCGACATCGTCCCGACAGTGGACCCAGTAAAACCGTTCTCGTATCTTCAGTAGAGTTCGTTTTACTCCCAGATGACCTCCTGAACAACCATTATGGTACAGCTGTAGAACATCCGGTACTTGAGCTTTAGGGACAACCATTTGCAAATGACAGCTGTCTCCCCGAGCATTTTCCCATTTACGGCACAGGACTCCATCCTGAATCACCAAGCTGTCCCATTGGGCCCAATAGCTTTTTGCGATCGAACTCATCGCTGAGACGTCGCTCCACTTGGGCTTAGGAGCTCTGGCCTTCATCCACTCCAGAATCGGCTTGATGTCCGAATCTTCCTGCTGTGCACGTTGTAGGCTTTCCTTCCACTCGTTGCTGAGGTCTGTCTTGAGCATCCTCACAGGTACGACGTCTTTACTTTCTTGCCTAGTACAATGCTTGCAGTCTTCAGGACAAGGTCTTCTTGACAATGCATCTGCGTTGCCATGAGATTTTCCGCTGCGATGTTCGACCACGAAGTCGTATTCCTGCAGTAGCTCAATCCATCTCGCAACTTGTCCTTCTGGATTTTTGAACTGCAATAGCCATTTCAGTGCAGCATGGTCAGTTCGTACGTGGAATTTCCGCCCCAGAAGATATTTGCTAAAATGCTGCAATGACTTTACCACAGCAAGCAATTCTCGTCTCGTGACACAATAGTTCTTTTCCGGCTTTGACAACGACTTGCTGAAGTACGCTATCACAACCTCTTGATCACCATTCCGTTGAGACAACACACCGCCAAGTCCTATGTCACTTGCGTCTGTGTCAATTATAAATTCCTTACCCGCATCAGGGTACCCCAAAATAGGTGTTTTGCACAGACGGTCCTTTAGCTCCTGGAATGCGATGTCGCAACTTTCATCCCAGCAGAAATGTCGCTTCTCTTCGGTTAGCTTATGCAGGGGTTTGGCTATGTCTGCAAAGTTCTTGACAAATCGTCGATAATAGGAGCACAAACCCAAAAATGCTCTGACCTGCGTCTTGTCTTTTGGAACTGGCCAATCCTTGACAGCGGCGATTTTCTCTGGATCCGTGCGGATACCTTCTTCAGACACTACATATCCCAAAAAGCTGACTTGTCGTTTGAATAGTGAACACTTCTTCGGACTTAACTTGAGGTTGGCACTCTGGATCTTCATGAGCACGCGTTCCAGGTTTTGAAGATGTTCTTCAAACGTGCGGCCTACGATGATGATGTCATCCAAGTAGACCAAACAGGCATCGCCAATTAGTCCGGTAAGTACAAGTTCCATCAACCTTTCAAAAGTTGCCGGAGCATTGCACAATCCAAACGGCATAACTTTAAATTGCCACAGACCCTTTCCTGTCGAGAATGCAGTTTTCTCCTTGTCCTTAGGATTAATTTCAACTTGCCAGTAGCCACTTTTCAGGTCCAGCGTGCTAAACCACTTTACTCCAGTAAGCATGTCCAGCGTGTCGTCAATTCTTGGCAAAGGATAGCTGTCCTTCTTTGTAACGTCGTTCAGACGACGATAGTCAACACAAAACCGCATGCTGCCATCCTTCTTTCTTACCAGCACTACAGGTGAACACCATGGACTAGATGAAGGTTCAATAACACCATCCTTCACCATTCCCTCAATCATGGTTTCCACTTCCTTTTCACGTGCTACCGGCAATCTCCTTGGCCGCTGACGGATAGGCAATTCTTCTCCTGTGTTTATTTTGTGTTGAACTAAGCCAGTCTTCCCGATGTCAGCATCGTTTGACGAGAAAACATTGGCGTACTTGAGTAACATCTTCTTCGCCTTGACCATTTCATTTTGGGACAGAGCGCTGCGGCAGTCTTCTAAAAGTGTGGTCACTTTCGTTTGTGCATCCTTGTTGAGGGTCCCAGTCGATAGATATTGGCATCGACGCAACCAATCCACTTCCTCGCAAGTACCAAGTAGTGTGCCTTTTTCTATAATCTGTTCCTGATCACAAAGGTTCAGCACACGTACCCCTGAGATGTCGGTGGCTCTGACCAAAGTTCGTGCCACTTTCCATGGAAGGTCATTGTCTACCCTTTCCACGAGTACACAACGATGAGTTTGCCTAGGATTCCGAGGAAGACTAACCGGCACAATCGTTTCCGATCTCGGCGGAAGAAGAATCTTCTTAAGGCTGTACACATTCCCAGGTAACGCCCCTTCCACGAAAAGTTCCTCTTGTCCACATTTCAAAACGCCTTGCTTGATGTCAATCTCGCAACAATTCTTCCTCATAAAGTCAAGGCCCAGGATGCAATCGTCCATTATATCGGCCACGATGACATTATGCAGGTAGATTCCGTTGCCTAGCTTCAACTCCATCTTCTTCTCTCCATAGACGGGTATGCGCTGACCGGTGGCTGTTACCAAATTAATGCATTCTCGGTTGTATGCGGAGTCCCCAAGGGACCGTCTTATTAGTTGGGAACTGACAACCGTGCGAGAGGCTCCAGTGTCTATGGTCAGCTTACACGGCGTTCCGTTGACCTCGCCCTTGATGATTAGGCTGTTCCCGTCATGGGTTTGTGTGATCGAAACCCTTGGGGCTCTTTGAACCTCAGCCAGCACCCGCCCCGCAGTCCTGGCTATTACTCGTTTCCCTGTTGCTGGTGCTGGGCGGTGCTGTTAGCCGCACTGCCCTCTGGAGATCGACCGTCATCTCTTTCTGCAGTTCGCTTAGGGCAACTGGATTGAAGGTGGCCCCTTTCCCCACAGCCGTAGCACCTTGGGCTGTATCCTTTATTGCGGTCGCGAACTGTAGCCGCTGCAACCTCCCTGACGCGATGGGAACGATGATCCTGCCGCACAGCTTCCACCTCCAGTGCGTGGGCCAAGGCGTCCTTTAGCGTCCCGTGGTGCCCGAGCCTCACAGCAGCTCTCACTTCAAGGTCGCGGATGCCGTCGATGAATGCCTGCACCAGGTTTCCATCAATAAGCGTAGGTACGGACTGGTAAGCTTTACGAACCAGCTTCTCCACTTCAAGGGCCCACTGCTGCAGGTTTTCATTACTGCGTTGCACGCGATCCTTGAGCTGCGCACGAAATACGTGTTCCAGGTGAGCGTCGCCATACCGAGCCTCCAATGCCTCAAGGAGCTGCTCGTAAGTCACTTCCTTACCGAGAGCTTCCAGAACAGTTAAGGCCTGGTCGCGCAGGCCTAGGGTGAGGGCAGTCATGGCCTGACTTTTATTCCACCCGTTCGCCTTCATGACAGCCTCAAACTGGATTTTGTAGGCCGACCAGGAAGAAGTTCCGTCGAACGGTGGCACTTTGAATCCACGTAGCGAAGGTGTTGTAGCTACGGGAGCTGCGATTCCATCCCCAAGTTTGAGGTAATCCAGCGTTTTCTTCACGTCAGCAATGACGGTTACCTTCACGTCAGCCATCACGTTGTCAACCCGATTATTTACTTGGTCGATTCGGGTTTCAGCTTCCGACAGGCGGTTGTCATGTTGAGCAACCTTATCCTTCACCTCCTTCATGTCTTTCCCGAAGGTAGCGTGAAGGTCCTTCATAAGGAGCATTTGCTCTTCCTGGCGGCGCGCCTGCTCCTCCTTATCACGTTGGAGCTGTTCTTCCAACCGACGAGCCTGTTCCTCCTGTCGACGAGCCTGTTCCTCCTGTCGACGAGCCTGTTCCTCCCTGTCACGCAGCAGCTGTTCTTCCAACCGACGGGCCTGTTCCTCCTTGTCCCGCTGTAGCTGTTCCTCCAACCGACGAGCCTGTTCCTCCTGTCGGCGAGCCTGTTCCTCCTGTCGGCGAGCCTGTTCCTCCTGTCGACGGGACTGCTCCTGCAGCATCATCATCAGAGCAGCAAAGTCTGGTGCTGCTGATGCTGGACCTGCTACGGACGGGCCGGCCTCCGTGGTCGGTAGCTGGCCCTCCGAAGTCTGCGGCGTAGTTCCACCAAATCGCCTCTGGTCCGTCTCCTGCTGACGTTGACTTCGGGTACGGATACCCTCCGTGTCGTCTTTGGGTAAAACCGGCATAATCCCACTTCTGACACCAATTGTTACGAGCTTCGGGTTCGTGACAATAAAAACTGCCGATTTTAATAACCAAAAATAACAATTTATTTTACAACACTAATTACAAGTCAAACACAATAATTACAGAATGCAATTACACTACTGATCACTCTTAATTCGCACTTGAAGATCGCTTAGATGTTTTCGCTCTTGTCGCTTTATCCAAACTGTGTCGGTCGTCGCGCATCCCGGCCTTATATAGTGCCGCAGATAGTTCGAGAACCTTCCATTGTAGAAACATCTAGAATGTTCGAGTACATACCGGCCCCGACCGACTAGGTGTCGATAGTTCGAGAAAGTTCTACAAAGTTCTAGTATCGAATTTTCTAGAACGATCGTGACTCGACTAGTTCTGCTACTCGATACTAGATGGCGCTAGTGGTAACTAATGTCAACATGTACCAGGCATTAATTGTGGCGCGCAACAATATACTCATAAACCTATATAATTATAACAACATCTCGATCTTTTGTCAAGTTGAAAAATCATGCGAAGCAGTGGCGGGACGCTACTTTCAAGTATAAACAGCTTTGTGGGTGTTCCAAAGCCTAATGATCCCCGAACCACGTTCACCATTTTTCTATTGCAAGGGATAAATACAAAATAAAACCAACTCGTCAGTTGCAGTAGTATAACTTTATTTGTTCATAAAATCAGCTTGGTCATCGGGGTCGGTCCGTATTTTTTTGTTTTTTTTTTTTATTTTGCTTCGTAAAAAAATATTATTCTTGCATACTCGTTAAACCGTAGACTTGCTTGTGTCGTTGTTCAGAAAGTTCTTAATTCTAACTCGATACAATCAGAATTTGTTCTTTACACCTTAGGAATATAAAACATTAAAACTTTACGATAACTTACACAAAAGTTTAAGTTAAAATTAGTTAAGAACTTATATAAAAGTAGGTAATCCAGTAAGTACAAGTTTCTGGTGATTGACTTAGCAAACAACACATTTCACGCTTAATTTGTTAAATCCCTCAAAATAGCTTAAGTTGGCTGTTGATACGATATACTTGCTTTGAAGTCTTGTCTGAAGTAGAATTAAGGAACACATTGGGTCAGCCCTGAATACGTTTGATGGACATGATTCACCCAAATGTAAAGGGGGCCCGCAATACTCATTTGAGAATGGCGTAAGAACAATGGGGCTTGAAAAGACAGAAATCTCTCTCGGACGAAGGGAAATCTCTACAAAAAACTGGCCAAGTGCGAGTCGGACTCGCACATGAAGGGTTCCGTACCACACGGCAAAAACGCCGAAAAAAACACGTTTGTTGTATGGGAGCCCCCCTTAAATATTTATTTTATTTTAATTTTATTATTAAAGTAAAAATATAACTGAGTATTTTGTGAATATTTCAAGTGCCTACCTGTTGCCATTATTGATATAGAGCAAAAAAGGGCAAAAAAATCGCGTTTGTTGTATGGGAGCCCCCCTTAAATATTTTTTTTTTTTAGTATTTGTTGTTATAGCGGCAAACGAAATACATAATTTGTGAAAATTTCAACTGTCTAGCTGCCGCGGTTCTTGACATACAGCCTGGTGACAGACAGACGGACGGACGGATGGACGGACGGACGAACAGACAGCGAAGTCTTAGTAATACGGTTCCGTTTTTACCTTTTGGGTACGGAACCCTAAAAAGGAAGCAAACTATACTTTGGAATAGTTCTTTCAACAGGCAAGGGCTTTATGATGATCTGTCACCTTTAACTACGTCATAACGTCAGGTCTTGGAAATCTTCGCAGTTATTAGCTTAGTTTCCGACGGACTGTACCTATGTTATTGTTCATTTGGTGAAATATTATAAGGCCTACTTTGGCAGTTTTATGCCAAAAGTTTTTCTTCTTTACAAGATGGATTTGACGGCTCAAATAATATTTTTTGTTCATGTATATTGGAATGTTTTTTGTAATAATCTCATTTCAAGGGACAGGCGGTGTGGGCGGACGAATCTTGTTTGTTTGTAGAGAGAGAGAGAGATTTGTTGAGATGCTGGAGTTCATTACGACTAATGAGTTCGACTATAATGTTTGAGATGTTCGTAAATTAATTAATATTTTCTGCTTAGGTAATAAAACATGATTAATTAAATCGTCCTAAAATAAAGTCCCTTTAAAAAGTATCATTAGGTATCTCATTACAATAGCAATTAGGGTAATTATGTTTTTAAGCATTTAACCATAGTCTAACTAAAATAACTAATTACTGCGCAAACAAAAGCACATCAAATTTCAAACACATTCAAAATCGTAAACGAATTTTCATAAAATCAACTGTCCATTGTTCGAAAAATTCTAGAATGTTCTAGTTTCGAACGTTAAAGATGGCGTCGAACAAATTCTCAGTGCACCAGTAGTTGTGGGTCTTTCTGTGAGGGTTTAGGCTTCAGCAGCGGGTTGGGCAGTAGACTGCGCGGTGGCCACGCTGGTGGTAGTTGATACAGAGTCAGGGTCCTGTTCGCGAACTCCCATCCAGGGGAGACGCTTCTGGAGCTCCGCCCTGTAGAAAATAAAAGGAATTTACCAATAACTGATCTCGTAATTTTCTGACCGAAATCTCCGGCCCCTGTCACTCTAATGTCTGCTGAAGTTTTCTACTCTTACCTACATCAACACGAGACTATACGAAAGTTATACAGTTTATACATGTGCTTGGAAAAAACATGTCGGTCAAAAAGGTTAGAAGTAAGACGAAGCCTACGTCGCGGCGGGATTTTATCGCGCACTGGATTTTCAACTCTCGGTGTAGAGCCGAGCATTGAGAATCCAACAGAGGGCATTCCAGCGCGTCAAAAAAACACACTGTTGGATTTTCAACTCTCGGCGCTAAGCAGTGAGTTGAAAATCCAGTGCGCGAAAAAAAATCGCCGCGGGAAATACGCGAACCTGGACTACCTGTCTAATTTGCGCATTTTATAGTGGATAAGACAGAGATTAAAACAGAAGAATAACTAGCAGGGGATCAGCCGGTCGATTCTGTAAAAATCTCACCGTGAAAACTTAGGAGATGTGAGTTTGTTTTTGCTAGGAATTGACACTATTGACAGCTCACTCCACGCTCACTTCACCTAAGTTTTCACGGTGAGATGGTTACAGAATCGCACTGCAGACCGGAATAACTCGACAAACTTAAGGCAAGGATTGGCAATTGAGGAGGTTTAACAAATGAAGGTAATACTGACCTGTATCTGGGATGATTAATAGCGTACACCCATGGGTCTATGCAGGAGACTACCTTGCAGCAGACGGCGGGCACCATCGTCGCAATGGGAGTCAGAAGGTTCCTGGTGGAGAGAGTTATGAATATTATACTTATATATCTACAGTATGGAAACCACATATATATTCAATAAATTATACTTTTCTGACGATAGGTACCTACACAAAAAAGAACGAAATCGGTCACGAAAAAAAATCAGCTGTTCCCCTACATTTATGTTCGCATAGCTTGTCAAAGTGTAGAGAACAGTACTTAACGCTATTCTGTAAAAATCTCACCGTGAAAAGTTAGGTGAAGTGAGTTTAAAGTGAGCTGTCAATAGTGTCAATCCCTAGCATCTGGTGGAATGACAGCTCACGTTAAACTCACTTCACCTAAGTTATCACGGTGATCTTTTTACAGAATAGCATTATCTACTGTCGTTCTCTACATTTTGACGAGTTATGCGAACAGAAATGTAGGGGAACAACTGATTTTTTTTTTTTTAGAATAGCACCGCTGTTGATTTTTTTTCGCGACCGATTTTCAATAACAATCCTGCAATCATTTGTCGAAATAGGCCTTCCAAGAAAATACTTATTCTCATCTCTAATCTATTCGATCGCCTTCGAATCCTTAAGATTTATTACTTAGATTAATTGCCAAAGGATAAAAGCTCTAAGAAGTAGGAAGTATTTGTTTTAATCGGTATTTTAAATACTTACTGCGCCTACCTAGTCCTGGGATTCCCTAATACCCAGCCTACGTAAATATTTAAATCCCTCCCTGGGGCTACAACTCTTAGTGAATTAATGCAAAAGAAACTGGAATTTGCCTTTTTTCTACCCTCAAACTAGACTCCCACGTAGCTTGTCAAAACTAAAGTGTTTCATGGCTAAATCGGAACACTCGGTATCTTTTTTCGGCCTAGTCTTTTTCCAACTGTGTTGTGGTCGACTTCCAGTCTAACCAGATGCAGTTAAATACCAGTAGATATTTTACATGGAGCGACAGCCTATCCTGCCTCCGCAACCCAGTTTCTGGGTAATACTGGTCCCCTTGGGAATACTAGTAGAGAACAGACTTTTGGGTTTCTGACAACCCGTAACGATTGTCAAAGATCATCGAATGGCAGCCGGCATTGCCCGGGGGCTTACTACTGTGCTTTCCGAGGCACGTGATGGTTAGACGGACCTACCCCGGCAAGTGTAGCTGAACCTTCGATTGACCCGGGTTTGTTATTATTTAGCCACAAGCCAAGTCTAAACACTCACCTATCACCGAAAGCTCCAGTCATAGTAACGAAAGCATAAGGCGTCCAGGCACAGACGAAGAGGAAAAATATCGTGAAGGCGACTTTAGCGATCCTTATCTCGACACTTCGGCTGGCATCCTCCTTGTTGGCGGCAAGAGACTTGACGTTCATCTTCTTGGCTTGGTCTGAGAGCATGCGTTCGTGGAGCCGTACCTGGGAATGAAAAGGTTCACTGGTTAGGTTAGGGAGTTGACGAATCCGGTGACGGATAGCCGCGGCGCGTTCACGGATGAGTGCTAACGCGTGCCCGTGTTCCCGCCGTAAGCGGTAGGGGAGGACACCGTGGAGTTTTAGTGGGTTAGATACATAACTGCACTATCTCCCCGTGGTAGTGCAGAATGCATGAGCATTTCTACTAGTTAAAAAAGGGAGTTGACGAACAATCTTCTTGTTCATAACTAGTCGATGACATAATATTTATTATAAATAAGTAAGTGATTTTTTTGTTTGGCGCAGTCACGGTTGGCAACGGACAATGTAATCTATGTAATGTAGATTAGGTATTGGGGTTATATTTAGATAAAACAGGCTAGCTAGCCAGTGTTGGATAAGGGCTGAACTAGACCTATCCGCCTAGATCCGCATTTTCCCGTAAATCTTTCCATTTGTGTCACTCACAAACGTTATTACAAGCCTGTGTTGTGTCACTGCAGGGCAAAGGCCTTTCCCTCTTTCCGCTTTTCACAGTCTCCTGCCATGCGATTCCGGGCCAATCCTTTAAGTAGGAGTCCAGCTCATCCCGCACTCTCTTAATACGTGACTATAGGGCTTGTACACAAAACTGCGAATCGGTACGATGCGAATTCGCAAACCAAAAAACTGCAACACGAATTGCTGCGATGCGACGTCGCATCGCAGTTTTGTGTACAACAAGCCCATAGTCTTGCCCAAATCATTGCATTAAGTAAACATTGTACTATTAGTTTTTATATCTCTTAAATTTTTTTCCAGAATCTTTTTGATTGTTCATGGAAAAGTGCACATTTTGTAAATTTTGTTGAACTTTGCATTTGTGATTGTACCTACATACATCAGTTTTGTGAATTACAAAAAAAAAACTATTTGGTTGGCAAACATAATATGATTTCAACGTTTAATCCATCTCATTTTTATTAAAAGTAAAAGCATGTAGGTACTTTAGGTAACTTTATATTAAATTCTATTTACGTTCGACATACTTAATTCGAATTCTTTTCTTTTTTTCCGCATGACCCCCGGGCTAAGGAAACGTTCTGTCGAGCTTCTAAATCCACTTTGGTGTTTGAAATGAATTCATTCGGGAGTGATCCTTCACGACATTAAAAGGTAATGATTTTCTAAAAGTGACATTGAATGCTTATTAGAATGTCCGATGGTGGTTTTTTTCACACAAGTAGGTAGATAAAATAATCTATAGTTATCTATGCTAATAATTCAGCGAATTAAAAGCGAACTAATTTCTAGAACTACCAGTCGGATTTAAAAAAATGTTTTTGCATTTGATAGCTCAATTATTTATTTACTTATTTATTTATTTATTACAGCATGGAAGACTCAGCTAAAAGAAAAGAAAATAGAAAGGAAACAATAGTCGACAGAAAGCCAATTACCTACAAGTCTTCACGTTTAGACTTATAATAGAATTTGTGTTGTGAATATAGAAGCAGTAACATGTTACTTTATACTATATTTAATAGTTGAGTTGTTGAGAAATGTTTGGGTGATTTAACTTCACGCTACGACCCTTAGGAGCCGAGCGGAACGAGAAAATAGTCAGAATGAAACCTAAGTAATAGTACGGGTGGGCGAAGCTTTGCGAAAATTTCAGGCGAACGAAGTCGCGGGTAGAAGCTAGTGTTTTGATAAATATCAGTGGCAGAATATCAGGATTACTCTATCCGAAGCACACAATGAAGATGAGACTGTATAAACAAAACAATGAAAGAAAGAAAGAAAATACGTATATTTGCGGCAAACATGACGCATAAAAACAATTTGGGAGAAAATATGCGTCACAACTACGCAAAAATGACACGGAACTCTACAAATTTACGCGTTCATTCGTTTGTATCTACCTACACAATAAATACACGTACCTATGTATCACTAAGCGATAACCAATACAAGCTACAACAGTTCTTTCTTTTAAAACATTCCTCGCCCATTCCGACCAAGATAAGCGTTGCGGGATTCCGAAATGTTTCTACAATCGAATCGGAGTTGTAAGAATTTCTATTCGATTGAACAACCGGCGCTTTCACCGATTAATTCAACGATCGAAATCTTAATCGAATGATTCAAGTTGATTGATGCAGTGGACATCATCATCAGCCTACAGCAGTCCACTGCTGGACATAGGCCTCTCCTATTGCACGCCATTCAACTCGATTTTCGGCAACTCTCATCCAGCTGCTACCAGCCATCCTGCGAAGATCGTCGCTCCACCTAGCCTGCGGGCATCCCCACCTTACGTTTATCATACCACATGGGCATTCTGATTAATTCAAATCGATTGTGCTAGTTTGCACCGCCATCTATTGTACATACGCCAGCACATCAAGCTACCCGAAACTGTCAAATTTTCCTAATCAACTTTGAACCTTGTGCGATAAAGTTAAAAATCTATTAAAGAAATTTGACAGATTATAGTAGCTTGATGTGCTGGCGTCTGTACCTTCTTGGCCCTAATTATTTAATTACGATAAAAAATAAATACTGTTATGTTAAAAATGGATTGACGCGAAGAAATCTAATTTCAGTGAATTAATCGAATGCAGTCGACACGAATGTAATCGAAGTTAATTAGTCGAATAAAGCATACCGAATAGGTACCACCCATCACTAACCCAGTTCCGGAATTTGTGCATTGGTTCAAACACAAATAATGCGTCTTCCCCATTTTCAAGGAAAACTTCTGAGTTTTCCGCTTAAATTGTTACTCAAAGAATTCTTGAATCGAATCGTTCTGAAATAATTCTCATTTATTGTATAACTTTCCGTTTTAAATAAGCGGAATTGGAGAGTTTTAACTTTTGTTCTGATTGTGATTTTAATTTTATGTCTACTGCAATTCCTGTTGCCAATTAGAGATCGCTTTACTAAACTTGCCTTGTAAACCGACTTATTTCTTTCAGCTCATTCGCACTCCGAACCCCAAGATACAAGCCCTGCTTAGTTTGGGCACAGAATAAATAGGTTTGGTTTGGGGGTCAACGTTTAAACCTAAAACAGTGATGGGTCAACGGTTAAACCAAAAATTGTGATGAACAAACTTAATCTGTGTTTATGTAAAATTACTGTCTGTCATCACCTTTTCTTTTTGCCAATTAAACTTTCTGTATTTTGTATCATCAACATCATCTGCCTAGCCTTTCCCTTTCCTTCTATTAAAGGTAATCGTACCAACACTGCTTCCAAAATATAAGAACAGTCGCTTAAATTCTGCACCCGTTTGAATTTAGAAGCGTGATTTTAATTTCGCGTTATTTAGCAAGCATCGTCCAGTTATTAACACTACAATACATACACTATATAACAAATAATACGAAGCAAATAAAGAACGGTTCAACAGTCCCCGAATTTTCAATTTTGGTCGAACGAAAGCTTTTCTGTCCAATTTTCCTTGTAGAGAAAACGAGAAAAAAAACTGAGCAATCAGACTTTTAATTATGAGTCTTGTTAAATCGCGTTTTTCGAGCGTCGACGATTCTGAATTCAAAAAACATGAATGGCTCCTTTTTTGTTCAACCTCTTTGACTTAATTATGACGTGACTGGCTGTTGTTTCAAAATGGTGATGCTTTTAAATAATAAGCGAGTGAATGCTCTGAATTTTATGTTGATTTGTAGTAGCAATTATTTATTATTTAAAATTAAAACATCTTGAGGAAACCGGCTTTTATTAGAACCAAAAATTCGAAGACATGATTGTGACATCCACCAACACGCATTGTGCCCGCGTGGTGGATTACGGCCCACTCCCTCTCACAAGAGGATGCCTGTGTCCCAGCAGTTTGAACATTATAGGCTGATTATGCTTATTAGAAAAATATAATAAAATAGACTGTTGTAATCTATAACCATTGATATATTATATATCTTATAAGTACCTAGATGTATTCTCAACATTATTTATAAAAAAAAAAAATTAAAAGCAGTGCATTCCTACTGAAAAGCCTTGCATTACGTACGGCTGACTAAAACAACATTTAACAGCAATTAAACCCGGCAGTTTAATTAAGAATCTCAAAGTAAATAGCTAATGAAAAGCATTATGTTCACTTAATAGCTAATTATCGGAAAACGCAAGGAAGGAGCACTGCCGGTAACTAATCTGGAAAAAACGTTTATCAACATCTTCCCGCTGCACGTTAATTTAATAACGCTGCGGAACAACTTGGGTCTGTGTAAAACTAATAATTACGAGAAGTACTTAATTAAGTAAGTATATCCTTTGCCCAACACAGATGGGTTGACAAAAAGATCGAATCTTTTTTTTTTATATACGTTGCCCCTCATTAGGAATTTCTCCTGTATTGTGGGTGCGTTTACAATCATTTAAACTCACATACACAAACTGTCAGCTAGACCTGGAACAACTAGGTTGTTCCGTGCGGGAATCGAACCCGCGACACCCAGCGCAGCAGTCAATCGCTTAACCACTGCGCCAACCGTGCCGTCAAAATTTTATTTTAAATATTACAAATTTGTCAAATTACATTCCGTGACATCTATCTTAAATATCATCGTATTTAATTTAAACTGTTTGCACTCAAACCGCAATGGAACTCGAATCCGAATTTAATTTCGCCTGTTCACAGTAGTGATGGGAAAGTTCGACGAGACCGAGAGTTTATCCGAAACAATTCGAGGTGACGAACTTAACAAACAATTTTCGCTCCTTCGTCGGAACTTTAGTGATTCGACGTTTTTTGTGTGAACGTAGTTTACGAGCGCTGTCGAGGTTACGCGCGAATGAATGTTATTTTCTGTTATTGTGTTCATGTTTTATTGAAGAAAAATTGATTGTTAAGGTTTTTGGGGCGATGGAAAAGGTTAGGTTATTTGTTTAGGGGTTCTTGAAGAGGGGGTAGAATGTATTGTGGAAATATTGAGTTTGTTTCTGAAGAGTCGAAATTGTGGCAATATCTAAGTATTTAGCTTTATGTTAAGGCTTGGATACCCACTCATGTAAAAATTTAGAGCTTACAGTGCGGCCGCGTTCTGACACCTGTCAGAATCGTACAAACGTTTTGCGAATTTGATGTTTATTAGCTACTAGATTGTCGCACTGACAAATGTCAGTTACGCATTCTATCGACGGCCGGACAATAATAATTGTCGGGAGAAAAACTTGGTACCTATTTAAGATGTATTACCTGAGTACCTTATACAATAATTTTATTAAGATAATCTTAGTATGAAACTCTCAGTAATAATATTATTTAGGTACATGAATATAGTATTTGATACCATTTAATATAAAAGGCAATGCTATGACTTTACAAGATTTTTTCGTCTGAAATAGCAAAAATGAGATCGGATTTTATGTTATTCGTTGCTGTATTTGTTGAAGATTACCTGACAAGGCAAATCTTATTACGCTTGAGTACGTAGTAAGCCGATTCCGAAGTGAAGAAGTGACGACATCAGCCAGGCTTGCTTTGGTAATAGGTATTTGAAATTAGGTACTGGATCGTTTTGCCTAAGAGTGTTCTAATTATTTTCTTATTTTCATTGCATGAACTTACAATATTCTCTCATCATCATCATCTGCCTAGCCTTTTCCAACTATGTTCGGGTCGGCTTCCAGTCTACCCGGATTCAGCTGAATACCAGTATTTTACATGGAGCGACTGTCTCTGTACCTGTCTGGGTAATACGTACCCCTTGGTAAGACTGGTTGTCAGACTTTCGGGCTTCTGACGACCCGTAACGACTGTCAAAGATCCACGAATGACAGCCGGGACCAACGGCTTAACGTGCTTTCCGAGGCACGGAGGGGTCTCGGTATGTAAAGATGGTCACCTTATTCACAGAACAACCGCGGCAAGCGTAGCGTAACCTGATCGATCGACCTATGCGGCTGTTATTATTTAACCACGGGCCCCATATTATTCTCTCATCAACCAATTAAATACTTAATAAAGCATGTGTTCTCTACACTTACTAAGTAATATCAGGGTAAAGGCTTCTACAAACAGGCGTTTTTAGTAGTTCATCATTTAATAGATTTTCAACTTCATCGCTAAAGCACAAGGTTCAAAGTTGATTGGGAAAATTTGACAGTTTCGGGTAGCTTGATGTGCTGGCGTCTGTACATTGACAAGAAACTGATATTGCTTTCCTCGAATCCGAGATCGGATAATAATTCAAGAGCCTAGGACAAAACGGGTATGATCCCTTAGTATTAATAGGTTAATTGAAACGAAATGTATCCGTGGTAATAATTACGGCTGGTATTAGGGTCAGGCCGAATTAAATAGGACGGAAGATCTGTCGGCCTTTTGTGGCCGAACGACGAACCTTTCTAGTTTGCGGAAGGAAATTATTACGCGGAGTTTTCAGTCATTCATTTTACGGTTTGATTGTGCTCGAGTTTCTTTTGAGTGATTGTTTTGAGTTGAGATAGATTTCTAAGCAATCTTTGGTAGTTATCTAATTATCCATCATTCGGTTTTGTTTACCTACATTTTGATAAGTAAGTCTTAGAAGGTACCTACTCAAGGTACCAGATAAAAATTAGGTACGTGAAGAACAATGATTTAAGACTTGTGCGATAATTGTATAAGAATCTATATACTAACCCCTTACTAATAAAAGCGAAATCTCGTAGCAAAGGGATTAATTTAAATCAGACCGCAAAGTGTCGTCAAGTAAAGGTATGCTGAGTGTTGCCACACGAAAAAAATAAGTAGAAAATAATAAAAAGGCGAAAGATTCTTTTGAAGAAAAGTACTTGAAAAATATTATATCATTAATGATCTAGAACTGTCTCTAGCGTTATTTACGACATCCACAAATCCTATTTGATTTATTTTTTATTACGAAGCTAAGTGAAATATGAGGGATGTAGGTGCTTTCAAACTCCATATTTCAAGTGTGTTTTATGAAGGCTTAGGTTGTGGTAGAAAACTAATGTTAGGGGATTACAGGACCTAAACGCAAAAAACGCAAGTTTTAGAAGCAACAAAAGTATATGATCGACTACAGTAAACAAAATCAGAAAAATATATGTTAAGCTTCAGGATATATTATGCTAGGTAGATAGTGTGTTGAAAACATAATACAACTAATTTGATACGATAGAAAAAAATCATGAAGATCTCTAAAAACTTTCTTTTTCCAATAAAAACCATAATAATATACATCATTTTTTGTCAGATTATTCTACAAGCAACATACTAAAGCACTAGTGTTTTAATTTTTTAGTCGAAACAATAGATTTTTTGTAAATAGATAATATTGCTTCATATTTTGCAATAAATGACCAGCGTTGTGTCATCGCGCTTCTCTTTCTTTTCTATGCAGTCCGACAGTGATCGCACTTTAGGTTATGTAGTTCCCTGGGATTACTTTGTTCGCTTCGAGAGCTAGAAGAAGAAGAAGAAGCTAGAAGAAGAAGAAGAGAGCTAGAAGAAGAAGCGTTTGATATTTGTTTGCATGTTTTTATACGAGGTGGCTGGGACATCGATGCGGAAACTGTAATGTACCTAACCATGAATTCAGCACAAGATTCTAGACGGTTAGGTACGTAGAATTTTTCTTTAGGTTGCCATACAAAATCTGCTGTTTAATAGAAAACTGCAATACCTACGCGGTCTAAATGTATGGAACAGTAATTAGGGTTCCGTACCCAAAGGGTAAAAACGGGCCCTATTGCTAAGACTCCACTGTCCGTCTGTCTATTGCCAGGCTGAATCTCATGAAACGTGATAGCTAGACAGTTGAAATTGTCACAGATTATGTATTTCTGTTACCGCTTTAACAACAAATACTAAAAACAGAATAAAATACATATTTAAGGGGGGCTCCCATACAACAAACGTGTCTTTTTCGGCGTTTTTTCCCTGTGGTACGAAACCCTTCGTGTGCGAGTCCGACCCGCACTTGGCCAGTTTTTTTTTTTTAAATACCTACCGACTAAAAATATCAACTCAGGGGGGTTCAGAACCGTGTAATCCATCGTAATAGGTTGCACATCGAAGTCACCCTGTCACCCCGTATTGACTATTGTGTGACTTTCAAAGTTGTTTGTTGAGAATTTACTTGTCTGCACAGAGTAATAGCTCTCCTAACTTTTTTAATACAAACTCAATCGAAAAAGTTTCTTTTAACAAAAGATCATTTAAGTCACATCTTAGCAATGTGACAAACATTGCAGATCCAAAAGAACTTTAAAAACCTATTTAACTTTATGGCTTTTGTGAACTGTTGTGTTTTTCAAGCCTTTTTGTCCATGGAAAACGACAAATTGGATTTGTACAAATTCATTTTAGCGACTCTTTAAAATAATAATTATCTAAATAAGTGCTTTTGTAAGCTTCTTGAAATTCGTACAATGAAATACGTGGTACTTAATAGTCCATGAATGTACGGCGTGAAATTAGCTAAACGCTGTGCAATAATAGGTACTGTCACACGTATCGTATACCTACTATTTTATAGCTCGTGTGACCTAAACCCGCACTTTGATCACGCTTTTCTGTGTAAAAATGGACTGCTTAAGTCACAGAAAAGCGTGATTTAGACGTTGGTTTAGGTCAAATAGTGCTATAAAATAAAGTCTTCTAGTTTTCAAAAATGCACCTTTTGAAACGCAAGTCCACTTTCATGCTATACCTAGTCCAAACTAGGTTTAAGTTTGTTAGGTCCAGATTCGGCTCACTTAGAAGCACTTGCCTCCTCAACTTGGCTAATTAGCCTAGTTTTAACCTTGAAACGTAATATGAGCTGTCGAAAATTACTCTGCTTTCACTCAAGAACACCGGGGAACGTAATTAACATAATAAGATGAATATATGCTTAAAGTTTAACGCAATCTGTTTCTCTTTACGGCGTGAAACAGACGAATTTTGCCAAATTTTGTTTGGTGTAGGTATATTATGACTTGTTTAAATACTTCCAGGTAGAATAAACGCCTTGTTTCTACTTACCTAATATTGTCTACATCTTTGTTCTACTACTGAAACCAAAACTTTCACAGAACTAATACATATTAACACTAAAATATACTTATTATATACTAGTATATAATTTAAAAAAAAGGAAAAGAGACAGCAGCTCATTGGGCATCAAAAAATTCGTCCGCATCGCTGTCAATGGCATAAGAGCCAGCAGCAGCAGCAGCATTACCACGTTGGATGGCAATGCTTATTCTTTGGGCTAAAATAGGCCAGCCCTCTGGTCACGAGAAGAGTCTAATATAGAGTCAATAGGTTGTAATGCTTGTGGTACACATGTGTACCAGCTCGTCCTAATGAAGTTGTTTCTGTAATTACGGCATTCAACTGGCTTAACGCTTGTTTATGTATCAACTCCTTTTGAGAACACTAACCGAAATCTTCTCTCTTTCAGCGTCTGAATACTCTTATAGAGAAAAGATTCCCGGAAACAATTAAAGAAGCTTTTCACCTTACCGGACTGAACGACAGAATAGTTACCTTTCATAAAACAGAAGAAGCAGAACATCTTCATCACCATCTGCGTCTAAAAAAGAGACAGACAGCCAAAACACTTTAGAAAGAGCAAGACAAAACCACTTACAGCACCAAACAGTTGCGAGTAGAAGTAGCAGATGAGCGTCATTGGGATAGCGTAGCTCCACACGAAGATGCAGGCGACGAAGACCTTCGTGTCCTGGTCGTCCGTGAAGTAGTCGAAGGAGCAGGTGGTTAGGAAGCCCTCTGTAAAGGAAATGTAAGTGATATATGAGGAATCCTAGACTTGAAGGCATTGTGGTGACTTAGTGGGCAAATTGAAAGTATATAAAGACATTTTAAAAACAAGCTGCCTATCAATTCCTATTACTTGATCTTATGATGAAGGAATGGTGGCGGATGATCTTTAGTGAATGTTGAATACAAAGCAGTTATTATTTCGTGAAAATAGGAATTAATAATAATAATAATAATAAATGGCAACACCAACAACGTCAACACGTAGTATTTTGTCATCTCTATATATTTTTCAAATTTTTAATTTTTAGTAGCAGTGTACCACCAGCATTTATAATTTTTGTGTTTAATGAATCTAAATCGAATTAGCAAAACATTTAAAACATACCTACAAAGAATGAATTATATAAAAACCTATATCAAAAACTGCCGAAGCGGACATGACAGATGTCACGTCACCCCCGATATATAAAAACAAGATGACAATATTATGAAAATAAGTATGTTGACGAGATTAGCAGCTCGCCGCGCACGCCTACCACCTCCGGACTCGTCGCTCAGCTCCGCCCCGCAACCGCCGGAACCCAGCCCCATCGAGAGTGCTGTGACACCGGCCGTAGCAGTTGCGTCGAGCTCGAGCGACGAGTATTTCTCTCCGCCGACGTCGCCAACACCTGTACGTCGGCAGGGGAGAGGCCGGCCACCGAGGAGCTTGGGACTTAGGGGCCATCCGGCCCCGAGTCGGGTCCCCGCTACCGGTGGTTGTGTGCAGCGCATGAGATGGACTCAGTCTATGAACGAGAACGTCATGCGCGCATATTACGGGTCTACAGAGGGGGGAATTAACCTCACTGCGTACCGCGATAGGATGCTGTCTCTGTTCCAGGAACTGGAACCAACCGTCAACGTTTCGGCCCAACGACTGTCGGATCAGGTGCGGGTCATCCAACGCAATCACAGGTTGGACGATATCGCACTTGATAGGCTGCGCTCAGAGGTACTGAGCAACCATATCGTCTCGACTTCGACACAAACTGCGGCACAGGCGTCAACTATTGATGCCATCCCGCCGCGGTCCAATCATGTTGAAGAAGAACATGATAGGGTTGACACAGTAAGTAGCCAGTGCAACGACCGACTGAGGAGCGCACTGGAGGATGCATTACGCGAGTATAGGTCCACTCCAGCCGAACTTAGACCCCGATTACCACGGTTACCCATGCACAAAAAAAATAGGGCGCTGGTGTGTGCCTTGGACTCGCAGCTCAAGAGTTTCTTCGAGAGCAGCGAGGATCTCGTTGATACACATTCGATCCTGTACTGTGCGGCTGTGGCGGCATGTCGTTTAGCTAACGTCAAATTCCCAAATTGTGACGGAGCTATTCGACCAAAACCAGCCGTACCAGCCTGGCAGCGCAGGATCGAACGTCGTATTGATGGGGCCAGGGTACTCATCGGCAAACTATACTGCTTCAGGGAGGGCAATACACGACCACGTGTGATGCGCTTTGTAAGGCGGGCATTCTCGGGGACTGGAATCAGCCCTCGAGAATACGTGTCCCGTGTCACAGAGCGCATCGACTTCCTGAAGCAGAAAGTTTGTGCATGGGCGAGCCGAATTCGGCGGTATAAGCGGCGGGTTGATCGATACACGCAGAATCGCATGTTCCAGAGCGATGAAAGGTGGGTGTATAGAACTTGGGAGCGACCTGAACAAAATGTGACAGATGTATGCCGCCCGGATGATGCCGCCACAAGTGCATTCTGGTGCAGCATCTGGTCGGTGCCCGTCTGTCACACTGAGGCTGATTGGATGCAGGATGTCGAGCGAGTGTGTGAGTCTGTACCAGAAATGGAAACAGTCCTAATTACGCCATCAGACGTTGCCAGAGCGGTCCGTCCGTTACCGAATTGGAAATCACCGGGACCGGACGGACTGCACAATTTTTGGCTGAAATGGCTAATTAGTTCACACACTTGCCTGGCATCTCAGTTCCAGTCATCCTTAGAGTCTGGGTCGCTACCGCAGTTTCTAACAACAGGCGTTACCCACCTGCTCCATAAATCAGGTAGTCCCGCGGAACCCAAGAATTATAGACCGATCACGTGTTTGTCGACGGTTTATAAACTTCTTACATCTATTTTGAGAGCGAAAATTAATACACACATTGAGAGTAACTCGGTTATGTCTGCCTCTCAAAATGGATGTAGGAATGGGTCCCGCGGTACTAAGGAGCTACTCCTCATAGACATGGCCATTAGCCAACAGGTTCGTCGATCCCGCAAGGATCTGTCGACATGTTGGATAGATTACAAGAAGGCCTACGACTCGGTGCCACATACATGGCTCATGAGGGTGCTGGAGTTGTACAAGATAGATGCAACTCTACGCACCTTCCTTGAGTCGTGTATGAGGCAATGGAAGACGGTCCTTCGTTATCCAGGATGTCGACAGATCCAGGGGAATGATGAGCCTGTATGGATTAAACGGGGAATATTTCAGGGCGACAGTTTGAGTCCACTTTGGTTTTGCTTAGCCCTGAATCCTCTAAGTACACTACTGGAGGATTCAGGTCTAGGCTATCGGTTGAAAAGAGGTGGTCAGGTCATATCTCACCTCCTTTACATGGATGATTTAAAACTCTTTGCCCCCAACAAATTGCGTCTGATGGAGCTACTGAAGGTAACTGAAACTTTCAGTAGCGCCATCAGGATGGAATTTGGTGTGGACAAATGTGCAGTCATGCATGTAAAGCGAGGGGAGATTATGGAATCCGAGGGAATTCAACTCTCCGATTCCATAAGCCTCAGATCCCTCTCCTCATCCGAAAGCTATAAGTATTTGGGTATGTCGGAAGCGTTAGGCATCAACGATGCTGACATGAAGCAATCGTTGAAGGAGCGCTTCTTTTGTCGCCTGAAGAAGGTATTAACTAGTCTTCTTTCGGGCGGAAATAAGGTGCGCGCCTTCAATGGTTGGGTCATGCCGGTTTTGATGTACTCTTTCGGCATACTCAAATGGACTCAGACCGAACTCGACGCCCTGGATAGAAGAGTCCGTACACTACTGACCGCAAACCGGATGCATCACCCACGATCATCGGTAATGAGACTGTATATCCCGCGGAAGTGCGGGGGTCGAGGCTTTTTAAATGCGAAAACCCTCCACAACCGCGAGGTGTGCAGTCTCAGGGAATATTTTTTAAAAACCGAAGTGGGTATGCACCGTGATGTGGTCGCAGTGGACAAGGGGCTCACCCCGCTATCCATGGCTAAAGAGAACTGGCGCAAACCTGTAGTACTTTCTACTGATGACCGCAAGAAGGTATGGCAAAGCAAGGAGCTTCACGGGCGCTTCTATCGGGCTCTTCATGAGCCCGGTGTAGACTTCTTAGCGTCCGTATCCTGGCTACGTTTTGGTGACCTTTTCGGGGAAACTGAAGGTTTTGTCTGTGCAATTATGGACGAAGTTATCTTAACGAATAACTACCGGAGACATATTATGAAGGACGGGACGGTTGACGTGTGTCGGGCATGCCACCGTCCGGGTGAGTCTATCAGACATATTATCTCTGGTTGTTCTCGTCTGGCTAACGGCGAGTACTTGCACAGGCATAACCAAGTAGCTAGGATTATTCACCAGCAACTTGCTTTGAAATATAAACTTGTGGATTCTGAGGTACCGTACTACAAGTATGTGCCCGACCCAGTTCTTGAAAATGACCATGTCACATTGTACTGGGATCGGTCTATCATTACTGACAGGACTATTGTTGCCAATAAGCCTGATATAGTGGTGATAGACCGATTAACGCGCCGCACAATGATTGTCGATGTTACCATTCCACATGACGGGAACCTCGTGAAAGCTGAGAAAGAGAAACAAATTAAATATCTCGACTTAGCTCACGAGGTTGTGGACATGTGGAATGTGAGCTCGGCTATCATTGTGCCGATTGTCGTATCGGCCAATGGACTGATGGCCGAAAGCCTCGATCAACATCTATCGAGGCTTTCGTTAGGCGGTTGGATCAAGGGCCTGATTCAGAAGGCAGTACTCCTCGATACGGCTCGCATTGTGAGGAGGTTCCTGTCTCTGGAGCCCTAACCACCGGTAGCTTGGACTCTGCTCCCGACACCGGCGGATAACTATTTTTTATATTTTTAAATGTTTTTTTATACTTATTTTTTTAAGAAATATTTAAAAATGTAATAGAATAAGGCATGTAAATTAATAAAGGAGATAATAATAATAATATTCCACAACTATTACACAACGCCGTCTAGTCTCAAGCTAAGCAGAGCTTGTGTTATGAGTACTAGACAACTGATAAACATACTTATATATTTCTAAATACATACATATATAGATAAATTACACCCAGACACAGAACAAATGATCATGCTCATCACACAAACATTTGTCCTGGGTGGGAATCGAACCCACGACCTCCGGCATAGCAGTCATAGTCACTGACCACTAGACCAACAGGCCAGTCATTTGTTTTATGAAATCGGGCAAGTTGAGACTTTGTATTTTATTTATTTGATGAAGCTACGACTAAGATATCATTATTTTATAACTTACTGGGGTTCAATTTGTAAGTTTAAATAATTATTTTTGTATTTTGTTTTATTTTTTGTGTTATTTACAACTTTAGTGGGAAACTTTTTAGGTACAGTATAGGTATATCTACTTTAAATCTCCTTACTATGACCCTTTAGGACCGCATTTATTTCCATTTCTCTCATTCTTCATATCAATGCGTATGTTTATGACCACGGGCTGATGCACTTAGACATTCCTAATAATAAAAATTTAAAGTCGATTACTCATCGAATTACAATCGTCAGTTTGCACCAAGACAATGGCGATAATCTCCTGGTTTCAACGGATGTGTGCAATTTGTCGCACAATTGGTGCAGTTAATCAGCCGGTTAGCTCGGAATTATGTGTGGCGTTGGTGCGAAATGCGTGTTTCGAATACAACAGTGTGTAATTGGATTTAGGACGCAATTGGAAATTCGTACTGGCCGCATATCTATGGCCATGTTCACTCTTGCAGATTTATTGATATTGGTAAAAGAGAAAAGCATAATATTGTTTACATTATCCCTAACGACACTGAAGCCAGTGGATATTGCTACTCGTCGTTTCATCGTGATTCTCCTCCCTAATCACAATTTATTTAGGGTCGGCGCAACATGTGATTTCTTCCATTCTTCTCTATTACTCGTAATCTCGGTAGTCACCCCTTTCTAACCGTATCATCTTTCTCACAGTCCATCCATCGTTTCCTTGGTCTTCCCCTACTCATATATAGTTGCATCATCATCATTTCAGCCTGAACACGTCCACTGTCGGAAGTAGGCCTCCCCCAAGCATAGCCACTTCGGTCGGTTCTGTGCTTCTGGCATCCAGCGGATTACCCTTATAGTTTAAAGATATTCATAAAAAAAGATCCCTCTACTCCTCTCTCCCTTCCTCTCCTCTGATCTTTTTCTTTCTATAGGTTACCTACATTGCCTTTGCTAATTTGATCTTAGTAATGTCGGGTCGGGGGGAATGCATAGGTATGATCGGATCAGTAGTTCCGAAGATTACCATCCATCATAAATTAGTTTGAATTTTGATGTGTGAAACAGTTGACAGTTGTGACGAAAATAAGACATCGTCGTAATTAGAAGTGCATCTTTTTGGAAATAGTCTTGAACGTATTATTTTCAGAAAGGTTAGGTCTGTAGTTCTCACAACCGGCGTGCGTGTATGACCAGATGTATGAACGTAAACGAAGCAAAAGGAGTATTTATGGATCGTAGCAGGTGGCGTTCTGTTGTTTCTGTCTGACTGTTGATGTGCTGTGTGTCTGTACATTATTTTTTTTTCTAGATTTAAGTACCTACAGTGGCTAATACAAACCAAGAAAACTGGTACCTATTTAGAACATTTTCAATCGCATTTAACAAGAGCTCCTGTCTACCTTTATTTACACAAACAAATATTAAACCCGGAATCGGCTTTTCTAATAAAACAGTCCGCTTCCCATCTCAAACAAACGTTTTAATATTTGCGACTCCCATTATTTATTAACGACTAATTTATTCGCGACTCCGTAGAAATGAATGGCTTCCGATGCTGATATTTCTTTTTAATTGAATATTTAACAGATATTCATTATGAATACCGAGTTGTTATGACTGTTTGTTGATAAACTCAAACTCAAAGCATTTATTTCAATTAAACCTTGTACAGGCACTTTTGAATTGTCAAAATTAAATAGTCTGTCAGTTAGTCAGAAAGTTGAAGCTAGTTGCCCATTCCAAAATGTAGATCCCTATGGAGAAGAACGGGCAAGAAACTCCATGGACACTCTTTTAAATCAAGATATTACAAAATCCTGGGTACATTATTCTTGTTGCTTCTATAAGTGTGAACAATGTGATTGCAGGTGTGTTTATAAAATCATGGATAAGGATGTTACTTGGGTATCGTTAATGTTTATGTTTTAATTCTTTAAATCTTTTTCACACGTTTTTATTAGCTTCACTTGTAACTAACTAGTAAACAATGTAATAAAATCTTATATGTCAATTTTAACCTACTTCTAATTGTTGTAACAACATAAAACTTTGTTTGTAATGTAGTTCGGATGACAAAACTATAATTTGGTATCTTGGAGCTGATCTGATGATGGAGCCAGGAAGTTGGAGAAAGATTGTGGAACTCTTCAGTAGCTACTAGTAAACCCCTCGAGTTTGGGCTCATATGATTTGTTTTGAAGAGTCCAATAAATTGGGCTTGGTAACAAGGGTCTGGTGATGGAGTCAGGAGATGTATGATGGAACTCTTTCTCTTTTTTTGTGCCACGCTTTCTGAATTCAATTTAATTATTTTATAATTTTTTGTGCGCGATAAAAACCTGTTTTTTTTTTTTTTTTAAACTACTTATTTTTTTGGAACAGTCAGACTATCGCATACGAGTTTTAGCAAACGATTGTTTGTATGTCTATGGTTTGATAGGTTTACCGTGATGACGGTAAACCTATAAATGAATTGGGATGAGAGAAGGAGAATGATGATGATCATTCTCCTTCTCTCATCCCAATTCATTTGGGGTCGGATCAATATGCCTTTTTTTCCATACTAACTATTAATCGCTACCTCCGTTGAAAGGGGGTTACCCCTTTCTGCCCATATCATCTTTCACATATGGCTAGGGTGACTACTGAGATAACCGACATCATAGTCAGTTTATTTCTAAGCAATAAAAAACGTCTGTTTAAAAAAAAATCATGAGTTATAAAATCACCAGTTATTACATTTAGGGCCAGATTTGTATTATTATAGTTTCAATTAAGGAAATGTTCTTTGCCATCAAAGCCACAGTAAAACGCAACGATATAATAATTTACAGTACCTAACACAGTCGCATTACATGCACAGTCAAGCACAGTGTCGCACGGAATTATGGGTCCGAAATTTTGGGATCGGGTTTTGAAACAACTTTTTCTTAGTCCTTTTATTATTATCAGTTATTTTATTACTGACAACAGCAACACGAAAGCAACCGTATTATAACGAGTATAAAGATCATTGTAATTTTGCCAGTGATGCAAAATCAGAGGTGAAATGACCTATTGTGAAACGACTCGAGGTAGGTTAGTTGTTGTTATTCAAATACTTACCGGGTACGAATCGTCCCCAGATCTTGAGAGCGGGCAGAATGGTGAAGGGTAGTGCCCAGAACCACGTGAAGGCAATCAATATGAATGCTTGCACTCTGTTTATCCTTCCGTCAAGAGGGCAGGAGATCGTTCTAAAAGATAAATCATATAAAATGTCAAATCACTTTAAAATATTTAAGGGGGGTAGTTAGTTCAATAGATCAAGATAGATTATATCATGCCTGAACAGTAGCTTGCGTTATGAGACATATCCAATTATCAAGTGTTGTCGTTTTGTCCAATCTTTATCACAATGTGGATATTGAAGGAAATTCCTAATTTATTACTTCATATGTTTGAAAAATTCGTCTGCTCGACAATGTAAAAAACGCAATGGGTGTTGTTGAATTGTCAAAATGAAATTGTAAGTGTGTTACGCCATAACCCTGACGAAAAAATGAGCTGTTGGCGATAAAACTCAAGCTAATCTTCTGTGTGCTGTTCAAGCTATAATAAAATGTCTAGACTAGTTCAAGAACTTTAAAAATAATGTCGAAGTTAGTCCCTATGCGGAAGTCGAATCTTTACGACTTTATAAAATTCGAAGACACTTAGGTCGTCATATATATCTAACCAAGTATGAAAATATTATTACTAATCCCGTTTTATTTGATTTTGAAACGTCGTAAAAGTTTCCATTAAAGGCAGTTTTGACGTTCAAAGAGTGCCTTTATTGTGCCTATTTGAAATAAATGATTTGACTTTGGCTTTGACTTTGACATTCCATTAGGTACCCAATTAAAGACATCTCAATCATACAAATAATTAGTTAAAAATATTTACAAAACGGAACCCTTGGTATTGTTATTGAAAATGGTTTCTTTATTTATAAAAACTTTACAGCAGTCTTATACTAATAAGATCTCTTTCGTATCCGACTGCCTGTCGCAGAGGTTTTTTATAGAGAAAGCATAGAGGACCCTCTGGAGAAAACTCAACATGATATTACACTCCAAGCCACTTACTTGTATCTATCAAACGCAATGACAGCGTTAGTGATGGCTCCTCCAATCCCAGATAAGGAACCCAGAATAGCATAAATGTCGCATCCCAGCTGGTAGCCCAACATTCGCTGGTAGAAGGAGTTCATGATGAGTAGAGGCATCTCTATCATCATCGTCAGGTCGAAGATTGCCAGGTTGATGACGAACATGTTGCTTGGACTGCGGAGGGATTTTGAGCTGTGGGAGGAAAAAAGGTGACTGTGATTTTACAGGAAAAAATTGGCAACGGTGGTAGTCTATGGTGGTAGATGCTTTACCGGTCGAACTAAAAAGAAAGAAAATACGTTTTTTGCGGTAAACATGACGCAGAAAATAAAAACACAAAAAAATAACAAGTTGCGGGAAAACATGCGTCACATCCTCGCAAATGGCCATCGCTCAGCATAATGCTAAGACCCTATGCGAGACAGAGCCCCAGTGCTGGTTGTCAGCGACAGCCTGCGTTGACGTGATGACGTCAACCGGTGCAGCATACGATAAGATATAAAATAAAACAACAATCAAAATAAGAAATAAAATAAATATACATTACCTAGTTCTAATAGAACTGTATCTCTTCACTACTACGTATAATGGAAGGAAAGAAGCGTAATTTTTTAAACATCTATTTATAAATGCACAAATAGGCTTATTTAAATCTGATCGTGTTTTTCACGAATCGTTTTTATTTTCTTAGTCACGCATAAACTCTTTCGACCGTAATTCAGTCCCACATCACACATGAATACGTCCAAAACTGTATAAATATGTCCAAAATACATTATGTAACCAGGTGACGAATCGCCACGTTATCTGACTAAGAATGGCAGGACTTTAAAAGAAAGACCAGGCCCGTGCCGGACGGCGCGTACGTGTTCCACGCGCGCCTCAAAGAGATGTCAGCATCGAGGAGGGGCCCCATAGGGCCGAAGCCTGCCGGGTCAGCGGGATTGTCCGAAAGGGTTACCGCTGGCCCGGAACATAAAGGGCTAAGGAAGAACACGGGTGGGTTTTAGTCAGTAAGAGTCTGACACTCCCTTCCGCTCCACCCAGAGCGGGAGGGGGGGTCATTTGATGATTTCCCATCCGCAAAAAAAAAAAAAAAAAAAGGACTTTAAAAGAGACTGTGACCTCAGAGTTTGTTTCGGCCTTTCTTCTCAGAGTAGTCAGATAGAAAACGCCGACATCAGTTTGTTTTTAAAATATGATTGACGTGTAAAAGTGTTTCAAATTTACTAACAGGAACAAAATCATTTATCATCAATCGTGTTGGATGGAATAAGTTGTGTATAAAGACCGTTACTGCACTTCTCCTTGTCTTCTTCTTCTTCTGCTCTTCTTGTTGTATTCTACTTTGTCTTGTTGACTACTTCTTGTAACAGAGATAAGTATGCAGGATCGTCGGATATAGTTGAAGTTTAGTAAGAAACCGATGGATGTCGTCGACTGAAATTTAATTTAAAAAATAAGCTGTTTGTTTTCTATTAATTAAATTAAACTTTACTCGAGAACATCCATCGGTTACTTTCTAAACTTCAACTATATCCGACGATCCTGCATACTTATCTCTTTTGTTAACTGTATATTGTACAGCATGATGTCTTCACAAAGTTCAAATCCCTAATTTCCGCAAAGTACAACAACCCCATAACCCAACTAGCGTCACAATACAGATTGACCTACAAACATGCATAGATTGAACCGCTATTACACGCTGTGACAATGCGCAATCTACGCCGACTACATAATAGCAGGCCGGCGAACAAATCCGGCGTGAATTACGTTAATTACAGCCGATTAACTAGATTGTTTCCCTGATTCCAACCGTGTCCGGTTTCAATTAGTCGATTGATATAGAGTTACGCGAGGAATTTGTATCTAAACTCCTTTTCCGTGAAAGAGGGTGTGATGGGAGGGAACCTTTTGAGAAATTTCCTTTCTGTGAAATACGTCTTAGATTTTATGTGATTCACGGTATTTTGTGGGGCGGATATTCGTCAGTTGGCAAAAGTATACGTTATAATATAATCAAGTTAAACAAATATCAACTTTATTTTAATGATAATCAAGAAGATTGCACAGTGACTAGCACTATTGAAACAGTTATAAAAATGTTTGAGGTTGTAGCGTAAACTGAACTTTATTGTGTAGGATTTAAAATTATTTTTCCATAAACTGATGTTTGTTTACATTTTTGGCAAATAAATCGCGAATGCAGATATCTTTCGTTTCACGCCCTGTAAGGAAATGCCTTTGTAGGGTCTTTGGCTGTTACTGATTACTGTAGAATCTTTTCAGGGTAGAGTTACACCACATTATGATTACAATTCTAGTGATCCAAGTGTTTGAACTGCTATAACGTTTTTATTGACTAACTCCCTTACTCACAAACGTGTTATATCAGATTTCTCTCTGTCAGTCGCCAGTAATTTGACTTTCGAAAGAAGAAGACAAAGCGTTGTGTAACTATACAGACGCTATACAACGTTTATTAGTACGGGGGTAATTCAACTACCTATGACTTATCATAAAAAATAATCAATTCCTCCTTTATGAGTACCTACCTGATATTTTTTTTTTTAAATCCTTTCGTGGCATTACAGCGTAAGTTGAAAAATGTCAACTTACTTTTGGAGGGCACTGTAAATTGTTGACTACTGGTGGTGGTATACACTCAAGAACTTACGTCCAATGAGTAAAATACATACCTTCTATATTATTAACCCATTAAATTGTATTCCTCTTCCAAAATTTCCAACAAATTCAAAGACATTTAACAGTATCTACGGTAGAGAAGTTCAAGAAATATATTCGTACGTAAAACGAGATAACGACTAGATGTGAATTTATACGCGCAGGCAGTTGCGGGAGACACAATCAATGCAGAAATGTATCGTCAAACAAAAAGTTTGGTATGCAGGCAGGGAAGAGACGTCTTTGTTCTGCGCACATAATTAATAATATACACTTTGCAGAACACCGCGACGAGGTGATCTAGCATACTGATAATATAAAGGGCTAATTTAGTTTAGTGTCACGAAAAGTGATGATTGCAAAATTATTAGTTTTATAAGAAACTTGGACCTGCGACATCAAAGACTTGACAACACAGCACATGCAAATAGCATTTAATCATCATGCAAATGATAATGATCAGCCTGCAATGGCTGGGACACAGGCCTCATCTCATCTAGCGGAAGTGATCTGTAATTTATCACGCGGGCCCAGTGCGGGTTGGTAGATGTTACATGACTTCGAATTTTTGGTTCTAGGACATGCCGGTTTCCTCACGATCTTTTCCTTCACCGTTTTGAGAGCAGTGAAGATGAAATTATTTACACAAAGTAAAGCGCCTGTCTGGGTTCGAACCCACGACCTACAAACTCGTAAGTCGGGGCCGCTACTACTGGGCCACAACTGCTCATGCTGCATGTTGTGCACACGAACAATATTGATCCAAAAGTGAAGAAGCAGTAAAGAAGCCTCCATACAAATCGCTTTCATTGACTGTACTTAGATATTTTCAACTTAAAGTTGGTAGAGTTTTATAAGTTTGGAGTTTGTATTTGGAAGGTGGCAGATAATGGTGTTCTTAATGTGGTTGGAGGCACGGCATACCCGCATACAGGAATGATGGGGTCACCATGTGGTTTTGGCAACGGTTGGGATTGATCGCTTGCCTAAGTTATCAAGTTAGAGTTATCGGCCAATACTGCTATGATCTCCTAAATATGGTCAGCGGTGACTTTATGTTTATTTTTGTGTAAGTAATTAAGCAGATTTTGGAAAGAATCTTGGACAACAGGAGTTTACTTCTTACTTAGCTGCTTTCTATAAGGTTCAAATTATACCGACATGCAATGTGCAGGCACCTTGATCTATGCCCGTTCCTTTCCTATATGAAGAGGATGATAACCCTTTGAAGTATATCACCGAAAATAAACTAAGCAGAAAGTGCGTCACGGTGTGAGGGACAAAAGGCGAAGTTTTTGGGTCCTGGCAAATACTAAAAGGGTCGTAACCGGCTTGATTACACTAGCCTTAAGGGGGAAGCGCAAGGTAGCCCGCGATATTCAAATTTTCTTAAGTTTTTTGCAATTTGCAGGTCAGTGTAAGGTTGTAGGTATGTTAAACAAAATTATGATGAAGATGAAGTGTGCACTTATTTACAGAATTCAGTCAGTCAGGGTGGTACGGTTCAGAATCATGTACTGAATCCATGGGAATAGATTGTGCGTCGATGTTCCTGCCACCCTGTAATAGAATAGAATATATAGAATAGAGGTATGAGGAACAGGGTGTAAAGTTCACTCATGATCTAAACTCTTTGAAAAAAAAAACATATATAAAGTCGAACATATAACCTCCTCCTTTTTGGAAGTTGGTTAAAAAAGGGAGGATCAACCGACCAGACGGGTGTTGTGTCTGGCGGGCAACTGCCCGATGATTCATGTCATGTCCCGACCGGCGACCGCGCAACTAGCATTGCTAGTTGCGCGGTAAACTCTGCTTGCGAGATGCAGGATTTTGCGTGACGTCAGTATGACGCGTTATTCTCATGTTGTAGATACCGCTACAAATAGAATACTCTTTATTACATACAGCATAAAATAACAGATATAAATGTTGAATTTTTACATAATTCTATATCACGTTTAAAACAAAATTGACTTTCCCGACAAACAAGACATTTATGAAACAGTAGAGTCTACAGCACACTACAAGAAGATTAATCTTGTCAAATGTGTTTGAGTTTCACTAAATTCCTCGATTGCTTAGTTATTAGCAGTCAATAAATTGACGCTTGGAAACACACAAACTTATATTGGTTTGGAGTAACTTCAGCGAATCCTAAACTGTTTCACTTCATACGTGAATAAATTTTAACATTAGTTAAAGATAAGTTGCTTTTGAAAACATAAACATTAGCTTTAAGTTTTTAAAAGATGTTAAGTAAAGTCTTCTTTTCATTTAAAGATGGCGTCTTCTAGCGAAATCATCAAGTTAGAATTTGAATGTGAAAAATCTAATGCTATGTTCACATGCACGCCGTGCAGCCCGGCGGGCTGCCTGGCGGGCTGCGCGGCATGCAGCCCGCCCCAGGTCGGCGAACATTCAAGCTGTTCACACGCACGCCGTCGTGTCAGTCAGCACGCCCGGTTCGCGGCATTCACGTTCACAGGCGCGTTTACGGGCTCGGGCGTACCGTTTACACGCTCGTGAATGTGAATGCATGCAGGCAGCCCGCCGGGCTGCACGGCGTGCATGTGAACATAGCATAAAACTCGCTGTCTAAATGTAAATGATTCGAATTTCAAATCACTATGACACTCAACGTCAACAAAAGAGTCAATCAATTCACAACAAAAAGATTCGTCTTTCTTAGCCAAAGTAAGTAGATTTAACGAATAAGCATTTGAAAAACATAAAAATGTATAGTAAAAACATCGTTACGGCCTAAAATCTCGGGAACAGCGCCCAGTGACACAGATAGCAGTAAAACGACCAAGATAAATATGGGATAGATTAAAGTGGAAGCTACGCGAGGGGTAGCTAAAGAACGCGATATCCGAGAGAGTCGTGGTTAGAAAGAGATGAAGGATGATAATTATATTGCTGGTAGGTAAACTCTGTGAAGTGATAAATGATAAATGATTTATTTTCTGTAAGTCGGTTTGTACAGACACTTTTACACAATGATATTATAAGAATTTTACACTTATTGTGCAAGCCTTTCCTTCCTTTTGATATATTACCTTTTTATTCCTTTTGTTTATGCTTTTTCTACCTTTTGGTTTCTACTTCTGATTGACATATTATACTTTTGTTTTACTACCAACAACCAGCGCATTTTATTAAAGTAGTTAATACTTATAATATCATTGCTTTTACACGTCAATCACGTCGAAGACTGTTTTAAGTAAGTCGACGAAAGATGAGATTATTGATTTATAGTAAGAAGGTATTAAGATACATCGTTTGCGTTTCTACAGCCCTTTTGTATAAAAATATAGGAATAATTCTAAAAGGGAATATATATCCCACAAAAAACATTTCATGTAACGTAGGTTGCCAAGACTCACATAATGGTGTCACTGTTCAAAAGTTATTACAAAGCCTAGCTCTACAAACTTTACATTTCGTCAAAATGTATTGCTTAGCCGTTTCGCGGCCGTTGCACAGTTACTCCTTATCCTTCTCCTCCTCCTTATGGTATATCGATCCTTATGGTAAGAAGTCACAGGTCTGTAATGTTGTGTCATGCAATAGTTCAATGGAAAATTAATAAGCTCGCCGACTAGAGCAAATAAACGAGAAAAATGAAGCTACTGAATGCTGAAAATCCCATCTTGCAATGGAATAACAGCCCGCTACAAAAAACGTTAGTCGGCGAACATCAGAAACGTTTTCCGAACTGGTGGAGAGTGCGGAGCGGTTTAGAACTTTTGCTCCTGACACGCTCTCTAGATCGCACCCGCCGATGGCAATGGCGGATTTTATCGTACGGATTTCTGTTTATAATGTTTACAGCGCCGCGCGGTTTTACTCGCATAAGTTTCGATCCCGTTGGAATATCGGGATAAAAACTATTCTAGCCGGAACTCAAACTATCTGTATACCAAATTTCATCTAAAGTGTGTAAGCGTGAAGAGGTAACGGACAGACACACTTTCGCATTTATAATATTAGTGATAATCATCATTGTTTGCGAGAGTTCTTGGCTATTGTTTTGTGATGGGCTGTTGTTTTGTTCTTGTAGATTGTCGGTTAGGAATTTAGAGTAATGACGAGGAATATGGTTGAGACTTTTGCCTTTTATGAGTTAGGGGATCAGCAGTGCGATTCTGTAACCATCTCACCGTGAAAATTTAGGTGAAGTGAGCGTGGAGTGAGCTGTCAATAGTGTCAATTCCTAGCAAAAACAAACTCACATCACCTAAGTTTTCACGGTGAGATTTTTACAGAATCGACCGGCTGGAAGATATGTCTTCAACATCTTCTTCTTTTCGTGCCAATGGTAGTCTCCCTCGTTGTTTTTGAAGTGAAAACTACTTTAAGCGCGTTGGGCATTTTTGAGATGGGAAAAAACCATTGAACTCGCGCCACTGTTACCGTAAGCGACACCGCGCGTGTTTTGTTTATGACGATTAAAAAAAAATAACCGCTTCGGATGTATTCGGCTGTCCTCGGGATGTACTCTGTTTTAATATACATATCCGATATGTCAGTGAGTGATGGCAAAGTATTCTGTTTGTGTTTTGTTTTCACTTCTGGCGGCACTCCCGGAGTACCATTGATTTTTCTTTTTAATATAGTTTGAGCCCAGTAGTAAGTGGTCACGTTAACTCACGTTGATTGCGGCATCAATGACATTCTTTACGTCATTCGAGGCAGGTGAACGGGCACTTAGAAGTTAGGACACTCCAGCAAGTGGGTTTTCAATGTGAAATAAGTACTCATATACAGAGAGTATCTAGAAATTGTGTCAGGTTTTTTGACAAGGTGTCATATACACTATACTGCAGGGGTGGCCAACCGGTCGATTATTCTAGTCGATCGTGGCAAGGCAAAAAATATTTCCTACACAACTACAAACCTGATTTTACTAATCTAGCGAAAGATGCTACTAATAGAAAGAAGTTACTAAGAATAATTTTCAGTCTTATATTTTCCCTCTTAATAAAATAAAAAATACTACATAATTGTGTACTGAACTATACTGTTTCATATAAGATTTCAAGAAGTATGTAATTGGCAGATCGCACAGGGTGTCGTCAGTGAACAGTACATTTTGGGTCTAACCAAGTTGGCCACCCCTGCACTACAGGATACTTATTATTTCTGAGATTTTTCTTGAAAGAAAAGTAAAGCAAGGCTTCGCACAATATATCTACATATCGAGCAAAGTTCTCGACCGAAATTGCAAAAACTGCTGCGTGAAAGTATTCCACTGGCTTTCTTTCATCCCTTTTCAGTTGAAGGGTCATATTCAAAATAATTGTATATTTACTACTGTCTTAATGTCCAACCCAATTATTTTCATAACGAGATGCAACTGACTAGAATTTCATAAACAAACAGATAAAATATTTATTTGAGCTTAATAAAAAACAACGAATCATTTGGTAAACCTAAACAATTCATTTAAAAAAATTAAACCAGACATTGCGTAGGATCCGTTTCATACAAGTATTCTATGTCCACGTCTTTAATGGTAAACTAAAAAAAATAATTTAATTATTAACCATTCACACAAAAGTTAAAAAAAAATATATGAATTCAGAGAATATTGTTTAAACTTTCAACACTTTACTAAACAAAATATAAAATACTATTTAGTGTACTCCAAATTTAATTTAGTAATGAGTGTCCTGATTTTGCACATATCTGTTATTCTTCTCTGTTATGCTATTTTAACATTATTTCCATGGCAATAAAGAAATTTGAAATACTGGCAAAATTAGTTCACTAGCTGTTACTACACGACGCGTAAGAATAAACGCTTTGCCATTTTTACCGACTTCAAAAAAAAGGAGGTTATCAATTCGATACGTATGTATGTAATATTATTGGAATTGGATTATATTCACATATGACAATCTATTAGGGCTTCCAAACAAATATACAAAATTTTATAGACGTATGTATGTATGTATGTATGTATGTATGTATGTATGTATGTATGTATGTTTGTCCACGCATATCTCCGTAACTATTAATCGGATCGTGACCATTCTTTTTTTATTGGCTTACATTTACTTCAACTTAGGGAACAGTGCAAGTTTCATCAAAATCGATTCAGTAATTTTCAAGATATGGACTAAGACGTGAAAGTGTGACGGCCTCGCTTATTGATACGAGCTACGGGTGTAGTGTCAAAGCGAAAACATCTCAAAACCTTGGTCAAATTCTAGTGCAACAACTAAAAATTACCAAATAAAAAGTACTTTAAAAAAATTAAACCGACTTCAAAAAGAAATGAACTCAAAATTATGAAAAAAAAATAATTTAAAAAATTAAACTGACTTCAAAAAGAAATTAACTCAAAATTATGAAATAACTTTAATTTCGGAAGTCGGTGGCATAAAACTAAAATACAGATCCCAAGACACCGACTTCCGAAATTAAAGTTATTTCATAATTTTGAGTTAATTTCTTTTTGAAGTCAGTTTAATTTTTTAAATTATTTTTTTTTCATAATTTTGAGTTCATTTCTTTTTGAAGTCGGTTTAATTTTTTTAAATTACTTTTTTGTTCAATATAGTTTTTAGCTCGTTTCGTTGTCGAAGAAAATTAGACTTTTAAAAGTAAATATTCAATGTGAGTCGTTTACAGTAGCGGTAAGTACTAACTGTTTTATTACTCATACTAGGAAAGGGCATTATTGTGATATTTGTTATAACTATAAAATATTCGTATAAACATGTGAATTGGTGTGGAAATAAATAGATTTGTAGGATAGACACGTGCAATTAATTCATATACGTTATTTTATCTGTCACTTTTTTCCGTTACGTAACAGATATGAATGATTAGGCGTTATTCACATTGTCTCATGTATGAATTAATGAAAATAAAATATTAATAGGTACTTAGTGCACCGCAGGTTAGCCAAAACATTTTTTTTTACTTACTTAAATTTATTTGAAGTATGTAAAGTTTGCGTATAAGTATTGTGCCATGTATTGCATTGCTGTGCCATGTATTGTCTGTGTGTGCATGTTTTACTGCGTATCCTCAGTCCTCACTGCTTGAGCCTTTTATACTAACCGCGCAGCCTCGCCGGTAGTTTCGGAGATAAGGCATTATGGCAATGATGATGATGAATTTATGGCAATTATACCAACTAAAATACGATCACCAAAATGTTATTTCATTATGTACCCACCTAGTGACCCACACCGACTTCGCACTCGTAGCCTGTTATAAACGTGTGCTATTTAAACTTGCCCTAATAATTCCTTTCTGTTATTTTTCTGTTACAATCAAATAATATTCATATCTGTTTCCTATCCGTAACTTACAATTATTTTGAATATGACCCTGAAACAGTGGAGTCAATCGACTGTTTCAATCCTTTTTCAGCAAAACTGTTCAAGTCGGCTCAGTTTCATGGTATCGTATCAATTGCCTCATTCAATCTACCCAAACATTTCCTAATTAATCCTTGTACTCGTATAATTAACACACTGGAAACTATATTAACGACAACACATAATCGCCGCTAAGCGTATGATTAAGGTTAAACGATTACATTTCGCTAACTAAAACTTAATTCTCCAACTTGACACCGTTTTGTTCTAGGCACGCCGCCATCTTGAATCTTGATGCGTTCGAAACTTAATTAAATCGCCGAAGACGTCAGTTTCACGAACGGATCGTCAAATTGTTCCACGATATTAATTTGGGATTCGCTTTTGCGTTTTTAATCGAATAGTACCTAAAGGGTTGTTGGCTGTCGGACGTTTAGAGGACATCGCGTACTTACTTTGAAATGTCCAAAATAAATATGGCGCGATTATTATGAACATTTTTGTACGTAGGTAGGTGACAAGGCAAAATCTGACAAAGGTAAGTCAGGTTGTCATTTTCAGAGCTCATCGTTACAATATTCTTTCCGATAACAGTGATATTTTGTTCCGATTTTTCGGAACATAAAAAGACAAAAATCGGATGTAAGTACTTTCTGTCGAAAATATAGAGGAACAATGCTTTACGAGGACAAGGAATGATTAAACGACCGAAGGACCGTTTTTACGAAACATTATTTAATAGAAGAGGGTTTTTCTCAGGCTTAGACCCTCTGGCTAAAATCGGAAACGCGCCAATTCATGGTCACGGTTGAATAATCTGGCCCTGCGCTTTCCAATGAGCCCGTGACCGTTTAGCGAAGTGAACCATGGGAAAAGGGCCACATGTTGGAAAACACCGTAGCTTAAACATTATGGGATGGAAAATGTGCAAATAGTTGGAAAATATATTAAATTAAGATTTGACCTGGTTTTTTTGATCCTGGATTTTATATGACTACTTATTCAATTTCTCTAGGTATACGGTCAAATCTCAAATCATTGTCGGTTGTTGTAATTTTGGACAAACAATCTCAACAGATAACGTGGACATAGGATTTTCTGACCGGAGACATGATCGAACGCCAAAAACAAAAGAAAAGTTCTACTCACGTGCCAAAAATCCAGATGACGCAGCCGTTTCCCAAAAAGGAGGTGACCATCAGCATAGTGTAGATAAGTGCCAGGACGTAGTGCCAGTACTTGTTGACTGCAGGGAAGTTCCTCCAGTGATCGTGTACCATGTCCTGATGTTCCTCGGGGATGTTCCAGCCTAGCATGTGCTCGACCACCTCCTTGGACACCCTGGTGGAAAAAAAAAGTTAGAATCGATGCTATTGAAGTTTGAAAATGGAATTCCGGAGACGCTTGATCTTTTTATGGCGGCTGGTTTTTTTGTTGCGTTTAATTTGAAGAAGTAAAATATTAATGAAAAGTCTGAAAGACCAATATTTTATGTGTTATTATTTTAATTAGAATTTCTATGTTTAACTAATTATGATATTAATCGTCTTTCCTGTTTCTACCGAAAAGGTTTATTTATATTTTTATTTATAAAAAAATACTTAGAAATACCGTCTATCCGACATGAAAAGATTAAATAAGTACCTGAAGTCGATATTTAATTAAAATAATTGAAAGCACTCGGATTTTACTTGAAAAAAGAGGCTCTTTTACAAATTAATGGTTGATAAAATTGAGCAAATGAATGAAAAGCGATACTAACATTTTTAGCGGGTAAGCCATGGGTCCGATATCGTCCGTGTAGTTCGTCGCCATCTTGTGTGCGTTTTTAAACAAAATGGCGGAAAAATATACTTGATTTTCTATTGTTTCATGGGTTTAATGGAATAAAGGTTTTTTTTTATAAAATTAAATGTTTTATGACGAAGTGAGTAGTCCGACATCCAGTCGCTTCTCACTTGTGGTTTGTGCTCGGTGCTGCACAGTTTTATATCGTTCCAAATAGTGCGTGCCAGTTAATTCCTTAATTCAATAAAATTGTAAAGCTTCTTACTATTTGGTCAAGCGTGAAACTGGTAGTGCCATTTGTTCTCAATCTGTTTTGATTGTTCAGATTTATTAGTTTTTCCTTTGGAATTTCATAAACGTAGTTAAATCGTTATGATCTCTAGTCTAGAAAATATTAAAATACTTTTTAATAGGTATTTCTTGATAGATCGAATGAAAGCCGGAATTATATCTTAGACCGCCCCATAACAAAACATTTTAAATAGATTTACATTTTTCTTTTTTTTTTGAAGATGGGAAATCATCGAATGACCCCTCCCGCTCTGGGTGGAGCAGAAGGGATACATAAGTAGGTACTTAAGTACTTTTTGTACTTGACTTCAGAGAATCCAATGGCACTGTTTTTCATTTGTTGCGTTTGACACTACAAAACAGTTTCGTCGGCTGAGTAGGGTCTTGGGTCTTTCATCGATTTCTGGTCAAACTCCGGTATTGTTTTGGTTAAGCAAACGCTTAACTTGCTTCTGATCTGTGAACCGAAACGTAACGGCTGTACGTGACTTTGTTCGGGACAGTTTGTGTTTATATTGAGACTTCTATTCGAGCCGATGGGATAACCAGGGAGAAGATTAGCATAAATAGGGATGGCTAGATAAATTTGCATGTAGTGGTCTACATGCTTTGCCCATGGTCCACCTATCCATCCCTGTCTAAGGTGAGAAAAGAGAACATAAGTTACATTCTGCTGAATGTAACTTAAGACGCGGTAAGAAGCAAAGGGCTTTGAAGCTCCGTGGCATACGTGGCTGTCGGCCATTTTGTTTTCTTACAAAAACAAAATGGCGCGGAGGCAGGTAGGTATCGGCTCCATATAAAAATCTTCAATCCCCTTTTTAGGTAATTGACAAGAGCGCATCGCGGCAATAAATAAGGTTCAAAACATCGATGCGTTTGGTATTAGTTGAATAATTTTTAGGTATTTTTTTAGTTGACTGAAGTCTCTTTATTAGGTACAGTCAACAAAAGAGATAAGTATGCAGGATCGTTGGATATAGTTGAAGTTTAGTAAGAAACCGATGGATGTAGTCGACTGAAATTTAATTTGATAAATGAGCTGTTTGTTTTCTAATAAAATTAAATTTTATTCGAGAACATTCATCGGTTTCTTACTAAACTTCAACCATATCCGACGATCCTGCATACTTATCTCTTTTGTTGACTGTAATAACATTTATGATAGTTTACACTCAACATTAATTTGAGAGTTATGCGAAGAAAAATAAATTTTTGAGCTTTGTTTTACGATTGTTTTATCATGATATCTACTATTTTATTTTTATGAAATAGGTACTTATACATATTTGAATAAGTCTTTTCTTTACACTGATTTTTTTTCTGGCTTGTAATATGTATGTACCAATACGCCTAACTGTGCGACTATAACTGACTGATTTACGGCAGCACCTTAAGAGCGTTTACGCCGTACGGCATTTCATACAAACTTTCAAGCCCTTGTTTTCCAAAATGAATAAACCGATTTTAATGAAACTTCATACGCATAAGCAGGATACAAAGTTCTAAAAAGTTAGTAGAGAACATTTTCGAAATGTCTTATTAAAAAAAAGATAACTGGAAATCTCTGTTTCTATGAAAAGTTTAAAATCGGTCTAATTTGGCAGTAACACTATTTTTCGAAAATGTTCTCTACTAACTTTTTGGACCTTTGTATCCTGCTTATGCGTATGAAGTTTTATTAAAATCGGATCATTCATTTCGGAAAACAAGGGCTTGAAAGTTTGTATGAAATGACGTTCGGCGTAAACGCTCTTAAGCTTTCTTTTCTCAATATCTCTCGTTGTATTGTCGCAAGCACAATAATCTGTGTTTTTACGTAGACCTCATTTATTGCACACCCCAGTGGTAGCCACTACCTACATACAGACGGAACGCGTACATGGTGAGAGCGAGTCGTATTACCTATAACGCAACCTGTCAGGAAGCTGATATCGACATTTTCAATACTAGTGTTGCTAAATTGAAGAAAATTTTGTCTAATTGCTTCTTCGAGCGTAAATAGTAGTTTTTTTTCTGTTTTGCCATATAGTCTATTATAAATATTTCTGTTTCATAATGATTTAAATACTACACGTGGAAACTTGTGATTGGCCTTATTTTGCATAAATTATTACTTACTGTATTTGTTTAGCTGTAAGTTTTCCTAAAATAAATAAAATAAAAATAAATCTCTAAGTAGGTACATATTATAAACTAGCTTCTGCCCGCGACTTCGTCCGCGTGAAATTTCACCCTCTTAGGGGTGGAATTTCGAAAAACCCTTTCTTAGTGGATACCTACTCTTCACAAAGAACACACCCTCCAAATTTCATGTCTCTAGGAGCAGCGGTTTAGACTGTGCGTTGATATATCAACAATCAGTCAGTCAGTTTACCATTTTATATATATAGATAGAAGATAAATTAAAGGCGCTTTTCCTATCCTCCTATGACGACGTTGTTCGTTTAAACTACGCAGCGGATTTTGATGCAGTTTTCAACATCATTGAAAGAATTCACTCCGGAAGGTTTATATGCATATACATTCATATTAAAACTATCATGTATTATAGAAATCGCTTTGACTTGACAAGTCGTAAAAACCGTGCGAAACAGGGCAGGTTGCTAGTATTCTATATAAAAAAGGTTCTGCTAGAAAATTGTCATCTATCTTGGCCTTACGATTTACGAACTTTCATGAAATTGAGCCGCTATTCCCGACGGAAGATTTATAATAACTTGAGTAAAAACACGTTGTTCTTTCGTTACGAAATGCGTTTGGAATATGTACCTTACTGCTTTGAAATTAAGGAAATCGTTGAAAAAGTTCTTCGTCTTCTTCTTTTTATATTGTAGTTTGAGCCCAGTAGGTGGTCACCACAGGTGCAGATGAACGGTCACTTAGGACACTCCAGCAAGTGGGGCATGGTCTGATCTGAAACACCGCACGCAAAAGTAAAAAAGTTCTAAAAACCCAGAAAAACAGCCTGTAGATTTACGTGCGACTCATACCTAAGCATGATGAATGTAAATAATAAAAAAACAAACAGCTATAAAAACCCTAGCACTCCACTAAATGGTTATTCAAAAGCTTCAAACGACACAACAAAGTTCAGTAGGTACTATATTCCCATTACTGAAATAAGGGACCGTTCTTTATTCAAACGTTTCAAAATGGAGGCTGGATTACGAGCCGTCTCGTTCGCGCCAAGAATCCTCGCGTCATCGCAGGACAACGTGTCCGGAATTCGAGCCATTATGAGTAACCCGTAGTTAATCGTATGTGAGCGTAGTATGTGAGAAATTGAGACGTAAATAATTGAAGGAGTGTTTAAATTTTTTAAAGACGGGCATTTGGGTTATTTCTTTTACAATAGGAACGTTTGATTGAACGAACATTCTAATTAATAGACGTATTCCCAATTTAGACTCTTCAAAATCGAAGACGGGTTTGAGGGAATCTACTTAGATTAAAGATAAAGTTTCAATATCAAAATATTGATACGGTCTAATTGGAACGCCTGGCGAAATCTAATGAAAGAGTCTATATTTGGAAAATACTTAATTAACATTGATGTTACGTTCATGTACCAATAATCCTTCATTTATTTCAACTACAATCTCAATTTTACTTGCCGAAACTTTCACCGAAATCTTCGCCGAAACAGAATATTTGGCCGAAATTGAAATCAAAGTTTTTTGTCAAACGCTTCAAAGATGTTAGTATGTATTGACTTTAATTATCTTTTTAAAAGGAAATTGGGGTAAGTCCGCCACTAATGAGGTCACTCGTTATGGGTTGGGACAAATATTTTTCTTTTTGCGGCCTCCGAGTGTTTATATTTGAGATAATTAAGGGTGAGAAATGAAGGCCAATTAGTGGGAAAAAGAAAGATTAAGTGATGGAATGATTTTATAGAGATGTCAAAATGAAATGGGCCAGGGATCCAGGGATGGCGAACCAATGGCACACGTGCCATTTGGGTCACGTAACAAAATAATTTGGGCACGGCATAATTTTAGAAATTATGCTGTAGGTAAGTACACAAGTCATATAGTTTGCAACAGCAAAAGTCGCACTTATTTGTCATTTAATTAAAATAAATAGTTATAAAATTGTTAATATTCACATTAGTCCTACACCAACCAGGGTTTGTCCTTAGGTTCACTTGCATAGTGCTAAAAGAGATAATCGTCGGTTGGTGCCTAAAAACGTCTAACGGACCTCTGCGATTTGGTTTCGGCCCCTCGTACCTACACCTTTAAAACCCCAGGTTCCCGAGAAAAGTCAAAAGAGATTAAAAATAATAATTATAATGCAAAAGTACATAGTTTTCTTACAGCAGTCACTAAGCCAAGATTGTTTGTTGGCACATCATGGCCGCATTTAATATTTATTTGGAAAAAATGGCACGTACGTGACTAGAGGTTCGCCATCCAGCCCGTCGATCCTGTAAAAATCTCACAGGTGAAGTGTTTGTTTTTGCTAGGAATTGACACTATTGACAGCTCACTCCACGCTCACTTCACCTATGTTTCACGCTGAGATTTTTACAGAATAGCACCGCTGGACTAGTCTAATCTTTTGTTTTTTGGGAACAAATATTTGTACAAATATCATATGTATTTGTTAGCAACAAAATCGCTCAGCAGATCAAAACAATAATCTAACTTATCGTATCTAGACGAGAAGGCCTACAAAACCGAAAACTTTATAGGTACGGAACGCAAATAAGATTGAGACATTGAAAAAATTGGAAAGACTCCTCCAGACCTCCTCTAACTTTTATACATAAGTAAAACAAATATCTACATTACACAAAGTAAAATAAGTTAGTCGACCTCCATAATAAAGGACGGAGGACCATACAATTTCAACTTTTGCATTGCATTGCATGATTTTGTTCCATTTTTCGACCTTGCTAAAGAATATTACATTTCTTGCGTCTGTCTTCCAGATTAAGACCCACTCTTAGCGCTTTAACTGTCTTAAACAGTCTTAGGAATTAGCCACTTCATTTGGAAGCTAACGGTTGCGAGTTCGCCAGAATTTTGTGTGGAAAATCTTAGTTGAAAAGGTTTTCCCTAGCTAACTTTGTCTTAATGCCCTAAATGGGGACGGCTAGGTGCTTACTATCTTTGTGTTTGGCCTACTTCATTACATTACTGTGCTTAACTTTCTTCTTTAAAATAGATTCTAGCTTTTAATTTTCACACTCTTTTGGTCCTCAAAATTTTAGGTTCGCCTTGGAGACTGTAAATGACCGATTTTCTGGTTTTATATTTTTAAAGTGATGATATTAAAAGTGGACGTCCATTTCAGAGTGACTAGCAATATTGAAAAAGTTATAAAAATGTTTGAAGTTGCAGCGCAAACTGAACTTTATTGTGTAGGAATTAAAGTTGTTTTTCCACTAATTCATATTTGTTTACATTTTTGGCAAATAAATCGCGAACAAAATGGAAGCTATGTGTATGTAGGTTACTAAGTTACAATACATAGCCGTATTATTGTATTGCTCCGGCAGAATGTTGTGTGGAGCAATCTGTTGTCATCGGAGCATGAAACACACGTTTTGAATTTATGATCATTGTGCGGTTTTCCACGTTATTATTATAATATGAATTGTGACATCGACTCGGATATTTAACTCGTGAAGTCGTGATATATTCGGGGAGTAATAAAATTCATGGGTGTTATAAAGTTCAGTTCCTACGATTGTTTTTTGACAATGTTGTGTTGTTTCTTTAAGCAAGCTCGAAAATATCAGCTGTTGAAAAGAAAGTGCTGCTTTTGAAAGTTGCCAGTTCCTGGTGGATGTATTAGTGATTTATGTATTAGTGGTAACGGCCGCAACTTGCGTATTTGTAGGTTCGAACACAAGCAGGCACTTTTTCTTTTTGTTGGGCTATTTTGTGTCCCACTGCTGGGCAAAGGCCTCCTCTTTTTCCTTCCAAACCTCCCTGTCTTGTGCGATCTCTGGCCATGTTGGCCCTGCAAATGATATTAGATCGTCACGCCACCTTCGCCTTGGTCTACCTCGACAGCGATGTCCTGCCTCAGGCGTCCAGTGAGTGACGATCAGCAGGCACTTTACTCTGTGTAAATTATTTCATTACCACTGCTCTCAAAACGATGAAGGAAAACATCGCGAAGAAACCGGCATGTCCTACAACCAAAAATTTGAAGACATGTGACATCTACCAACCCGCACAGGGCCCGCGTGGTAAATTACGGCCCACTCCCTCTCACAGAGAGGTCGCCTGTGTCCCAGCAGTGGGAACATTATAGGCTGATTATGTGTACCAGTGTAGACAGTTTCTCTTTTCGAATCTCTTGATTCCTTCAGATGGCATCAGATATCCCTTTACAACATGTATGAAACGATAAATAATGAAGTTTCTTCAATAGTTTCTATTTTCTTTTAAGGAGTGGGGATTCCCACAAGTTGAGCCGTTTAGTCGTGCTATTCTGTAAAAATATCACCGTGAAAACTTAGGTGAAGTGAGCCTAAAGTGAGCTGTCAATCCCTAGCTATCCCTAGTTATCCCTAGCGTCAGTTGGAATGACAGCTCACTTCACCTACATTTGCACTGCAGCGGTGGTATTCTGTAAAATATCACCGTGAAAACTTAGGTGAAGTGAGTGTGGAGTGAGCTGTCAATAGTGTCAATTCCTAGCAAAAACAAACTCACTTCACCTAAGTTTTCACGGTGAGATTTTTACAGAATCGACCGGCTGCTTCGAACTAAAACTTTTTACTGTCCAGTCTAATGCCAAACGACTTGTATCGCATAATTCTTCGCAGGGAAAAAGCGTCTGACGAACAGAGTTAAAATGTTCACTTTCTATAAGCAAGTAAAGTAACTACTTTAAGTTTCCCGCTTAGATAAGCAAGTAATATTGTAGATATATTGCGAGGCAGCGAGATAGGACCTCAGACAGAGTTTCTAACTTTCCTAATAGACTTTTGTTCCGAAGCGACCCAGTGGCGCCAACTATTATAATATAAAATGATCGTGATAAATCTCTGGCAACACACACAGTTACACTTGAACAAAATAGAAGGCATTTGTAGCCTTTGTTATAATAAAACAAAGGCTACAAATGTGTACAAGTGCGTAGGAGGACCATTTTGGAAAATGTTTTGTGACGATACTGTCATGTATTGTTCCTTCAGCGAAACTTGGGCTCCTAATTTTGCGACCATAATCATCATCATCAGCCGGAAGACGTGCATATAGGCCTCCCTCAAGCGTCGCCACATCGACTGGTCCTGCGGCCTTCACCACGGTTGACCACTTTGTCATGGCAGTAGTTTTTCTCACGAAGCTCAGGCTTGTAGCGGTATCTACGTCACATGCGAACAACGCGTCATACTGACGTCACGCAAAATCCTGCATCTCACAAGCACAGTTTACCGCGCAATTAGCACATACCTATACAACGACCCGACATGAATCATCGGGCAGTTGCCCACGGTCTGGTCGGAGGATCCTCCCTTTTCTATGGAGGATGAGTGAACTTTACACCCTGTTTCTCATACCTCTATAGGCTCACCAGAATGGGCAGTAGTCGAGTAGCTGCTTAAGATACATAGATAGTCTCTTCAGGCTTGGTGTACACCAAGAGAATTCAGATTAATATGCCCGTTTACCTGAAAACCTTCCAGAATTGCTTCAGTCTACTGTAAGAGATTTGGTTTATATTAAGTTACTGCAGTTTTAAAATTCAAGTTTGTATACAAAATTAAATAAGGTTGACTGCCCGCATAAGCGGTGTGAGTGCCAGCCTGCCAGTCATATTACAGACGTTACAAAGAGCCGAGCAAGCGATGAAATGCTAGCCTTCTTAAAATCCTTCGTAGATGAGAACGAAATGGAGATCCTTACTATATAGATTATACAGTATAGGTCCAAATGCATTCTTTACGTTATAACGGAGTCAGATTGAAACTCTTCAGTTTGTATAGCTGCACCCCGCGGTTTCACCCGCATAAGTCCCGATCCCGTAAGAATACCGGGATAAAAAGTATTCTATGTCCTAGTCCAGATCATGGTCTACCCATGTGCCAAATTGCATCCAAATCCGTTTAGCCGTTATAGCGTCAAAGCGTAACAAACAAACGTACAAAAAATCAAATATTTTCTCTTTATTATAAGTTTAGATTAGTAAACTTTTCATCAGTATTGTTTATTTCCCGATGCTCATGTAGGCACGTTAGACATCCAAAGAATCTTCTTGATCCTGATAGTTTCTTGCGTCCAGCATAATCAGCCTACAACGTTTCCAATGCTAGGACACAGGCAGATGTCACATGTCTTCGATTCTTTTGTTTTAGGGCATCGGTTTTGAGAGCAGTGGTGAAATTAAATACACAAAGTGCTTGCCTGGGTTCGAACTCACGACCTACAGCTCATAAGTCAGGGCTGATACCATTGGGCCACCTTTGCTCCACTGGTTTCTTGCGTCCGCGTCGTGACAATAGGGTATATTTTTCTGTAAATAATAGCTTATTATCAATTTGTTCCAAAGTTATCATACTCAGACGAATTTCAAAGAATATGACCTCAAGATAAATTTTTGGCTGGGAGTATTACATTATACAAGTCAGTATTTATCCCAAGTTAGAAAGCTCTCCAACAAATAAGTTTCGTAACACCTGCCGCTATTGGCGAATTAATACAACTTTGATCTCTTTGAGTTAAGGATAACAAGGTTTATTGCTTATAATATCAAGATGGTAACTTTCGGAAAGAGTGAAGTTAGGGTGGGCTTTCTAGAAACTGGTTTTGAATGAAGAAATCGCTTTATTTACGAGTATTTCTGTAAGTAGGTTTGTACAAACACTTTTACACGTCAATCATATTTTTAAACTAGATGAGGTCGGCGTTTCCTATCTGACTATTCTGAGAAGAAAGGCCGAAACAAACTCAGAAGTCACAGTCTCTTTTAAAGTCCAGACAAAATCTTGGTCAGATCGTGTAAAGACCATGTAGATTGGTGTCTGAAATGGTCTTTTGAGGAAAGAACCACACAGATTGAGCGGACCTGTCCAATCAGTGCACGCAAAAATCGTGCAGCTCAACTCAGAACTTGAGGAGCTCAACGATTCGACGAAACTTTGAAGAACTTGCTTGAAAACTATAAAGTCCTTCAGACCGTATTTCTGCCATGGCGTCCAATCTCAATGGAGACTAGCCTTCAGAGCGGAAGATATTATAGTGCACAAGTGTGCGCGCAGACACAGGTGCACCTTCAAGAATCTAAGTAACTCTAACAATTGTTGATTATCTTGAGGAAATTCTAGTTTATTAAAAAGTAATGTGTTTCATGAAAATCGCATTATTGAAAAAGTCCCTAAAGAAACAGCTAAGTATTTTGTGTACATTATTGGAAAACCTTTTTGGACTCAACTATACCTACTTCAAACTTAAATGTCTCACAAAAATGTACTGGCCGGAAACCGTGTACGGTTTCATGCAAGCAGGAACAGAAAATATTACACCAATAGCCTCCTTTGTTCTTTTGTAGTCGCTCTGTCCTGTTTCTTAGACATTTTACGAATGGGAGCTTTAAAACCCTTGTTAATCTTCACATAAATCTTGGTGGAATGCTGCGATGACAGTTGCCGAGTTTAGTTTGCTTGGTCACTTTTTAATTTTAAAATGAATTGTTTTAAAAGCTTTTTCTTACTGACAGTAAAATTTTAAACAGTGTTTGGAAGGTTAATTTTTACAAAAGAACTTTTCCGAAATGTGCCTGCAAAGTATGTTTTTCTTGATTGATCTTTCAGTATGAAAGATTAAATATTGAGTCAACCAACTAATCAGTGATCACAAAAAAAGCGAGTCATTTTTCTACACGTGGTTGAGTGTAGAAGAACTAGGCAATCTCAATCACTCTAACACTCTTTCGTTATTTTGATATAAACGTATCTTTCGTTATTTTGATATAAACGTATATATGATAGACTCAGTTATTTCTCTATAAATACAAAGCAATATAATCTATTTATCATTTACATTTTAAAATAACTCTAAAATGCAGCTAATTTCAACAATATTACACAATAATTGTCGTTATTTGACCGTTACTTTTCAAATGATATTAATAAACTACCTGACCGGACAGACGTTGTTTTGTTTCTTAGAAATCGGTCGCAGCGCCACCTATCGGGTCCAATTCTGCCGTACATTGTTTAAAATACGGCTAAACCCATAAAGTAGTTTCAGAGATATCGGACAAAAACCTGCGAAATGAATAAGTGCAGCATTGTGTGATAACTGTATTATAATAAATTAATATCGCTTGGAACGATCCGTGATAATAACGTTACCATCCTTTTGCCGTGTTATAACATAAATTTGAGGAATAGCTGTTAAATAATAAAGTAAACTGTAAAAAATATGTTACTTAACGGTTCACACCCGCTCTATATCTCGGAAAGTAAAAGTCGTACAGTAATGGGACCCAGCACAAAAGATAGAGAATTTTTCAAAACGTAATGTGTGATTCAAAACTAAAAAATGGCAGTTTGAGGCTTAACCGTGTTTTAAGTAACGTACGGCAGAATTGTGAATCTAAACCACACAAAAACTTTCACCAAAATCGGTCCAGGTGTTTAGGAGGAGTTCAGTGACATACACGCGTACAGAAGAATTATATTCAGTAGCCTCCAGAAGTTAGTTGTCATTTTTAATTGTTAATTTCAGCTTTGACACACCTTATTATGATTTAAAATTCTAGTGATCCAAGTGTTTGAACTGCTATAACGTTTTTATCGACGAATTCAACTACCTATGACTTATTTAAAAAAACAATCAAGTAATCCCTTAGGAGTACCTACCTGAATAAGTTTTTATTGCCGCATCACAGCTGTAATGGGAAAAATTCGGCTAACTTTTGAAGATCACCTATAAAGATGTAGTATATGGCACCTAGATTTATAAATATTCTGGAAAAGGTAGAAATAATCACAAAAAGAGCCAGACGAAAATCTTTCCAAAGAAACATAAACATCACAAAAATTCCGATCCTCTTTCGTTTTGCACAAAAGTTTTTCATTCAAATGAAATATTTTGAACTGGAACTCGAGGAAAATATAAAATGTACCAGTGGTTTTCCTCGCAAGTTTAACTTAGGAAAACGGGTCAGTAAGGCGTTGGCGTCTTATGCAGTACCATAGTTATATTTGCTCGAAGCATTATTGTTGTATTATATCAAGGACTTTTCGCTGTTATAGTACTTGCTTTTCGAGGCCACTAGCGCCTTGGAGAATTTGAAATTTTGGTCAACGCCGGAGCGTTGATCAAACGCTTTTAGACTAATTTGGGAAACTCATCATCTGTCTAGCCTTTTCCCAACCCAACCCAAGGTAAGGCGAGAAGGTTTTAATGAGTATTTTGGATACAACATTCTCCGTGTAGCCTTTTATCATCTATGTTGGGGTCGGCTCAGTCTTACCTTACCAGATGCAGCTAAATACATGGAGTGACTACCTATATGACATCCATAACCCAGTTACTAGGTAATACGATACCCCTTGGTAAGACTGAGAAATTTGGGAAACTACCTTTGACAATAAATGCCTGCCTGAATGATGACCCGTCTCAATCCTTAAATAACCAGCCCTCTTTTGGAAGTACCATTCAAGATTATGATTGTGAATAGTCCATCGCTTTCCATCAGGGGTGATCGAGGTCAAGAGCAAGCCAAGTGATAAAAAAGTGTTACACGGTTACACCCCCGGGTTACTATCACCAAAACATTCGGATAGCTCGAATACAATTTTGGTTCAAACGAATCGTAACCAAGGACTATCACGGCACAGTCACGCTTCAAGACCAGAAATTATCTACCAAACAGAGCAATCTAGTCTAACGTCCTGTAACACATTTAACGCTCAAGATGTGTCGAGGCATGGTCATACATCGTCCCACATGTTCCTGGACTGTGGGGTCCGAACCAATTATGTACACAAGTTGGCACGCGATATATGAGCGAAGGCAATTTATGAATCGCTCGCACGACGACAATTTATGGAGTAGAGACCCTATGGGTTTAATCTATGCCGTCATAGATTAGGAGTGTATGATGTGCGTAGAATGATGGAGTTGAATAGACGTTGTGTAGTTCAAAAAGTATTCGGCTCTGGTTTTTGATCTGCTGGGGAGTTTGTTGCGCCACTTCTTCCTGGCTAAAGTACTAGAAAGTGGTGAAGGGCAGCCGTTTTGACGACTGTCTTATGTAATTTTGACGTTCGAAAAGTGCGGATCCTCAGCTAGTTTTTGATCTTGTTGAGGGGTTTTGATATACTGCCATTTTGACGATCTGCTTGAGGTACGACGAGAAGGTTTAATGAGTATTTTGTATACAATTAATATTAATATCTTCAGCCTAACCTTTTACCAACTATGTTGGGGTCGGCTTCCAGTCTAACCAGATGCTTCTAAATACCAGTACTTTCAAGCACGATTGCCTAACTGAAACCCGATATCCCTTGTCAAGACTGGGTGTCAATCATTTTTCCGCTTCTGACTACCCGTAATAATGGGTTAACGTGCTTTCCGAGGCATGAAGGGTTCTCGGTATGTAATGGATGGTCACCCATCTACGGACCGACCGCGGCAAGCGTAGCTTAACCTGATCGATCGACCTGTGCGGCTGTTATCATTTAGCCACGGGCCCCTACAAGATATCTCAACCAAACTCATTATTATTCAAATGCACATAATAACAAGATTGAAATAAATGGTCCTCATACGGGACAAAGCGCAGCTTGCACCAGCAATTACTTACCGCAGATGTTTTAGCACTAAATTGATATTTGTGTGCCACCAGAGCTGAATGGCCCACGTTTAGGGGAGAGGTAAACTGACAATTTGCCGGGTAATAAACCGACGGTAAAACGAGAATGGAGTCGCTTTAAAAACCTCAAATAGCTTGTAGTCATTTGCGATTTGTTTGCACAACGATCTTTTTGTAAGTACCTATTTGTACAGTTTAATTCTGGCGTAATTATCATAATTTTTGTCAGCGTAATTTTGCTATTCACCTGTACAATTTGTTTTTCTGGTCTTTTTTTTTTTTTCGAGAACCTTCAATTCACAATTGTCTACAAAAGTCTGTCTGCAAGCGCGTGGTTTTAAGCAAAGGAGTGAACAAATACTTACCGCGCTCCGTTGTTCTTCCAAATGGCGTGACTAGGCCGACAAATATTTGCATCTTCATCCAATCCATCGTGCCATACTCTGTTATAACTTGACACACTGCCTTGTACTCGTAAACTCGTGACCCTGAAGAAAGTGCAAAACTGTTTACTGTGAAAACAGTCGATGGGTTCGGAGAAATACTGAGAAAAGGCGACCGACATGTCGAACGGTAAATGTTCTATCGTTGGAGTTTACTTCGCTTCGTTCGAAGAAGTCACTACTTCTATATGGTTAGGTTTTACAAACGCAATGAAGCTATAAAAGCAATCACAGTTTTACGTTCAAAGAAGTTTTTTCTTACCCCAAATCTGTACGGTTGAGAAGCTATTTAGCCCACTAACAAAGCACTTCAGACCCACAAAAACATAGGTACGTACTTCCTACGGTGAGCACGCGTCGCCACGGGAGGTAAATCATTCCTCTCGGCGCGTTCCATTTACAAATTGCTCAGCTCAATGAGGGCCCGCCAGAAATCGCGGGGCCTGTATAAATTTGAATAAATGGCGGTTCGAGACTGCAACGGCGTTACACGGTCACTCTGCATTTTTCTGAAGAATATTTGAGGAAAGGGTACAAAGAAGGAATGCTTCATGTTGAATGTAATTTATGGTTTTCATTTGAACATCGTCTTTCTTTTGTCTGAATAAAGAAATGGTTCTCAAGGACTTGTAATGTTTCGTTTTGGAATATTTGATAAGTAAGTACCTAATATTCTTAATAAAATTTTATAATTTCTAATAGGAAATGTATTGATTCAAAAAGCGTTCTTGAAACCAATAATATACAGTTTTTGATGTTTTGTTACGAAAACGCAAACGAAAAATATAAATAATTCTCGGACTTCCCAAAAGGTTTTAAATATTTCTTACTTTCTAAGCAATAGATTTCCCTTTGCATTGTGTCGCAGTACTTTTGTTGTGTTGATTAAAAACCCTCACTGGTTGCGCGTAAGACCATAACAATAAGAAGGCTCACCCCTTTTTAAAAACTCGTTCCGCTGGGTCGAGCTTTGTAAGTGAAAATTGTTCTGAGTGCACTTTCTACTATTTACGCTCTCATAAATCCGCGGAAGCCGCAATAAATTTTAAAGATGGCGATAAAAAATCAATTTTATCGGTGGGAGTGAGTGGAATTCGTGGTTATAATAGTGTCGTATCCTTCACTCCCTACTTTTTCAAAAATTCTGCTGATGCTGCGAGCCCCAGTTTTAACATGAATTAATTCTTTTTTTTTGTTAGCGTATACCTATTGTTCCACGCTCCTTTTTCCTTCCAAACCTCCTTGTCTTGTGAGAAGTCTGGCTATATTGACCCTGCAAACCTTATCAGATCTTCACACCACCTTCACCGTGGTCTACCTCGACGGCGATGTCTTTAATTTAATTAAAATGAAGCAAAATAAATATTCAACGAGATCCTCTTCTATGTTCAACATCAAATATTAAATGCCTCCATACTCATCGAAATAATTCGATAAAACCAAATGAAGGCATAATTGGTTCGGTTCGTAGAACGCAAATCGAAATTTACAGCCTCATTAACATGTGACGCGAACTATAATAAATTATTAGCAATGTTAAACTTCGGAACATAACAGCGAATAACTATTAGGAGTTTTCATAAACAGCGTTAACAAGAAAACCGTTGGAAACCGCCGTCAGCCAGGAATTCCGTGCTCCACTCAAACTTATAATGACATTTAGATATCCCTGTCACCAGGGCAGAAGGGGGCGGGCGTCGCATCACGCGGCCGGGAGGGGGGAACACCGTCGAGAAAATTATCGAGGAATATTTCTGGATTCCCGACCATTTGACAAGTAATTTACTCGGCTTCGGCATCAATGATTCAAGGGTGTTATTGTCTGACGATTTAATGTTATTAGAAGTTTCTTTTCCTCCCCTAGGTTGAAAGAGAATGTCATTACAGTATTTAATTTGAATGTTTCACAGATAAGGGGATTTTCGGATTCCGAGATTTTCCTCATGGAAATGGTTTTTTAAATCTTGACAAATGTGAATAATGCGGTGTTAATGATATCTGAGTAAGTGGAATGAAGTGACTTTACAAAGTGAGTGTTTGGGAATGTGAAGTGTTTGCTTGTTCTTGAAGTAGATCGCAGCTTCTGAGCGCATAGTCATTTCGCAGAGACAGTTGAGCGAACTTGGTGTTGTTATAGTATCACAGTGATATATTTAGTCATGTCTTCTTTGCTGTACGCTTTATTTAAATCAAGCTCTTTGCTATAGAGAAGAAAGAACAGTGCAGATTGGTAATTTCAGAGACTCGATTGGTTTTTCGGAAGCAGTATTACGCTTTAGATCATACCGCTTAATCGAGTTGCTTCCAGTCAAATAATGGTTGACGGTATCGAATAGTTATCACAGCATATGATTAGACGCCTACAGAAGATAGTGCCATCCACGAAGACGCGCCCCACTTTTTCCTAATGCTTACAGCACAAGTGTGCAACATTCCGCTAGTGTTTTAGTTTTGTCGATACACACGAATTATTATATTAGTGGGTAATTAGTGTGTATCGAAAAAACTAAAACACTAGCGGAATTAACTAGCGATAATCACTAACGATTAGGAAGAAGAGTGGGGCGCGTCTTCGTGGATGGCACTATCTGTACGATAATTATTTAAATTCCCAGTACCTAATGAACAAAAACATGGTATAGTCCGGTTAAAAAAAATCAAGTTGAAACATTATGTAGTCAAGTTATCTTAAAGTCCACTTCGCTAAGTATTGTTATAATCTCATATCACGGCGTCAATGTTAACACGGGGACGCTCCTTAAAAGCCTCCCCGGCTCACCCGGGACATCCTGTTTTGTCATACAGTTTGTGACATGATGTATCACCCCCTGTGTATATAGGGTTGGGACTACACCAAAGATTACTAAGGATTTGTAACGGTTTATGTTCTTAAGAATATATTTTGGGTATAAAAATAAAATAATCCGACTAAACGCGCACTTCACTACAAGTGCGCGTTTAGTGGGATTATTTTACGTTTTTTTTGGCAAGATTAGTTTATGCGTTTGCCTTTCTCAACTTATTGCGTGGCTTTAAACGATATACCTTTGCCACGCTTGTTTTTTAAGCCTTAAAACGTTTTTGTTCACTGTATTTTCTTCGCCCAGCATTTTTTGCTTTGATACAGGCTTTTCATTTCCTGCTGTCGACATGTCAAGTTGGTACACGCAATTCGACAACTATTTGAGAGGAATCCGTCCTTAATATTTTCACAGAGAATCCTAGAGTTGGGTCCAGAGAATTTGTAAAAATCTTGCACCTAAGGCTCCTAGTTAATCGTTTTTAATATTGTAACGCATTTTCCGTGAGGAAACCCGCATGTCCTTGAACCAAAAAATCGAAGACATGTGACATCTACCAACCCGCACTATGTTCGCGTGGTGTATTACGGCCCACTCCCTCTCACAGAGAGAAGGTTTTTGTCCCAACAGTAGGAACATTATAGGCTGATTATGGTAGTGTTTTCTGAACCAAAAAAGTTTATATTTAGTTTTAGTTCTGGCTGGGTGATCTTTGTCCTATCGCTGTAAGACAAATATACTAAGTAGGTATTTTGCAATTTAGATTTAAGTCTCAAGATTAACTAGCTGTGACTGGCAGCTTATAAAATTATGTGTATTTTGGGAATAAGCCTTAGGATAGCAATGTAATACGCTAGACTGAAGCCGCATTTACATTTGTCTGACGTGTTGTGTTGTGACGCATCGGAACGGTATCGGTTTCATACATTTAGTATGCGACGCATCAGAAGCCATCACAACAGATCGCGACACACAAATATAAATCTCACCATACTAAATGTATGAAACCGATACGGTTCTGATGCGTCACAACACAACACGTCAGACAAATGTAAATCCGGCTTGAGTTGAATCAAAAATTCGAAGACATAATGTGACATACCAACCCCCGCTGGGCCCGCATTGTAAATTACGGCCAACTCCCTCACTGCCTAGGCACACTGAGAGAAGGCTTGTGTCCCAGCAGTGGGAACAGTATAGGCTGATTACGAGACTGAGTAGCCATACACCTTATATAGGTCATTCAAAAGTGACAAACGTTTTTAAAAGTAGAATTTACGCAACACGATAAGCTAAGCTTCCAGCCCATTGTTCTAGTGATATGCACATTTTCGACACGTGGAGTTAACGGTAACAGTTAAAAAACTCATTGAGTGTAATGAGATGGTCGACATTAATATGCACAGATCAGTGTTTAGTCACGAAAAGTTGTAATGTTTGTTTTCTAATAATTTTGCTTGTAGCTTTTGTTTACCCGCTTGTATGTGTACTTTAGTAAGAAAATTTGGGTGTATCTAATCTAAATCATGTGAGAATATTAATGTTTTAAAGAAACTGCCAAATATGCGTAGAAGTGTATTGTATCTTGAATTTATTCTTGACTAGCTTGCGGCTTGCAGGCGAGGTCGAAAGTTATCTTAAGGGATCACATTGCCGGGATAAAAAGGCATATGTGTTAATCCAGGTTACAGACCATGTGTTTTACACTGTGTGCAAAATTTCATCCAAATCCGTTGAGACGTTTTTGTGTGATTGAGTAACAAACATCTAAACATACAAACTTTCATGCACATTTACTTATAATATTATATAGTAGGATGCGATTCCTACTACTTACTCGAAAAATTGAGCACTTCTGAGAGTAACATGTGAAAACCACTAGCACAAAATGTGAGCTTTTAAAGAAAAGCGACAGCTTGCACCCTAAATAATTTGAGGACGCTTAAAATCAGCTGTTCAAGTTTTAACAAACATAATTCTACCAGCCCTATATCTTATTGAGCGAGGTACAGAATTTTACACTGCACAATACTAACTATAAAGCTGAGTTTGTTAGAAGTGGGCACGGCTGGAATGACTCACGAGACACGACTCAGCTTTAGACCTTTTGCGGAGAATATCAGTCGTTGATGGCAAACGTGTGTGGCGTTCTAAACTTGAATCTACAGATTTGATTCGGATGTGCTTCAAAACCGATTTTGTTTGATGCGTGTAAGTCAGAAATAAAGCGGTTGTCTTTTGTCTCTTTTCTGTTGTTCCATTTTTGAAATGATTTTGAGATGTTGCGACTTGCTTGATGTCTTTTGTTTCTATGCTCTATACATTTAAAATACAAATGTATTCGAAGTTTTCTTTCAGGATTCAAAATCAAAAATCAAATCATTTAATCAAATTAGGCTGAGATTCAGCTCTTTTCGAAGGTTAAAATTACTTAAGACAGTGCCTTAAAACGCCCGCCCTTCACCACTTCCTAGTGCTTTCGTTGGGAAGAAGACGTGGCAACAAACTCCTCAGCAGATTCTTCGGCCTCTTACGGAGCCCTTTTACATGAACACACCTCATAGTGTGTTCGCATCTAAAAACACGACAGGCATTATTTTAAAATATGAATATGTCTTACAAAAAAAAAACTTCCTTACACTTTAATATTATGTGCTGCAATGAGTCAAACGGATGAGTCAAACTTAACCACATCATATCATACCCATATTTCTGTCTATATAAACTTTTTTTGCTTGAATTTTCACTGAATGCTTGGATATGCCTCTACATATTCGGTCAATAAGAGCTTAAATCGTTGACGGTCGATATTACATTTGCATATCAAAATGGGTAGAATTTTCATTAAAACAGTCCTTTGAACGCAAAGGTGAGGTGAGGCCCGGAAATGGTTTCAGAATAAGAGCGAAACGAGATCATGGAACCGTTGATGTTGTTTGTGTCCTTGTCTCTCACGAATTGCTTGGCTGTGTCTCTCACGAATTGCTTGGCTGTGTGTATGTGTCCCTATGTCCGTATCTGTACACCTGACAACGTATATGCAAAATTTCAGGATGATCGGTTCAGTGGTTTAGGCGTGAAAAGGTAACAAACAAACTTACTTTCGCATTTGTCAATATAAATAATAAATAAAATAAATACATAATTCATTTAGGTGTCGCCTAGTGTTAGTGAAAACAGGCAACTAACAGTGCCGGAAAGAAAATTTTACAACATACACAACCTCTTTAGTTAAACTTCTCTCAATTTGAACCTTATTACGCATTAGAGTCAAAGAATGACACCAAACATTCTACCTAGTCAACTCAAAGTGGTACAGCCAGCATTGTTCTGCAATATAGCAGATGGCACTACACTTTCAGGTCAATGTGAATCGACAGAGCGAGCGTCGTTTTTACTAACCCAGAGGCCGAGTGCGTCGCTTTTCATTTGCAGTCCTGCCAGCACAATAAAGGAATAAATAGAGCGTTATATGTTTTTTTTTATATTGAATGTCAAATGAATAGAATAACAAAGGCCTGGGGAAATACACTCCCGGACTCCTAAATCGAGGAACCGTGCAATTCCATGGGAGGTATATACAGGGTTATTGGTAAAACATTAACAACTTCTTAAGAGGTCTCGTTGAGGACTCGTCATTATGAACAACTTTTACTACAGGACGAAACCTAAAATCGCGAAAAAAAATCAGCTGTTCCCTACATTTATGTTCGTATAACTCGTCAAAATGTAGGGAACAGCTGATTTTTTTTTTGTTAAAGTATAACCCTGTATATAGGCCTAAAACATCAAAATAATGTCATCATAGCCAATGTCATAGCTTCATAGAATTGTCAAAGAAAAAGTTTTCAGGCAGTTCGGAAGCCATACATACTGGCTATCATTTTAGTATCGTCATTATTCCGAATTCGAAGTCACGACCATTTGAAAAGTTATTAAAGAGGTCGGGAGTATAGAATGGGAGCGTTTAGAAGACCAATTCTCGTAACTTAAAATTTAAAACTTTCAAAATCTAGTAGCAGTCTCATGTCGGCGACAAACAAATGTCAAAAACAGTCCTATATCTATTCTTCTTCTTAGATTAGCGTATGGATGGCAAAAAGTTCTAAGATTTTTGGCCCAAAATTCAGCTGCGCGAACTCCACTCTCTGACGCAGTCATAAGATCATAAAGTGCACAGGGTGACAGGTCATGCGACGCAGAAAAGGTGGGCCATTGTCAGTCATATTAAATATAATATTAACTTATATACCACTTCCCCATGCACCTGAACCCAGTGTCCTTTTACGATTTGTATTTAAAAACCATTAAAAGACGTTAACACTTAAAAGTACCAGAAGGGCCCATCCGCATCTGCGGATAAAAACAGTAAAAAATACTGTTTGTCTTTATAGTGAGTTTGATGTAGATTTTATTCCAATATTACGACTACATCTTGCTTTTATGTACCATTTAATTACATTGGGCGCATAAAGACAGTTATTAAACCTCAGAATGTTTTAGTAAGTGTTTAGAATCTTTAGTGGCACAAAACCCAGGATTTAAGTATTCCTCAAATACGTTTTCCCGGGGCTTCGCCCGCGAGTTGGTAGGAAATTATCCCACGGAAACGGACTACCGGTATTAAAAGTGTACTGTGTTAATCCGGGTGATAAACTAACCGTGTACCAAATTTCATCCGATTCCGTTCAGCCGTTTTTGCGCCAATCCAGAACATACATCCAGACAGATAGACAAACGGACAAAAATTCTTAAATCTATATTTTCGGCATCAGACTCGTTCCCACACGTAGCAATTACTTTTTTTTTTTATATTTTACTAAGGTATAGTTTTGACTTCGTAACTATTTTATTATATTATGTATGATGTTTAGTTAAGAGAATATGAAGCTAGCTAACATAAAACTATATACTCCAGACAGAAGTTAAGTACTGAAGATAAACGTTCAGGCTGTGTCGTGAGAGCATCGCCATTTTATAAATGAACCGTGACGCTCGCACACTTTGCAGGAGTTAGGAATGAAGACATCGTCGCGTCGTCGTATGCTTATTTAAGTAACGTAGTACTTATATGCCAAAGGAAAATGGAACGAAGCATGCTGGGGACAAAACAGAAAGAAATAATTTATAATAAAAAAAACTATTAGACAAGAGTCAAAATTAGTTGACGTCGTCAAAAGACTCAGGTTACTGAAATGGAAGTGGGCTGGCCACGACTGCAGGTTGGAAAACAGTCGATCGACCAAAAAAGTAACTGAATGGATACCAAAGACCTAAGCAGAAGTAGAGGGCGGCCAATGAAAAGGTAGGAAGACATATTTTGGGAGAAGGGAGGACCAGGATAGATGACTAGAGCTAGGGATACAAATCAGTGGAAGGAAATGGGAGAGCCCTACGCCAAAGAAGCGACTAATGCATAAAAGCGTGAGCTACACTATTATATAGTATCATATTTGTATATAAAACTAGTAGGATAAAGGCTTTATATTTTACAAGCTGCGCCCCGTGGTTTCACCCGCATAAGTTTCGATCCCGTGGGAATATCGGGATAAAGAGTAGCTTACATATTAATCCAGCAGCACCTCCAGCTACCTCCATACCGAATTTTATCAAAATTGGATCAGCCGTTTGAGCGTGAAGAAGGAACAAACATATAAACACACCCACACACACACTCACAAACTTTCGACCTTATACTATTAGTGTGATTTTCAGTAGGTAGTTACAGGACTATGTTTTCCTATAGGCGATGGTGGAAGGAGGGTGGTGTAATTAGGTTGCTTCCGCGCAGATTGATATTGTAATTTAATGGGCAAGTGATAGGTCTACTCCACTAAAATTACGTAAACGATAGACGTGTGTCGTGTGGCCTTTCAGTAGCACTACATGTGAATAATTTTCAAATAAAGTTTAACAGATTTTCGACTAGATAAAAGCATTGATGTCGAAAAAGCCGAATTCGATTAACCACAACCTGTACGGTACAAAGCTTTTTGTTACAAACAATTTAATATTGTTGCGGTGTGTGCATATGACACTCAAAAATGCTTTACTATTCCAAACGAATTTCCCTAGGAAAAAACTAGGTCGGCTATCCATCCTATACGTTTTAAAACCTACTGCCGTTTACAAAGCTCGTTTCACTAGTAGTTACGTTAAAAGCTACAGAATACTCTGGCTAAACGCATCTGCATTGTTCCATCACACTCGTCCCGTGAATCAATTCCGGAGCACACGGCGTTCGGCCTTCCCCGAATGACAGCGACACGAATGCGGTCGCTGTAAATGTTCGAGTTTGGCGGGAAATGTGAAAAGCGCGGGACCAACCGGCAGCTGATGTCATGCCGCCATTTTGTTTCCTCTGCGGTTTGGCCAGCGAATATTTTTGACGCGTACGTTTAAATGGAACGTGGAACGGCGTGTTATTGAGTTAATTTATTTGTATAGAATTGTATGGCATTTAACTGGTGCTCTCAATTTTATGCTCAGAATATAAAACACAATTTTTGTTCGAATGCGAACTAATTTGCTAACTAAGCCTTTGAGGTATGGTTTCACTTCCTTATAGCTGGAACCTGGAATTGTGAGACGTAATTATTATCATGAGAAAATTAAATAACTTGAGGGATTTCTAAAATAATACGAGGAAATAAATCTTTATTTTTAGTTGAAGTCCTTCGGAACTCGGTACCACGATGCTATAGAAAGCATAATTCACCTTTTAGTACGTGTTGCAGTATTAGAGTCTGTCAAGCGAGTCGAGTCCACAACCCTTTTACTGATTTCTTATAATGGCAATACTATGATCTGTCAAACAGATTGTCACAAATACTGTTGTAACCTCTTAATAATCCGGTTTTTGTTGAGTTTTTTAATGTTATAATGCCGAAGCCTATTAAAAGTAGTGTCAGGAGCTTGTTGTTTACAATGATTAATAAATATAATCATGTACAGAGTGAATCTGACGACGTGTTATCGCAAAAACGACGACTTTTGGATGAAATCGTTTCAACATCAGGTAGGTTGGCAACAACGTGTTGATACTTTTAGCACAATTGTCTAACTTTTTTTATTTTACTGTGATGTGATCACGATTTCCGTTTTGGTTTAGATCCAGACGTCGTGTTCATGACCTTGAAACTTACTGCTATATCAGTGTTGACACCTGAAAGATTTTTGAATTTGCCGCCTTTTTCGTGGGACTAGACTCGCTTGACAGACTCTAGCAAACCCTGAATGACATTTATTTGTCATCCATCCATCCTTCTTTAACAATATAATATAATGCAACCTTTTTTTGGCCACTTTTCCAGACAAAAAAATATAACTTTTGAATAATGAACTGTTTCTGACAAGTTAATTTTTCCCTATTGAAGCTTGTAACACCTTGTAAAAAAGCCACCACTGCTGACGTGTTGGACGAATTTATTTCGGATCTTTGCAATAAAATTATCGTTAATATCTATAGTCGTAATTTTGTACTATAATCTCACCGTGGGTGATGTGTTTGTGATACTTTTTAACTGAGGTATGTTTTCTGTCCTTTTGATTATTCAAAGACTTTCCACCTTTTTTTCATTTTGTTTATTCGATTTCTTCTCATGGCCATAGGGCAGCCTACCACAAAACCGGGGAGTCGCAACTTCCGTTGAAGAAGCCGTGATTTCCTTTCTTTTTGTTGCCAGGTATGTGTAATTCTACTCCATTTTTTTGTTAAAGAGATTCTGCATGTTACTCGATTCTTATTGTGCGTTATTTGTCTAGGATACGCCTGAGGATACGCGCTTTGTCGTGGAGTTGCGGAAACCAGCCCGTATTACCTATGCCTGAGGATTTAACAAGCCGAGTTCTCGGCCCTACCCTACTACCATTCTGTTCCTGGCTGAATTTAAGGCGGGCAGATTCGAGAGAGCAGCTTTCATCATACAACCATTTAAGTTTTAAAGAGTAGGTACTAGACCAAGATACCGGAACTACTGTCAGACTCGCCGAAACGACGAAACGTCCAGGAGGGAATTTGACAGATATTTTATATTTTTTGAAGTGAAAACTTCTTTTGGCGCGTTAGGCATTTTTTGAAATGGAAAAAAACCATTGAACTCGCGACACTGTTACCGTAACCGACACAGCGCGTGTTTTGTTTATAAGACGATTAAAAAAATACACACGTAATTTGTTCAAGTTTTCACTTCTGACAGCACTCCCGGAGTGCCACTGTTTATTTTTTTTCCTTCTCTTAGTAGTCTAGTCTTTTCTGATCCAAACAACATTCTTTCGGTTTGATATATTATTACCGGACTACCTATGTTATTTTCATGTGGTTAATAATGGTAAAACACAGAATACTGCAGGTTTTATATCGTTCGTTCGTGGTTTCGTTGCCCTAATTAGTGTTATGCGATCGCAGGGAATTTCAGTTGCAACTGCAGTATAATCTCGACGCGTAATCCATATAATTTTATAAAACATTTTTTTTTTAATGTAAGTATTTAAAAGTATGTTTTTGTGAAATTGTAATGTGTGTTGTTTTATGGACTTATGGTCTGAAATAAATTTATTATTATTATTAAAGTACGAAAACCTTAAGTATAGATTCAAGACCCGTCAGACAAAATGTAACATGTTTAGATATATTTTTGTACATTTTGATATTATTTTGTAATACCTTTTTCATATTCGGAATGTTTGTAATGAGATAAATTATCGTGTTCTACAGCGAAGTGTGTTACCTTTTGTTTTCTTTGAAGGGCTCACATGTCCTAAAGCGCGGTCACTGTCGGACTGCATAGAAAAGAAAGAGAAGTGCGATGACACAACGCTGGTAATTTATTGCAAAATATGAAGCAATTATTAAATTACAAAAATTCTATTGTTTGGACTAAAAAATTAAAACAGTATGTTTTTAGTATGTTGCTTGTAGAATAATCTGACAAAAAATCAGAATGATTGTATGTATATTAGTATGATTTTTATTGTAAAAAGAAAGTTTTTAGAGGATTCATGATTTTTTTCTATCGCATCAAATTAGTTATTTAATTGATTAATCTCTTTAATTTTTTTTTTATTAGTTTATTTAATTTTTAATATTATAAATTATTATGATGGTGGAGTTTCTTGCCCGTTCTTCTCCATAGAGATCTACGCTTTGGAATGGGCAACTAGCTTCAACTTTCGGACTAACTGACAGACTATTTAATTTTGACAATTCAAAAGTGCCTGTACAAGGTTTAATTGAAATAAATGATTTGAGTTTGAGTTTGAGTTTATATTTTCAACACAGTATCTATCTAGCATATATCCTGAAGAATATATATTTTTATGATTATGTGTACTGTAGTCGATCATATACTTTTATTGTTTCTAAAACTTGCGTTTTTTGCGTTCAGGTCCTGTAAGCCCCTTAATTTCGCTACAGTGTGTAGGTCATTGAAGCTGACCAAAGCTCACTGATGCCTAACACAAGGAAGGCGGAACATTTGAGGACGTAGGTACGCGGACGGCAATCAATCATTCTGCTCTCCGCGTCAAATCTCCGCCCTATTGCCGAATTACTTGCGGAAATCTGGTTGCAGAACTAATTACGGGGCAACCTTGAGTCTACAAGTATATTTTTAAAATAAATATTAGCAAAATTCACATCCTTTTTGTTCAAGCAGCTGCAGCGCTGGTACCGATTACTTAGCTAGACATTTTATCTTCCTAGTTTAGGTACATTTTCTTGCCATTTGCGAAAATGTCATGAAACTGTACAACACGACCGACGTAACTTGGCGGGCCTGAGGCCTTTGCGAACTTTCGCGCATGTTCTCTCACTCACACTCGCCTCATGCAACCATTTGGTTCCTAAAAAACGTTCGTGCGCAGCCTTCTGCGCGAAGTTCAGGCCCGTCAAGTTACGTCGGGCGTATCTATTGTATGTAATGTAATGTTAACTTACTTTAATACACAGAGAATGACAGATATCCATAAGGCTCATAAGATTAAAGACGTAAAGTAAAAAGTACGTTTACGTCAAGATTCATACTTTACCTTTTGTCAGCCAAAAACATCAAACCTCACAGATTCATTTAAAAAGTTTGAAATCCACTGCTACCAAATAGATACAGATAGATTTATCCAAATCGTGTTTGTGTTAAGTGGTTTATTTAACAACTAATTGGTATCGTCGGATTAGCCGAAGCGTTAGTCCGCAAAGCTCTTTCTATCGGATAACTATTGTTACGTTCAATTCATTTCATTTCGTTCAAAACAGTTGAGTATAGTGACTGGTTCAGATTGTGTCGTCGTTCAGTTTCGTATTTATTTTCTGTACCGACAGTAAATTGGGGCAATTTGGTAGCAACTGGGCTAATTGGGATTCAGTGAGAAAACTCTTTTGATATTTCTTGTAGTGTTGAAGAAGAATAACGTTGTTATGAGGATAGTTTATAGCTTGTTTGCTTTGTTGTTCTATAGTTTTTTTTTACGTTTAAAGTCATTTTAACTTCTTTACAGCCTTCATCGAAAATCAGCCACCAAGAGGTTCCTTTGAGACTCCAGAGTAAATTCAAGTCTAAAAACATAATTTTCGCAGAATCCTCTCGTATTCGGAGATCGTGAGTAAGGTCTACGGAATCATTTGCATCGTTAAGTCCAGAGATAAGATAGTGCACGATGTAATCTGTTTATTGAGTGAGAAAGAGCTTCTTGTGTCATGTCTCAGCTGCCAATTGCTCTGGACTTTGGATAACAGGCAGGCTGACAGCAGAGAACGATACTAAAGGGTCTTATAGAAGATAGTGTTTGAAAAATAACTTCAGAGCTGAATTATTGTTCTCTCAGGTCTAGCTTTATATTATCTGTGTCTCAGGTTCCGTTGTGTTCCACGCGCGACTCAAAGAGATGTCCAGCACTAATTAACAGGGTCCGCTAGGACCGATGCCTTCCAGGGTTGCGGGCTGTTCGAAAGAGATACCGTGGCCCCTGGCACAGGCAACTGAAGGAACACGGGTGGGTTTTAGTCAGTAAGAGTCTGACACTCCCTTCCGCTCCACCCAGAGCGGGAGGGGTCATTTGATGATTTCCCACCCAAAAAAAAGGTTCGGAGGCACCCGGGCAGGCAGTTTACTTTGTGTACTTTCATAACCACTGCCCTCAAAACAGAAAGGAAGGAAGGTGAAGGAAAAAAACTGGCCAAGTGCGAGTCGGACTCGCACACGAAGGGTTCCGTAATTCCGTACCACAAGGCATAACGCCGATAAAAACACGTTTGTTGTATGGGAACCCCTTTAAATATTTAAGTTATTTTAATTTTATTATTAATATTAAAGTAAAAATACAACTGAGTATTTTGTGAATATTTCAAGTGCCTACCTGTTGCCATTATTGATATCGAGCAAAAAAGGGCAAAAAAGTTTCGTTTGTTGTATGGGAGCCCCCTTTAAATATTTATTTTATTTTGTTTTTAGTATTTGTTGTTATAGCGGCAACAGAAATACATAATTTGTGAAAATTTCAACTGTCTAGCTATCGCGGTTCTTAAGATACAGCCTGGTGACAGACAGACAGCGAAGTCTTAGTTCCGTTTTTACCCTTTGGGTACGGAACCCTAAAAACCGGCAGACATTCCTAGAACCAAAAATTCAAAGACGTATTGTGACATCCACTAACCTACATTGGCCCACTCCCTCTCACAGAGAGGAGGCCTGTGTCCCAGCATTGGAGACATTATAAGCTGATTATGCAGTAAGGTGGTACTTAGCGGTGCTTACTGCCCAGAATGCGCCTGGCACATGACATGTATGTCCAGTCGCCAGCACATCAAGCTACCCGAAACTATCAAATTTTCCCAATCAACTTTGAACCTTATGCTTTGGCGATAAAGTTGAAAATGCATTAAAGAAATTTGACAAATTGTAGTAGCTTGATGTGCTGGCGTCTGTACCTCTCGTTGAAGCTATTTTAATGCACTCAGCGGGGTAATTGCGTAACACACTAATGCAATGCCTTTCAATTTGACAATTCGAAAACATTCATTGCGTCATTTACGTTGACAGGCAGACGAATCTTTCAAACATATGAAGCAATGGATTAGGAATTTATTTTCAAAATCCGTCGAATTGTGTTACGCAGTTGGGGTGCAGGTACTGTGTAAACATAGTGTGGGTAGTATAAGGGTCATTCAGAAGCGCAAATAAAACAAATCAGTGAAGCTATTTGAAATCGACCATCTCTATTTGCCATGTATGTTAGTTTTATGCCAATGTTTGCTGAATGAGTTTTCACTTTGCAAATGTCGTTACTATTCACTTATTCGGGTCGCGTTTGTTAGTCAATAGATGTTGTGTGTCCAATATTTTAGGTCCATTAGGTTCCTCTGAAAGCCAATATTTATCAGCCAATCGAAAATTTAGGTGAGGAAACTTAGCTGACGAAAAAATTTAAAACACTAGTATTTTAGTATGTTGCTTGTAGAATAATCTGACAAAAAATCAGAATGATTGTATGTACAGTCAACAAAAGAGTTAGGTATGCAGTATCGTCGGATATATATTAAAAAAAAGAAAGTTTTTAGAGGTATCTTCATGATTTTTTTCTATCATATCAAATTAGTTGTGTTATGTTTTCAACACACTACGTACCTAGCATATATCCTGAAGAATATCATATATTGTTCTGATTTTGTTTACTGTAGTCGATCATATACTTTTATTGTTTCTAAAACTTGCGTTTTCTGTAATCCCCTTAAGGCTGCGCCGACCGCACAGTGGCGCCCTCATCGTTTGTTTGGTTATTTCTTTTATTTTAGAATGAAAATGCAGAAAATAAGCACGTTAAGTTGTGTTCCACAAGATTATACGTTAATACTATTATAAACAGCAGTTTTATATTGTTTAATTTTATTATAATCACTAAAACAGATAATAGTGGCCACTACTTTCCGTTTTAGTGATTATAATAAAACTAAAAAATTTCAAACTACCGTTTATAATAATATTAACGTATAATCTGGTGGAGCACAACTTAACGTGCTTATTTTCTGCATTTTCATTCTAAAATAAAAGAAATAACCAAACAAACGATGAGGGCGCCACTGTGCAGTCGGTGCAGCCTTAAAGTTCACCAGGCCTTAAAGAAAACGATGTTCTATCTGCAGAACCACTTAATTTCTTCACACCCTAATCACTCCACCCTCAGTAGGTACTCCAGGACAAAAATATTACGAAGCTAATATTATAGCCGTCTTAGTGGGTGATAAAATTAGCCATATTCACTTAGTAGAACGTTTAACACACAGTCAGAAGTGTAGCGTGTCTTGGCGGGGCCCCGTATAAAAATTTGTTTGGGGGCCCTTAGAAAGCGTAAAGATTTCTCACAAAAGAAAAAAAAAAGTTTGTATAAAATTAAAATACTTAAATTTTTATTCATAATTATCTATCTGTCACTTTTTCCAAAATTTTTACATACAATTCAAATTAAATATACACACTCTCCTTGCTTTTTTTCGGGAAACTGATTTATTAAATCATTTATAGCTGATGATGACTTTAGTTTTTCTAAAGTTTCTGCCTCATGGACAATAGTGACAGGTCTGACAGGCGTTCCTGTCCCGTCGAAGTTCTTAGGTAATTTTTTATCAGTTTTAATTTTGAAAACATCGATTATTGTAGGATTCCCCGTTGAAGTAAATGACTTAAACGGGGAAATCCCGCAGCCCGCGATAACCGATGTAAGATGTTGCCAACTTTTGAACGCACTCTTTACGCGGGAAAAAAAGAAATAGCTTTTCTTGACATACCGTTTCATTTCTGAAAAAAAAAAAATGGGAAGTTTTTATTAATTTTTGCTTACGCACGTTGGGGGCCCCCATGGCCCGGGGGCCCCGTATAATTGATACGGCAGATACGGCGGTAGCTACGCCCCTGCACACAGCATTACATTAACTTACATTGTTTTACTAAGTCATTTCAGACATTAGCTGTTTGGGGATGCTTATGAATTTTGTGTTTGAGTTTGCGATTTGCCGACGTGTAGACGTTACGTTTTGCAAACTGAAAATTGAATGATAAAGTAAACTTTTGAATAGAATAATTTTATGTAAGTATTTATTTGCTTTATGACATGGTATTTACCCTTTTGACCGCCACACGTCAAAAAATCAAAAACGTGCCCTCGGCGGCAAAGTCTGTCATGTAGTCGAACCGTGTCGTGCTGGGCACATTTTGGTTTGTCATCTATAGGTACCTACATGACTGTGGCGGTCCAAAGGTTCAGGTCCTAATAATACAGCTGTGAAATCATTTAAATGTGTATGTGTGTAACAGTGTAATCTATTTACCTACCCTACAATAATAAAGCTAAATAGTTTGTTTGTTTGAACGCGCTTATCTCTGAAACTATCAATCGGATTTGAGAAATTCTTTTTGCACTTGATAGCCCAATTCTTGAGGAAGCCTATAGGCTATTTAACATCACGCTAGGTCCCGAGCTGGAGCCGCTGGAGCAGCCGAAGCCGGAGCCGAGCCATTATAAGAAAAAAAAGGCATAAAGCGCGGCGACCGATGGGACAGGGTGGAAGACGCGGGCAGAAGCTAGTACTAAATAAACTAACAAACCATTAGATACTTAATCTGTGCAAAGTGATATCCTACGAAATCGAACCAAAGACAAAAACGGCACATCCAAATTGTCGAGGATCACGGAGATATAAATCGATTTTCGTCAAGGCAAAGACGGAATGCTGGCGACGTATCTTAATAAGGATTCTTTCAAGTTTTTCATCAAGCGACCTTATCGGTGGCGGTTCTCCTAATTACTTGTTTTTTTCTCGTATTTTTCCGTCGTAGGTATATCGCGGCCTGCGACTGAACTTGATAGGGAGGGAAACTTATCGGATATTGTGAAATTGCGGGAAAATATTGTAGGTCCACAGACTAAAAATAATGATTTGTTGCTTTTATTGAAAAAATGTAGATACTTTGTAAGAATTGCTTATGGCAAGGAAACCTACTAGATTCTAAGGTTGCTGGGAAAATCTTGGGAACACCAAGTTGGGTATTCCCAACTTTACAATACTTGTAAGTACAACATTAAACACTAAACCTTATATTTTTGGGATATTTCTCTCTAAAAAAAAATAAGGGTTGAGAATATTAATTAGGTTACCACGATCCTGCGTCAACTCAACACCTAAGTATTATCATTGTTTGACCCTGTACACGGTAATATAACATTAACGTGCCTTGTACCTGTTTAGGCATGGTGTTATGAAAACATAAATAATACAAAAGTTGGAAGAATATGTGACTACAATTATTTTCACACACTAAAGTGTGTGAAAATAAAAAAATACCTTTAACAATAGCCGGGTAAAAATAACAACAATTATTACCTTTTCTATAAAACAGTAATGCAATTTAACCGACACGATTTATTTTACAAAATAAATGGTTATCCACATGTCACGCTCCATTTGTCCCGCGCGCTTGTTGCACATAAAGCATCGAGCACGACTTATCTATGGGAACATTTTATACTCTATTTCCACCGCGTTAACGGCACATCACTACGTTGTTCTAAAATTGAAAATGTAAAGTATTGTTTTGTTATTCTGGTACTTCTTATAATGATTACGTTACGATACCATTAATAAAATAAAAAGTAGGTACATGAGTATATACTTAGGTAAAGAAATAGAGATGGTCTTTAGAGATTCCTAATTTACAGTTATGTATAATGATGGTTTTGGTGATAAAATGTAAATTTGTCGACCTTAACATAGGTTACTAAGTTATTGTCTGATGTTATGATGTTACGGTCGGACAATTCGTTTTCGTACCTAATCATTGCCCCGAAAAGGAACTAACGGAAACGCATTTTTCAATTAAATTCGGAAACATAATTTTACGTAAAACTACCAATTGCAATGCAGCAGATTAATTGAGGCATTTAAATTAAATTATTAACAAGGTTGTTGCCATTATTCCATTGCCAATCCTACATCAAGCATTAATATACACGTTCTAAATTTAAAACGTCCGCGCAAATGGCCAGTATGGCGTCAAAATAATGGCGGTCTCAAATATAAATGCATAGACGAGTTCGTGTAGTTGCAAAGTGCAGGCAATATTGGCAGAAGGGGGCTTCAAATGCAATTATGAAGCAGTGTGTTGTACCACCGCGCCCCAGGGACAATCGCGACGATCCTTCTATGTCCTATACCTTTTCCTATACAAACTGTATGTAATAAAACCTTATGAAACACGTGACGTCATGCGATGTGTTCTAGCCTTGTGCGGTAAGTTTTATGAGTTTTAAATTTTGAATATTGGAACTTTGCCGTTCGATAACAAGGCGGGAGTTTGAAAGGGTTGTAATTTAGATGGGATCTATTAAATGCGTTAATTGCTGTGTTTTATTACTTTTACATGATAAATGGCGCTGAACTAAGTAAGAAAGTATACCAGAAATCTTAAAATATATTGGTGGCAATATCTTTACATCCTACTTATAAAATAGTACCTAGATGAAGTCAAAATTGTACCTACATAGAAAAATGTAATTGTTAAGAGGTATGGGAACGAGTTTGATGTCGAAAATATTTGTTTAGTTTTTAGAAATTTTGTCCGTTTGTCTATTTGTATGTTCCGGATTGGCGCAAAAAGGGCTAAACTGATTTGGATGAAATTTGGCACACAAAAGGTTTATAACCTGGATTAACACATAGAGAAGATAACTTGGAATACTTTTCATCCAAGGGCAAAAGCCAAGCCAAGTCTTTATTATTTTGCACTTGTTCTTCTGATATCCCAAATTTATACAAAGATAAAGGTTGGAAATAATGATGCAACAATCAATTATACGTAGGTAGAGGACTTACCATTACCACTTACCACACGTCTCTAATAATGCGTTCTTGTTCATCTCCGGTAACAAACAGGGACACGGTAAAAGCAAGGTACCTTGACCTAATTAATGTGTCGTTACCATGGCTATGTGGAAAAGGTTACCAGCATAGATATAGGTAAACCTAGATAATGCAAGAGAAACTACTTCGCATGCCAAAAATCGCACCAGCTTACGTACAAAAAACGTAAGCTGCTTTCGCGCTCAGTTCTGTGGACCTACTGCGGTGCTATTCTGTAAAAATCTCAGCGTGAAAACTTAGGTGAAGTGAGCGTGGAGTGAGCTGACTGTCAATGGTGTCAATTCCTAGCAAAAACAAACTCACTTCACCTAAGTTTTCACGGTGAGATTTTTAAAGAATCGACCGGCTGCTGGCTGGGTGAGCGTGAGCGCTGGGGCAAGGCCCCGGGGTTGGGGCGAGACGGGTGCTGCACGCGGCGGTCTTTGAATCAATTTGATTTTCCCATCACTAAATAGTGCTTGTGACGTCATAGTAGGTAGTCAAAAAATGGCATGCTTGGTTTTCATACAGATCGTGATACTTGCGTTATCTAGGTCTATCTATATCTGTGGTTAACAGCTCAAACTTTGTCGGGCACACTGGCACAGAGTACTAACACAGTCTATACATTTTTATACTGTGGTACTAATGACACTGAGTTTGGGCCTCCTTGATTAAAGGCGTAAGGTGGACTTATAATGCCCATAATTATACAGGGTTAATGGTAAAATAAAAAAACATTAACAACCTCTTAAGAGGTCATTCATTGCACTCATCATTATGAACAACTTTTAGGTAATAAGGGACCAAACCTGAAATCGCGAAAAAAAAATCAGCTGTTCCCTAAATTTTGACGAGTTATACGAACATAAATGTAGGCAACATCTGATTTTTTTTTCGCAATTTCAGCTTTCCCATAGTAAAAGTTGCTCATAATTATGAGTACCTCTTAGGAGGTTGTTAATGTTTTACCAATAACCCTGTATACCGGCTGACTTTTTTACCGTTGTCTGGGCAAAAACAGGGTATAAAACGTAGACAGAGTAAACTATAGACTGCTGCATATCTTCTTTTTCATTTGCTCAAGAAAAAGAGAAATATATTAACGTCACTAGCAAAGAAAAGAGACAGAGCAAGAATATTTCGGTCCCTTACTGCGTGTCGGCTGAGCACATCAATGTGCACAACAAGTTTGACGTTTATGCATGAAATAATAAAAACTACACCGCGATTAAACGGAAAATGAGATCTTTTTCGTGCATAATTCAATAATGGCATAGATACCCTTTTTTTTTTGCGGATGGGAAATCATCAAATGACCCCTCCCGCTCTGGGTGGAGCGGAAGGGTGTGTCAGACTCTTACTGACTAAAACCCACCCGTGTTCCTTCCTTAGCCCTTTATGTTCCGGGCCAGCGGTAACCCTTTCGGACAATCCCGCTGACCTAGCAGGGCATAGATACCCTGAAGGACGTGTTATTGATGATTTATTTAATCAAAAGCCAACACGGACCAATTATAAAACAAACTAATACAATGAAAATTAAATTAAATTAAATACAATAAAATAAAATACAATTTAAATACAAAAACAACAACAAATACAAGTCAAAACAATATTACCATATTAGCCCGTACATGTACCATGTCACAGTGATACATGTACTGGCAGTCGAATCGTTGGGCGAACGCGCTCAGGATACTGTTCGGGCTGACCCGCACCCTGCGCACCAGGGATGTGCACCGCTTGCGCATGGTTGTATAAAAACAATCCACGCGCGCTTCGGCGAACATCCCCGAAGCGCTACAGAAGCGAGGCAGCCCCAACAGCACCCTGAATGCATTATTGTATTGGACGCGTAGAGCGCTGTACTGCTTTTGCGTATAATTCACCCACAGACTGCTCGTGTAGAAGGACGTGCAAAATGCCCTGAACAGGGTGATCTTGACGTCTCTTGAACAGCGAGCAAACCTGCGTGCTATCATATTCGCACGAACAGACAGCGCTCTTCGCTCCCTTTCTATGTCATTATCGTCTTTCAGATCCGGGGTTAGCAAGTGCCCAAGGTATTTAAATTGTTCTACTCTTTTTCTATTATTTCTTTTGTTCTATTATTAGGATCGAAAAAAGAATAAGATTAACCTTGAATACGCATTTTGATGAGTCGGCACATTTTATACAAATCTAATCAACGGTGCCAGTTTCGACTTTGGATAATATTAATGGGCTGGCAACATAGATTTCCGTCGAGGTATCGACAAGTTGTAGAAAAGGAGCTTGACAGCCAACATGGTGTAATTTACGATCGTATTCCTACTTATTTTGATGCCACATTCCAACCAACCGACCAATGCACTACCTATTAATAAAAAGATATCTGCTGGTTTATTCTTTAAAAAACTACCCAAGTGCGAGTCGGACTCACACACGAAGGGTTCCGTAGGTACCACAAGAAAAAAACGCCGAAAAAACACGTTTGTTGTATGGGATAAATATTTATTTTATTCTGTTTTTACCGAGTTCAAAAAAAAGGAGGTTATCAATTCGACACGTATGTATGTTATATTATTTTAATTGCATTATATTCACTTATGACAATCTATTAGGGCTTCCAAACAAATATACAAAATTTTATAGACGTATGTATGTATGTTTGTCCACGCATACCTCCGGAACTATTAATCGGATCGTGACCATTTTTTTTTTATTGGCTTACATTTACTTCAACTTAGGGAACAGTGCGGTCGACCGCGACCGACCAGTCGATCGCGATCGACCGGTTAGCCACCCCTGACCTATCAACTAATCTGTCAAAAAAAATCTTTCACTGGCGTCAATAACTGTACTCTCCCGGGAACTAAACCCTAAGCCTCTATTTCCGCAGCTCTCTTGGCTAGCAGACAGTAACTAGACGGATATTTCCCATGGGTGCCATAAACACAATGGGAGTGTAAGCACCCGCCATGGTTCGAGGCATGTAGGGAATTGTTGTAGCGTGCAGTGTGTTGTTGCATTTTTATTGTAAGTTGGAATTGCGTGAAAGATGGGATAGGGATGTATCTAAGGGCGTTCACTACAATTCCGAGCCCGTAATTCCGGTCTTTAGGTTTCAGCAGGGTAATTGCATAACACACTATCAGTAGCAATGAAAAAATTTTGGACTCTCAGCTGTCAGCTGTCAAACGTCAAACATCTCTTTGCTTATTAATTAAGAATTAATGTATTATTTCTATAAATATTCCCTAATATTCAATAGATACACTCGAAATGAGTGGTTAATACAGTGGCAGTGTTATCCAGGATCAAATCACCTAACTTTCGTGGATAAGGCGGTGTCAGGGTGAGATTGACTTCAACAGTGATTAAGGACCACAATCAGTTTTAAACACCTTAAAATCAGGTTGGTTATAAATTACTATATACAATAAGTCGATAGTACTCCATAAAGCACGGCACTCCGCCCCACAACAACAACAAAAATAACATCATAATTAACGGTTGTAAATTCAAAGACAGAATTTTTCAACCTAAACAAAGAACAGATGACTCATTTTTGCCCAATCAACAATTAGCTCACTAATTTGACAGCAACATCTTCGTCCAGAAACTTAACTTGCTATACTTGAATACCGGTCTTTTGAGATTGCGTTCCATTGGCCACAGATAGCATAAGACTACACATTAATTAAAAATGGAGGAATGTAACAATATTACTTACCGTAAAATTCACCGAACCAGTTCATTAAATGACATCACTAAAGATAGTTCAGCGCTTTTTGATGCGACTATGATGAGTTTACCTAACACATCCTTAAACTCAAGTCAAACTGACCTGAATGATAAAATCAAAAAATTATCCGATGATTTGTTAATTGCGCACCAAGAAATTGAGAATCTAAACTCTGAAAACTTTCGACTAAAATCAGACCTACAAAAATATCTGAAAGTCATTGATACCTACAAAAGTTTAAGTATCACGAATAACAAAAATGGTACACCACGAACTGGTCAGAAACGCAAGCAAAAACAAAGAACCAGCACTACGCCAGCTTCAAATAGCAAACACACGTTTACATCCCCACCTGCACATACAGTGAATGAAACTACCGACACACAGAATATAACAAAACATTTTACAACTACCCCTCGATGTGAACAGACAAACAAAATTATAGATAATATCCAAACAGAGCCAACTAGATCGTGTACTGAAAATAACATGCCACACAAAAACATTTCAACACAACGAGCAGAGTCGGCAAATAAGACTGCACACATAATATCTCAGAAGGACAAACCAGTGCACAACAAATCGAAATTATGCATCATAAGTAGCAACAACGTGAATAATGTATTGTCACTAGCTGAAAACACGTTTGCAGAGACACAAATATGTCACTATCTTCTGCCTAACAGAGGAATTAAAAATCTGTTTAGTAACATCACTATGAAATTAGCTGACTACTCAAGAGACGACTACTGCATCATTTTTGTTGGAGACGAAGATTTTGGACAAACTAACAACTACCTTGACTTAACTATTTATATTAGACAGATGTTAATGACTGTGCAACACACTAATGTTATAATATGCCTACCGACCTATAAAAATGACCCTTCTACTATTATGTATAACTCACGAATTGAAACTTTTAACAACTTATTATATCTTGACATTTATACTCATAACTATGCTATACTGTTTGACACTAATCTAGATTTAACATTTGATCGTTCCATGTTTAAGCATAATGGAACAATTAACTATTACGGCATGGTGAATATATTTAATAATTTAAAATATTATGTTATACATACAGGTAATCAAGAATACAATGACAGTGATTCCCTAAACTTTTTTCGAGAATGAACATGCTAAACAATACACAAATATCAATATTTTTCATCAAAATCTATGTGGGGTTAACAATAAAAAGGAAGACCTTGAAATATATGTAAGCGAATCATCAAACACACTTGAGTTCATATGTATATCTGAACATTTTCTGAACGATACTCTCGCAAAACAGTTTAATTTTAATAATTACAAAATGGGGTCTTATAACACGAGAGTCAAAAAGAATAGGGGAGGCTCAATGATTTTAACACTTAACGATAGAAACGTGGATGAACTTCAAGTGTGTAAGCAATTATATAAAACCGATTATTTCGAAGTATGTGGAGTCAAAGATATTGAGACAAACTTGTGTGTTATTTGCTGTTATAGGACTCCCACAAACAGTAATTTTGATAAGTTCATGGATAGCCTTGAAAAACTGTTACAGCATTTCCTCAATAAACTATGTGTAATTTGTGGAGATTTCAATATTAATGTCTTAAAAGATGACGTGAGACACTATTCTTTTTTATCGTTATTGACATGCTATAATTTCCGCTATTTAATTAATTCCCCCACCTTCAAAAGAAATAATTCTGAATCAAGTATAGATAATATTTTGACAAACCTACCTGACAGTGTCGTAGACTACACTAATGTGGATCACAATGGGTTGTCAGACGGACACGCGGGTCTTTTTTGTACACTTAGTCTGGAAAAGGTTGAGTATAAGAAGCGGACAAATTACCTTCGTCTTTGGAAAAGAAAATATAAGGACGAGAAAATAGGTGAGTTTAGGAACAATGTATTAGAGGCTAACTGGAACACAGGTATTAACACATTTATCAGTAAATTCAGGGAATTACACTCTTCTATCTTTAAAAAACACAAAGTGAGGGTTAACGTTAATAGAAGTAATGGTTACAAATGGATAACTAACGGAATTAAAATAGCTAGTAAAGTAAAACGTTTCCTAAACACATTGGATAAGACGCAATGCCACAATTCAGTTGTTGAATATCGTAACAAGTATATTAGAACGTATAGGAAAGTGTTAAGTTGCGCAAAAAAGAACAGTGTCAGAAAACAAATAGAAATGGCAGCTGATTCTAGTAGGATAATTTGGAAAATAGTCAATCGACAGCGCAATGCTACGAAGAACCTAGATAGTGACCAAATTATCCTAAAGATAGACAACACAATTATTAACAATGCTGTAGATGTAGCTAACATTTTTTCAACAAGGTTCGACAACAATGTCCGCCTTAAAGCGTGTGATCACAAATTGGCAATTACATATCTGACTGAAAGTGTCAGCAAAGTTGAGTCTAACATGAGTTTTGAGGCAGTCACACCCCTTGAAATTTTCAACTTAGTTAAAAAGATGGTCAATAAATCGTCTACAGGCTATGATGAAATTCCCCTGACTATCATTAAAGATAATATTGACATATTGGCAACTCCACTAGCATCACTTTATAATAACTGTATTGAGGAAGGCCTATTCCCTGATCAGTTTAAAATTGCACGAGTAATTCCAATTTTTAAGAAGGGTTCAAAAACGGATCCGGGCAACTACAGGCCGATTTCTCTGTTGCCGGTTCTATCAAAGATTTTTGAAAAGATTATGAAGAATAGGCTTATGAAACACTTACGAATGCATAGCATCTTAAATGGACAACAATTTGGCTATCAAAAATCATTGGGAACCGCAGATGCTGTTGAGGCATTAGTTGATGAGGTTATTTGCCATCTTAATGACAAACATAAGGTGGCGGGTGTATTTCTGGACCTTAGTTCTGCCTTCGACACGGTGGACCACGAAATTTTGCTGGCCAAGTTGGAACATTATGGTATAAGGGATAACGTTCTGAAGCTATTTCGATCCTATTTGCATAATAGACGTCAATTTGTAGAGATAAAGACGGTAGTGGATGAGGAACAAAAAATATTTAGCTCCAATTTAACTACAGTATTTCGAGGTGTCCCTCAGGGATCTGTCCTGGGCCCAATTTTCTTCATCCTTTTCCTTAACGATTTAATTGAGTACATAAAAAAACGTTTTACAGACACTAGGCTCGTTATCTTTGCAGATGACACTAATGCCGTAGTGTCTGCAAATAACTTAAATAATTTAGAATGCAAAATTAATAACTTATTAAAAGCTTTTGAACACTGGTTTGCTACTAACAATCTTAAGCTCAATGTAAACAAAACGAAGTGTGTACTATTCAAGTCGAACGTTCGTAACAACGCTAGTCTTGAGGTTTTGTCATGTGGCAACAAGGTTGAAGTGGTTGACTATGTCAAATTCCTAGGTGTTCACATCGATGCAATGTTAAGCTGGAAGGTTGAGACATCGTCTGTAACGATGTCTATTAGCTCAGCATGCTATGCAATCAGAAGCCTGAGAGAAGAACTAACCTTGGCCCAGCTTAGGATGGTTTACTTTGCCTTGGTTGAGTCTAGGCTTAGATACAGTATTGAGTTTTGGGGCAATAGCTATAAGTACAATATCAACTCGGCATTTGTAATTCAAAAAAGAGCCCTAAGGACAATGCTCCGCCTAAAACAGACGGATTCGTGCAGAGACCATTTTATAAGACTCAATATTTTGACAGTGCCATGTCTTTATATACTGGTGCTGCTAACCAGTTTTGTGAAGAACTTGCATAAATCTGAAACTGATGACCAACGACAAGTTAGAGTTAACACACGCAGGAAAGATTTTCATAACACAATCCAACCGAAAATAAACGTGGTTCATCACAGTCCTAGGTACCAATCAGTATTTCTATACAACAAGCTTCCCTTAGAATTTAAAAGCATAAATAGCGCTAACTTATTTAAAAACAGATTGAAGACATATTTATTGAGGAAGGGCTATTACAGCGTCGATGAGTACCTAGATGATAAGCGACAACCGTTCTAGATTGGAATTCATTTTAAATGATAATTATGTTGACTATTCTTGTTTTAAATTTTTTATGTTTTATTTTAGTATTACTCATAGATTTGACATATTATCTCTAGTATAATTATAAATTTTATCTTTGACATTTTATTTTACAATTAGATGACATATTATCACGGACCTTTTGTATGACTATTTGTTTTTATTTATATTTGACATTCTATTTTTATTATTTGAAAATTAGATGACATATTATTAATCTTTTTACACTATTTTTTTTTTTTTTTATTACAATATTCTTCAAAAATTTGATGTCATAAATCACTGATCTTGATCTTTTTATACTAATTTGATTTTAGTTTTCCTTTTTATTTGACTACTTGTTTTATTGTATTATTAATTATTTTATTTTAAAATGAATGTGGATTATTATCGTCTTGAATTTGTTATTTTTATTATCTTTACGTGTTCTTTTTTTTTTTTCTCGTTTGTTATTATTTAAATGGTGCTGTTTAATTTCACAAAATTTCTACACAATGTATATTGTTTCGAAATAAATGACTTTGACTTTGACTTTGAATGGGTTTCATTTTGACAGTTTAACAACATTCATTGCGTTATTTACGTTGTTGGGCAGACACACTTTTCGTACATAAGAAGCAATGGATTAGCAATATGCTTCAAAATGATTCAAATTGAGAGTAATAATGTGTTACACAATTAGGGTACAGGTCGACGTAAGAATCCATAGGTACTTAGTTATTTAGGTATTCTATCTGTTTAAAGGGTGTACCAGAAAGCCGAAAGATACGATCAAATTGAAGGGTGGTACAGACCATCAGACTGAACATTTCCTGGGCTGAAATTTTTCGCAATTACCTACGATATTGGTCCCATAGAAAAAGTGGTTCAATTTGATGGTTTGTATCACACTGCCTGTTACACCCTGTGTAGCGGTATCTACAACGCCACATGAGAATAACGCGTCATACTACGTCACGTAAAACCTACATCGCGCAAGCAGAGTTTACCGCGCAATTAGCATAGATACAACGGCCCGACATGAAGCATTGGGCAGTTGCCCGCCAGACATAACACCCGTCTGGTCGGAGGATCCTCCCTTTTCTATGGAGGTTGGGTGAACTTTACACCCTGTTCCTCATACCTCTATACCCTGTATACGTACTCACTTATCTACTGTATACTACAAAGATCGCAGGAAAAATCTGAGGTAAAAAGGCAATCGCTTTCAAAACGTTTCGTATTTCTACATCGAGTTTCAACAGGATTGACATTAACAACCTCTTAAGAGGTCATTTACTCAAAATTATGAACAACTTTTACTATAGGACCAAAACTGAAATCGCGAAAAAAAAAACAGATGGTCCCTATATTTTGACGAGTAAATACGAACATAAATGTAGGAACACCTGATTTTTTTTTCGCGTAAGTATTCGTGCTCGTATTTTTCGGGCCGTTTTTGAAGCGCTTATCGGGCATCTAGTACTATTATTGATCGAAGGTTATAATATAACAACTAAATTGGCAATGTCGCTCTCTGACGAGATTACAAATTTTATATTTAATAATCGTTGTCCTCGAACATCATACTGTACTTACTTACCAAGTTTTTTTTTTATTTATTGATCTAAAGTGTCATGTGCTTTTACGGAGAACTTTTATCACCTTGTGAAGAAAAAAATATTGAAAAGTTTGTTCGGTAAATATAGGACGGACGGTTTGTCTTTTTAGGACGATAACATTAACCTACTCATTAGTAACTCATTACTTCCTTAGCGTAAGATTTTCCAAGAAAATGTAATAAAGTACTAGGCACTGCTATCTGCACTGCCTAGTAGAGCACGTTGCGAAGGAACTCATCCGGGGAACTACTACCACCTATTCCTGGCACAAAGCTGCGTTATTGTGTTGCCGTTTGAAGGCTTCCGTCCCTGAGATGGCAACTGACACACTTCCTTCAACTCTTGAATTGCCATTGCTACGAATTGCGGATTCACCCATCACCACAATGCTACAGGCAGTTTTTCAAAATAATTGTTTTGAAAAAAAAATATGTTCAATATTATGACAAATCCTGGTATTCAGCTGCATCTGGTTAGACTGGAAGCCGACCCTAACATAGTTGGGAAAAGGCTAGGCAGACGACGATTATGGCAAATCCTGTGGACAATATCCTGTGGTAAAAATAGGTATAGAAACACCGTTAATTTCAAACCTTTTTTTTCCTGAAGAGTTAGGTAGAGGTCAGCCAGGCCAGTTTAAGTCCCATGTAACAGGGGGTGAGCCTATTGTCATCAACCAGGCACAAATCCAGACTCCGAGCTGCTACTGAGAAATTCCTGATGGAACTCCGTACCGTGAGAGTGTGAGACCGTAGCGTACCGCAGTACCTACAATAGAAAATACCTACATACATATACTAAGGTACCACTTAAAGGGGACTTCGCTGGCGATGGGACCGCTGGGATAGCTGAGATGCAGAATTCCAATTAGTGCTAAAGTTCTAGAAACCACTTTAGACATAAATTAGTGAGCTAAAAGTGGATACTATGTAGTGGCGGGAAAAGTTTCACTTTCGGCTACTTTTACGACTTGCACACGAGCTGTCTAGCGTAGTGACTTGTAATAGCGCGTTCACATCGGGAGAGTAAGCAGTCGAGTTCGAAAGTATGTAAATAAATAATTAAAGCAGATATACACTATAGATTATAATAAAAAAAATATACATTGCTTAAAATACAGTCGTGCTAGCGACACTATGAAGAAGTCATAAGGGTCAGCCCTTCGTAACTGTGCGCCACTAAACGAGACACAAACGGCTCTTAGAACTACAAGGTCTACAATCACCACCGACAACGACCCCAGTGTTCCATCTCACACCTACGCCGGGGGTCGCGGGAACGTACGATCCTTCCGAAACCCCCCACAGGTGCCAGTGCGGGCCTCCTCGGGTCAGGGTGGGAAGTGAGGTGTTTGACTCCCTCCGCGAACACTAAGTGCCGCCACCTCGGGTCCTCATGTGTGGGAGACGACGGACGTTCCCGAGTCCGTCGCCCCTGGAGCCATTTAGAGGGGCTGGAAGAGGGCGTTATCCGCCCATGCCGACGTCCGGTGCGCCTGCTGCGGGCCGGATGAGTGGACGAGATCTCCCTTTCCCTTTTCGCAGCCTCCTTCTGCGAGAGGACTGTTTCGCAGAAGGAAACCACTGCGTCCCAGGACTCTTTGCTGCCGACCATCGACTCGACTATGGCCGGCAGCGAGAGGTAACTGCCTACTTCTGAGATGAGGGCACGGCGCGGCTCTTCCCAAGCGGCACACTCTGCCAGCGTTTGCCGCGCCGTGTCCTCCACAATCACCACCGGGGTCAACTACCGGGGTCTGAAAAGTCAAGCCTACGTGAGCAGGCTACGGCCGTATTGCAGACACAAGAGAAGATCCTCTGTAATAAGGGTCAATATTACCGCATCCCGCTTTTTTTTCTCACTCCTGGGCAAGGCCCTCCTTCCACTCCTTAGATCTTTTGCGAGCCCGCACGTCCTTCTTCCAGTTTGGTCGGAACCTCCTGTTCATCCCGCCATCTCGCTTCCTGCCTAGTAAATAAAAAATAAGTCAGTATACATAATCAATTAATCAGCCTATATGTTTCTACTGCTGGGACACAGGTCTCCTCTCTGTGAGAGGGACTGGGGCATAATCTACCACATGGGCACAATGCGGATTGGTATAGGTAGATGTCACATGTCTTCAATTTTTTTTTTGTTCTAAGACCGGTTTCTTCACGATGTTTTCCTTCACCGTTTTGAGAGCAGTGGTGATGAAATTAAATGGTACACAGAGTAAAGTAGGTACCTGTCTGGGTTCGAACTCACGGCCTACAATTCGTAATACGGGGCTTATACCACTGGGCGAGCACTGCTCCTCAAGTAAGTAGGTACCTATCATTGAACACATGGTTGTATTCTTTATACCAAAATGTCTACCAGAAAGCGAAAACGTCGCTACACCATAACGCGTCATATTGAAACGAATAAAGCAATATAAAGCGCTTTAAATGTGGCAAATAGACGAATATTTGTCCCACTGCCGAGTGCCATATGCCAGTTATTGGCTGCAAAAGCTGAATTAAAGAGCTCACAGACGTACAAAACGTTTTCGTGTTATTTCAGCGTGAATTCGAAGGAAGTCTTGTAATAAATGTCTTAATAAAAATATATCTGAATCTCTGTAGATATCTGGAACGCGTAAAGAAGACGCTGGACTTACGAGAAAGATGGATTTTATTCGGCCAATTCATATAATTTCTTCTTACTTTTCGTTTAGCGTGCTTCTATACTTTATATTCGCATTTACACATTATAATTGTTAACGTAATGATATTATTATGGACGTCCACGTCCACGTCACGACATCACGATAACACAGGGGAGTAAAATTTAGTATGGAAATATGCCTCATTTTTATAACGCCTAAACGCTTTTTTTTCGTCATAAAGAAAATCTGATTAAATTCCATGAATCTATCTAATTACTGTTTAATAACTAGACAATATATTGAATAGATTTTTTAATGAACAAAAACTTGATGAGAAAAATTAAATGCCTACCTAAGTCTGTTCGTTTTAAAAAGATAATTTAATTTTACATAATTTATTATGGAGGTACCTAATTAATAGAATAGAATAGAATAGAATTTTTCTTTATTAGAGTAACTCAGACTCAAAAACAAACAATATTGTTAGTAAAACTTATGACTAGGTATGTTAGTAAGCACAGACACTAAACAAAAAAATTTACGAAATAACGGTGGTCACCGTTGCGACATCCCATGAGAGACGGCACAACAGTGACCCACGTAAACACAGTCTAGGCGACTCGCAACCATGTTTAAGACACTGTTGGAGCTGCCCCACACCCTGCGCACCAGGGAAGCGCACCTTTTACGCATTGTTGCGTAAAAGCAATCTACATGCGCATCCGCGAACATCCCTGACGCACTACAGAAACGGGGCAGCCCCACCAGTATCCTAAACGCGTTGTTATATTGAACGCGAAGAGCGCTGTACGATCTTCGCGTATAACTAGCCCACAAGCTGCACGTGTAAAAGGTAGTACAGTAGGCTCGAAAGAGCGTGATTTTTACAGGAAGTGAGCAACGTGCAAACCTGCGTGCCAGCATGTTCGCTCTAACCGACAACGCTCTCCGCTCCCGTTCAATGTCGTCATCGTCTTTGAGGCTGGGAGTCAATATATGACCAAGATACTTAAACCTGTACACTCTCTGCAATGGTGTACCATAAAGTAATACAGGCGGTACCGCATCAGGACTTTTACCCCCAGCCTCAAAAACCATGACCTCCGACTTCTTAACGTTTAATAGCTGTCTCGTTATTAATTAGTCTGTAGGTACATCATTTCAGCCGAAAGACGTCCACTGCTGGATTTAATGCCTCCCCAAGCACCTCCACTTCGACTGGTTCTGTGCTTCTCGCATCCAAGGGGTTCCTGCGGCCTTCACAAGGTCGTCGGTCCACCTTGTGGGAGTGGGAGGCCATTCAACGCTACGTCTTCCGGTACGCGGTCGCCACTCCAGGACCTTTCGGCCCCATCGGTTATCTGTTCTGCGAGCAATGAGCCCTGCCCACTGCCACTTAAGTTTGGCAATTCTTCGGGCTATGTCGGTTACCTTGCTTCTCCTGCGCATCTCTTCATTTCTGATTCGATCACGCAGGGAAACTCCAAGCATAATCCTCTCCATTGCCCTTTGGATGACTTTCAGCCATCTAGCTCTTTAGATACTAAGTATGTGCATAATAGCCTAATAATTACTTATCTAAAAAAGGTACCTACTTTATAATTTTCATGAGAAGATATTAGATACTTACATAATATTAATCATACAAGTTTTCATTATAGTTCTACGCTTTACTACGAAGTGCTACGAGAAAATGCCACAGTCTACTAAATAATAGCTCGTTTCACGCAGTATCTTCACAGTTCACAGAGGCCGTTGACTACAATATCATCCATCCCTTTCTAACAGGCATCTATACTCTTCCGTAAATCGAAATCAAAGCTCGTCGGGATTGGAGCGCGGTGAAGTTGTAGCGGTCGCTGCACGAGAATGAAGTGAAATGCAAATTGATGTGCGTTCAGAAGACAGTGACAGTCCAATTTTGGAATCTTATCTGACACTTTCAAACAAATTAAATTAATTTGAAAAGCACCGATTGCATGTTATTTATGGTAAAACTTGAATAAAAATAAGATAAATTGTTACTTAGCATGTCTATTTTACCAATTAATGAAAACTGCTATATACTTTTTTAGCTAAATTCCGACCAAAAGCGTTGACACTTCACTAGCGTTCTGAACAAGCCGGCTGAAAAATTTTACGCTCTCGTATGTGCGGAACGTACCTGCATATGGCGGACGCTCAGTTTGTGTTTATGTCAATAAGAAACTGATTTTTAACATTTGCGCGGGTGTGGATTAAACAATTTATTAATAATAATGTGCTAGTGGAACCTGTGTATTGTGTGTTTTTTTTGTGATAATGGTTTTCGTGGTTGAACATTTGGATAACTTGCTATCTTCGTTGTACTTATAAGGGTATGTATTTATTTTATGTTTCTTTCTATATTTGAGGATTTATTGAGATTTACGAGGATTCGTAAATGTGGTTCAGCCGGGAATGTTGTGATTTTTTATGAAGGCAAACGAATTGTTTATGCCGTAGATGTTTGCAATTGATGTCTCTAGGCTCAATTGATTTGTCTCTCATAGGTTATCGCCAGATGATAACTTTTGGCGAATTATAACGAAGCTCCTTCGAAGTAAAGTGCAATAAACATTGCTGTCTAAACATAGTATTCGTATGGAATGCTTGTATAAGTTTTGATAAAGTGTTAAAGTGTCATTTGATAGGAATATTTCTAAAGATTCATGTAAGTACTTAGGTAAAAGTAAAATAACGACAAAACTTGCACTGCAACTGCATTTTTAAAATTCACATGAGCTTAGCAATGCAAAATGTGCAAGCATTTGTTAGCAAAAACGACAGTTTCCTAACCAAACTGATCAGTGTGGTTGTTACCAAATTAACAAAATATTAGGTCATACTTTATTAATTTTCATTAATTTCCCAATTAACAAAAACAAGTCAAAACATTCGAAATTCGAAGAGTAGCAAAAGTTTATACTTACCATAAAGTTTTTATTCAATCACCCAAACCTCAGTTATGGAACAGTGGACAGAAAACAAAATAAACATAGAGATTTTTATTTATGAAACAGCATGTAAATCTTGATACAGCATGGAGGGCACATTGTGTTTATAATTTGGACACACATGTTTTGATAACTTTATCCCATGAATCATGAGACATCTGCCTCTGTGATTTATGTCTCACATTCTAATTCACAAGTAACCGATGACTACATAATTTTATTTATAATTGGAACTTGAACTGTTTTCTAATGTGCCAGTTATTTTTAATGAATGTCTTGGTTGATTATAGAATAGAATATCTAGGCCAAAGTAATGGTTTAAATTAGGTAGTTACAATGCAGAATTATTTTTAAATACACAGAACAGAAAAGCTTCTGTAGATAATTGCTAAAATAGTAAAATTACAATAGCTGAATTAAAAATGAAACTTTTTGGAGCTAAACGCAAAAACAAGGTATTATCTCTCAAAAAGGTTTTAATATTTTGTGCTGCGCTGTTACTAAAATAGTTCCTGTCCTGGTAACCCCTTTTGTGATTAACATGCAAGTTGCTTCATTTAAACAATTTAGAACATGATACTTTCAAGGCATGACCATCAAAACTAATTTAATATGTTTTGCAGTACCTTAACATGCTTCATATTATAGTTACAAAAACAAAACATTCACAGAATAAATCACTGCTTGTAAAAGATCATGTGGTTATTTATCAATGAAATTAATAAATCAATCATGAATAATGCTGATTAATTGGTTAAACACCTAATTATTTGACTTTATCACTACTATTGTAGTTAATCTGTTGACATTTTTCCTGTAACAACCAATGGTAGCTTTGATTCCCACGCTTATCAACCAATTAATATACTTTTTAGTTATAGGAAACTATTCTCTATTAATTCCTATATTTGGGCACAAACCTGCTTTCTTAAAACGGTAACTATATGTGAACTTTATCTTTAGACCAGTTGATGTTTGAAGGCTTAGTAGTGCACCAGTTTGGCAGTACGTACTATATCGGCAACCTTATTTAACCCTCTGCTGTGTAGGCCTCTTCCATTTTGCGCTACCCTAGTACCCTGGTAGATAAAAAACAAGGGTGGATCCAGGATTTATTTCTGAGTGGGCCAGACAAGTAGGGGTCCCCCTTGTATTGCCCTTGATTTGGGATGCATTCTTTATCAATGACATACAGTATATGATCTAAAAAAATTCTTGTAATAAAAGTTTAAAGAAAAAAATTCAGCGTACTAATGTCTATTTATTTCTAAAACTAGAAGAGCCCTGCGGTATCACCCGCATAAGTGTCGATCCTGTGGGAATATCGGTATAAAAAGTAGCCTTTAAGTTAATCCAGTGTCAGCTACCTCCATACAACATTTTATCAAAATTGGTCCAGCCGTTTGAGTGTGAGGAATTAACAAACATATAAACACACACACACTCACAAACTTTCGCCTTTATAATATTAGTGTGATACTTAACCTATTGTACAGTTGGTTTCAGCCACACAACGAAAACCTTTCAGGGATGTTATGTTTAACTTACACCTACTTACTACCTATCTAGAAAGCATTTTGAGTAAACACCTGTCGTTCAGTACAATTGCCCCAAAATTTCTATTATTCTGGACTAGATCATTTAGTTGACATGATTTCCTGATCAATTGATTGAGAAGTAGACAGTGATTTGACCTGACTTTGTATTGAGTTTAATGGAGAGTGATAGCTGCTCTGTATTTTTTATATTATTGGTATCATGACATACATTATATTGGTTATTGTTTGCAATATTTCACTAAAAGTACTTACAAATTGATTGAGTGAATTGATTGGTATCAACTTATGTGCTGGTATTCTTTGGTAAAAGGGTTTATTGGGATAATGTTTTTTTTTAATTTATTTATATAATATGGTTCGGAGTGACGCGGGAAAAGAGTTCCTGAAAGGACTAAGGGGAGATTTTTGCAAGTTAAACGAAAAAAAAAAAACAGTAGCACTCCGGGAGCGCCGTCAGAAGTGAAAACAAAACACAAACAGAATACTTTTCCATCAATCACTGACCTATCGGATATACATTAAAACCGAGTACATCCCGACGACAGCCGAACACATTTTTTTTAATCGTCTTTAAAACAAAACACGCGCGGTGTCGCTTACGGTAACAGTGGCGGGAGTTCAATGGTTTTTTCCCATCTCAAAAAATGCCCGACGCGCCTAAAGAAGTTTTCACTTAAAAAAAGCCAAAGCCTTGGCTTCATAGATTCATAAATCTTATGCAAGTCCTGCTCTTTAGATACCTACATGCGAAATGGTTTTGCTATAACTGCACTTGTGCAATTATACAAGCTAACTACTAATTACTAGCTAACTACTATGGCAAGCTTTCATATTTTACGCGCAGCACATGCTGTTCTTGTAGAAGCACGTGCACTCACGTGCCTACATTAATTAATTGTCATTACCTCATTAGTAAACATGTACTACGTAGATCTTACGAAAGTTTTTTAATTTTTTTTATTTGAAATGGGTTTGCTCTTGACTCTAGTCTAGGTCAGAGGTGACAGAGACAAAGTCGACGATGGAGTGAGCTTACCCAGAAGAAGCCAAGAAGTTACGGTTATAAAGACGAATCAGGCTGAAACTAAAGCTCCAAAAGAGCTTAGATTGGCTACTTTTCATCTATAACTTTCGAAGTTTTTTACTTTGTAACGTTTTGTGGAATGTAGGGGCTCGTAGATAAATAATCAATCAGGCAAAGATTTAAATTGCGCATAGGTCGATCTAAGGTTTAGCTACGCTTGCCGCGGTCGGTGTGTGGATAGGTGACCATCCATGACATAATCAAGACCCTTCCTTGCCTCGAAAGGCATAATGTGAAGTCGTTGGTCCTGGCGTTATGGGTAGTCAGCAGCCCAAGTCAGAAAACCAGTCTTACCAACGGGTATTTGTTACCTAGTAACTGGGTTGTGGAGATCATATAGGCGGTCCATCATCATCCTCATCATTTCAGCCGAAAGACGTCCACTGCTGGACATAGGCCTCCCCCAAGCACCTCCACTTCCACTTCGACCGGTTCTGTGCTTCTCGCATCCAACGGGTTCCTGCGGCCTTCACAAGGTAGTCGGACCATCTTGTGAAGGCCTTTCAAGACCCTTGCTTGCCTCGAAAGGCATAATGTTAAGCCGTTGGTGCTGGCGTTATGGGTAGTCAGCAGCCCAAGTCAGAAAACCAGTGTTAGGTACCAAGGGGTATTCGTTACCTAGTAACTGGGTTGTGGGGATCATATAGGCGGTTGCTCCTTGTAAAATACTGGTATTCAGTTGCATCCGGGTAGACTGGAAGTTGATGCCAACATAGTTGGGAAAAGGCTAGGCAGATGATGACCTTCCCAAATTAGTCTAAAAGCTACGGAGCGTTGATCAAAACTTAAAATTCTCCAAGGCGCTACTGGCTCCGAAAATCGAGTACTTAATATGTATACAGCGAAAAGTTTTACGAAATGTAGATATGGTCCGTTATGGGACCCTTGTCAAAATTAGAGCATTACAAGTTTGTTCTTCATTCAGTTCTAATCACAATATTCGTCACCCAAACCCTTCCCTAGCCCTACACGATCACCACGAGATTTATCTTATCTTCTTCGTAATCAAATCAGTCGGTCGTTGGCCTCATCTCGAGTTATCATGTTTGCACATACCGTATACGTTCTTTATGGAGTATTACCACGGGTATTACGGAGTAATATCGCATAACTAACCTTGAGCAAACTATATCTATATCTATACTAATAATAAAGCTGAGGGGTTGGTTTGTTTGTTCGTTTGAATGCGCTAACCTCTGGAACAGCAGGTCGGATTCCAAAATTTTCATCTTTTTGCATTCGATAGCCCAACTCTTGAGGAAGGCTATAATAGGCTATTAGCAGGCAAGGTTTTTATAGCATAAGGAATTTATGCAACATAAAGAACAATGATAATATTGAATGTTTCCCTAATTATTTTAATATTGATAGATTGTAAGGACTATAATGTAAATCTCTATTAGTATAACGATTTAAATTTCGTAATGTAATGAAATAATGACATATTTTTGTAAAAAGTTATCATTGATTGACATATTCTGTGAATACGACATAAATTTTTAATAATTTGCACGCTTGCTTGCAGGCCGAGTACAGTGACCTTTTTAGGCTATAAGATCTTCCTTGTAAAAAATGTATTTCTTGCAAATAAAATACCTATTATTATTATTATTTAAGATCACGCTATGACCCTCAGTAGCCAAGTAAATAGAAAAACGTCAGAAAGAACTTTAAGCGAAAACGAAGGAATAGCGCGGGCAGGACGCTAATTGCGTAACACACTATTACTCTCAATTTGAATAATTTTGAAGATTATTGCTAATCCATTGCTCCATATTTTCGACAAATGTGTCTGCTCAACAACGTAAATCACGCAATGAATGTTGTTGAACTGTCAAAATGAAACCCATTGCTACTGATAGTGTGTTACGCAATTACCCAGCTGGGGATGATGCGACGGGGTGTGTCGTGGGCACAAGAAATTTAACGCGGACGAAGTCGCGGGCAGAAGCTTGTAAAATAATAAATCCTTGAGCGTACGTTGATCTTTGTAATTTCACTAGATTTTGCAGCTACGGGACTTCGTTAAACCAAATTCGCGAAAAGCTAATTTACCGAAATATACTGGCTTTAAGTAATCAGTTTTATCCACAACGCCTCTACACCAGTAATATTCCGTTTTATACCTACTGTCAAAAAGTTTGGCAAGGATAAGATGTTTACTTCTTTTTTAGGGTTCCGTACCCAAAGGGTAAAAACGGGGCCCTATTACTAAGGCTCCACTCTCCGCCTGTCCGTCTGTCACCAGGCTGTATCTCATGAACCGTGAGTCAGTTGAAATTTTCACAGATGATGTATTTCTGTTGCCGCTATAACAACCAATACTAAAAACTGAGTAAAATAAATATCTAAGGGGGGCTCCCATATAAACTTGTTTTTTTTTTTTTTTTTGCCTTGTGGTACGGAACCCTTCGTGTGCGAGTCCGACTCGCACTTGGCCAGTTTTTTCTACTCGTGTTAGGTTAGGTATTACAAGGCCTGGTCAATATATGGTTACACTAGCTTCTGCTCCTGATTTTGTCCGCGTGTAATTCTTGCTGGGCTCGGAAACCGGTTGAAATTCTTAACCGGTTACGGTCATTGACCCCAAACCGAAATCGATTTAGGTTAAGGTTTGCACTTTACCGGTTTTTACCGGTTTATGCGGGAAACCGGTTTTTCATGAATTTTGGTTTTGATAGTGGAAATTAACCGGTTAAAACCAAGTTTGAACCCCCCCCGGCCCCCGCCACTATCGCGAGCACGGTCTGGACGTTGCGATATCATTTAGTTACAACATTTTATTACGGAATTAACCGGTTAATTTGGGTGTCAAACAGGGTTGATATGATTTAAATCGCGATTAAAATCAAGTGATTTTTAATAAAAATCAATGATTTAAATCAATACTTTTTTACTGCGACCAAATCAGCCAAAATGTGTCAAGGGACTTCCCCCGACATAACCTACAGCGCGCACACACGTGTCCAATGCTGTTTATACAGGGTAATTGGTAAAACATTAACAACCTCTAAGGTCATTGTACTCATCACTATGAATAACTTTTACTATGGGACCAAACCTGAAATCGCGAAAAAAATCTGCTGTTCCCTACATTTTGACGAGTTATACGAAGATAAATGTAGGGAACAGCTGATTTTTTTTTTCGCGATTTCAGGTTTGCTCCCATTGTAAAAGTTGTTCATAGTGATGAGTACAATGACCTCAGAGGTTGTTAATGTTTTACCAATAACCCTGAATAAACAGCATTGGACACGTGTGTGCGCGCTGTAGGTTATGTCGGGGGAAGTTCCTTGACACATTTTGGCTGATTTGGTCGCAGTAAGTAAAGTATTGATTTAAATCAAGTGATTTAAATCATATTAACCCCGGACACCGCGCGGGTTTTTTTTTAAAGACGATAAAAAAAATACCCGCCTCGGATGTGTTCGGCTGTCCTCCAGTGGCACTCCGGGAGAGTGCCACTGTTTTTTTTTTGTTCCGCTTCTAACAGCCCTACCGTGATGTTAGATGGCCTTTATAGCCTTCCTCAACAATTGGGTTAACAAAAGCAAAAATACTTTTTCAAATCTGACTGTTCCAGAGATTACTGCGTTCAAACAAATTTTCAAGTTCCTGAGAACATCGAGTTCCGCTTTGAGTCGACACAAAAAACAACTGTCATTTTGTATAGTATATTTAGTCCAGCGTACCTACTTGTTTATCAGAGGTCAGTATTTATTAGAGGTCAGTGGTATAGATACATACATAACTTCACGCCTGTATTCCCCGAAGGGTGGCAGAGGTGTGCAGTCACGAGCATAAGTATGTATGTATACACTTGGCTTTATTCAAAGACGATTTTCTCCATCAGTTTTGAATGAAATTTTATGTTATTACGAAAAAAGTGTTTTCGAAGGTTTGCGTAAAGGGTCGTATTTCAACGTTGCATTCATTATTTCACGAAAAAATCGCAATTGAAAGTTGCCATGTGTTCACATATTAGTGCTCGTGACTGTACCTACCTACAGTCGGTACACCCACATTTTGCCAGTTGTGCTTCAAAATACCGATGCTTGCTTCTATTGTATCTACTCACTCGAACGGATACTACATAGGTACATACTTACGTGGAAGTGATTTTCCACTGTTCCGAACCCAACAGAACTGACCGATTAAACTCTGTGCTAAATCTATGGGAGCTCATCAACATAACGGTTCTAATTTGAAACGATCTTTCACTCAAGCATTCTCTACGGTCGCTAAGGACCGTGTTTTCTCGTATTCGGATTTCGGATTGGACCCAGTGGACAAGCGCTATAAAACCTCTTTCAGGTAATGTGGAACTATTTGAATGTTACTCGTGCGAATATCCTTCAAGGTAGAATTAGTCACGGCCAAGAACACACTACTATTTCTCTTTCCGTGGGCTTTATAAAGTTATCTGTGGTTTTATGTTTCACAAGTTTTTGCCTGCGACTTCGTCCGCGTGACATGTCTTGTTTCAACATAAAATATATCCTATGAAAGAATTTTCGGAATCGGATCAGTAGTTCCGAAGATTACTCCCTACATACAATTAAACTCACTTGAGAGCAGTGCTGGCCCAGTGGTAACTGCCGCGACTTGTTGCAAGTTGGAGGTCGTAGGTTCTAACCCAGACAGGCACTTTACTTTGTGTAAATTATTTCATCACCACTATTCTCAAAACGGTGACGGAAAACATCGTGAGGAAACCGGCATATCCTAGAACCAAAAACTCGAAGACATGACATCCACCAACCTGCACTGGGCCCGCATGGTGGATTGCAGTTGCGGCCCACTGACCCTCTCACCGACAGGAGGCCTGTGTCCCAGCAGTGGGAACATTATAGTCTTATTATGTTATGTATACAAAAATACAAATTTTACCACTTTAAACACGATTAATATACTAATATAGATGAGTAAGTATGACAGAGTTTTATTTTCAGGTTATATCCTCATTTGCGAAAACGACTCCTGCATTTAATTGCATTAATTGATCCGTTTATTATACTCACCGTTTCAGAGGGCATTAAAATATCAAATCTATTGACCTTGTAAATCCTGTTTCTGTGAGTAAACTCCCAGAGTTTACCAAAAATGCAATTGTTTCTCCGAAACATCCCAAGCGAAGCTGGGGTGTGCTCAATTATAGGTGGGATCAGAATTGTGCCCGGTATTAGGGGACGGGCTCGCCCCCTATCACATCATTATCACCCAAGAGCTCCCCCTATAATATTAGGCCTAATACTGTCATAGTAGAGCCGTTGCCTCTGCCTTCGCTAATACTTTATTAAACTCTTTAGTCTATGAAACTGTTCAGGGAATATTGGTATGATCATTCGGACTAACCTTGGCTTACTAAGGGACATTGAACCTTGGATTTGTGACTGATAGAAACATTGAACCCTAATATAGTTCTATTCAATGATTCATGACTTATTGCTTTCACTAACGGCTTGATAAAACGTTCAGTGGTGCTATTCTGTAAAAATCTTACCGCGAAAACTTAGGTGAAGTGAGCGTGGAGTGAGCTATCAATAGTGTCAATTCCTAGCATAAACAAACTCACTTCACCTAAGTTTTCACGGTGAGATTTTTACAGAATCGACCGGCAGGACTGAACATTATTTGTGGGGGCAGTGGGCATTATAAAATAATATATGGGTTTATTTTTCACTAGCTTCTGCCCGCGACTTCGTCCGAGTAAAATTTCTTGACCCACCCCGTCGCATCGCATCGCCTGCCCGCGCTGTTACTTCGTTTTCGCTTAGCGATCTTGCCGACTTTTTTCCTTTTTGCTCGGCTCCTAACGGACCTAGCGTGATGTTAAATAGCCTAGCCTGTGTTAAGGCCTTCCTCAAGAATTGGGTTAACAAGTGCAAAAATATTTTTTTTCGCTTTCAAACAAAACTCTTCAGATTTATTTATTAGTACTAGCTGCGCCCCGCGGTTTCACCCGCATGACACTCGATTCCGTGAAAAAATCGGGATAAAAAGTAGCCTAATCTATGTGTTAATCCAGGGTGTCAGCTACCAACATACCAAATTTTATCAAAATTTGTCCAGCCATTTGTGCGTGAAGAAGTAACACAACCACACTCACAAACGTTCGCCTTTATAATATTATAAATTAATATTTATAATTTATAGATTGATGTAATGGTTTAAATATTTATAAAAATTAAATGTATCAATCAATTAAACAATTTCATTCTATAATAAGGGTAAAATAATTATTTAATTGTAAAGAAAAAAAATTAAAACAATTTTATATTATGGATTAAAATGTATAATTAGGATTGCATGCAGTATTTATTTTTTTAATTCAAACAGCAAGAAATAAAAGGCAATATTTTTTTTTAATATGGCTTACTTTTGTTCCCTTCCGTGCGAAGAATAAATGTCCAAAGTCCAACCGAAATATGTAGATGCTATTTTAAACAAGTGCAAGCTTTTACTTCTTATCTTCGACATTCGTAGTTTTTATCATCTTAAATTCCTAAAAGAGACCACACGAATGTATTTTTATATTAGTCACCACTTTTTCTACACCCACGACAATCCGGTGACACAAGCCAAAAACCTTGTTCTTGCCCGGAAACCATACATACCAATACCAACCCTGAGTAATACGAATATAGTTTCCATAACCCCATAACAGCTAACCTTGAGCTTAGTTACGTTGATCCCAATATTTTTTATGTAGCTGCAATCATTTATCATAATGTTAGCGTTCCGGATATTCTGGGCTGCTCGTGTTAGGGTGTGACCACATACTACATATTATATACGAAACTATTTTGTACCCAGATCTGCTTGAACGGCTCACACGCTACGTGGTCTTCCATACAGAATAAGTTTCGCGTTCGGCTGGTTTCGCTAGATGTGTACACACCCTTAAGTAGGTGTTTTCTACGCGCCGTGCATGATTAAATATATTGCCAACTTATCTTTTATGTTTCAGTGCAATTACTTAGCGTTAGCGTTGATTGGAAAACTGGTTTCGAAGTAGTTAAGTGTTTTAGTTAATTGGTGCGATATGTTTCCATTTTCGGTCTGTATGGATGTTTGTTTTTCCCGACTTAAAAAAAAGGAGGTTATCAATTCGACACGTATGTATGTAATATTTTTGGAACTGCATTATATTCTCATATGACAATCTATTAGGGCTTCCAAACAAATATACAAAATTTATAGATGTATGTATGTATGTATGTCCGACTTTCGGTACCTCGGGTCGCTTGTCCAAGGAGATGGCCAAGTAGACCGAGACGTAACGCACCGGATCAACTCAGGATGGATGAAATGGCGACAGGTCACAGGAACAACTTGCGACCCACGGATGCCCCTCAAGTTAAAGGGGAAAATTTATAAGTCCGTGATAAGGCCTGTCGTACTGTATGGGTCTGAATGCTGGGCCGTGAAGAAGACGGATGAAAAAAGATTGCATGCAGCGGAAATGAGAATGTTGAGATGGATGTGTGGAGTGACGAGAATGGATAAAGTAAGAAATGAGTATATAAGAGGAAGTTTGAAAGTGGCGCCAGTGACAGAAAAGTTGAAAGGAAATCGTTTGTCTTGGTATGGGCATGTGATGAGAAGGGACGAAACGCATGTGACTAAAAGAGTGATGGATATACATGTTGATGGATGGAGAGGGAGAGGAAGGCCGAAGAAAAGATGGATGGATTGTGTGAGGAATGATATGAAAGAGAAGGGAGTGAATGATAGCGTGACGGTTGACAGGGGCGAATGGAAGAAGAAAACGTGTTGCGCCGACCCCAAGTAAACATGGGATAAGGGCAGGAAGATGATGATGATGTATGTATGTATGTATGTTGTATGTTTGTCCACGCATTTCTCCGCAACTATTAATCGCATCGTGAGCATTTTTTTATTGGCTTACATTTACTTCAACTTAGGGAACAGTGCAGGTTTCATCAAAATCGATTCAGTAATGATCAAGATATGGACTGATACGTGTAAGTGTGACGGCCTGACTTATTGATACGAGCTACGGGTGTAGTGTCAAAGGGAAAACCATCTTAAAACCTTGGTCAAATTCTAGTGTAATATTTACAACAAAAGTATTACCTACTTATCACAAACAAATAGTCCAGTTTTTACTTAAAAATGAAAATTACGAAATAAAAAAGTAGGTAATTAAAAAAAAAAAAATCGGCTTCAAAAAGAAATTAACTTAAAATTATGAAATAACTTTAATTTTTGAAGTCGGTGGCAAAAGACCAAAACTAAAATAAAAAACCCAAGACACCGACTTCCGAAATTAAATTTATTTCATAATTTTGATTTAATATCTTTTTTATAGCACAAGTTTCTTATTGCGTATCTCGATGATTTCATTAGCTATCATCTTGTTACCGTTAATGGATATTTTATTTTATGGCTGTTTGATTTGCTATTAAATTAGAATAAATAAACATGATGTTTCTTTCTGGTTTTGTAATAAAACAGAACTCGCTTAATGAACTCGTGAGATTAATCATTAAAATTACTAAAGGAAAGGACCGGTGTTGAGTGATTGGATATTAAAATAAAGCTGTCGATTGGTATAATAACAACATGGCGACAGGTGTACTTTTTGTTGCACCTGCGCACTACCTTAAAAACGACATGTTGACAAACACTACACTGCTATCTTTTAATACACTAAAAGTCAAGCACCTAAGTCATTGTAGTTACGCCACACTGACATTTCCCAGATAACATTAACGATGACAGCAAAGACGTACATACGTACCTACACAATGATAACGAAAATACTTCAATTCTTGACATTTACCAACCCAATTCTATAAATACAAATACAAACAGGCGAAACATCAAACTGTCTGATGTTCCCTGTCGCTCAAAATTACCTGAGCACCAATGTGTAATGCTTAACGAGCGAATAGGAGTAAGCTCTTTATACTTGAAGTTAGAGTGAAGACACGCCACGTCGACGTCGACTTTTGGCGGCAATTTGAACAGACAGGTCCCAATCAGGATCCTGCCAAAGATAGCAGGTTATTCTTAGCTTTAAGCCAGGATAAATGAGAAACGAGCCGAGCAACTCCACTCTCGATATCTGTCACAAATGGACGCTCAACGGAAAATGGTTTTGGCGAAAATTTTGGACGTATGCAAATGAGCTCTGTGGCTGGAATGCACGTAGTGATTTTAAAATAGTTCAATGGACGGTCAAACCTGGTAGATTTGTTAAACCTGGTGCAGGCTGGCATCCATTTAATTGTAATGAAAGTGGAATGAAACGAATTTATTCGTTTCATTCCACTTTCACGTACTATATTTAACGTATTATATATTTAAAATATCGTATTCACGACGTATTTTTGGGGTAGAATATCATGGCACGACTAAAATCGTTCGGTGCTTGGTTTTCGGAATAGCAATGGACCTCCATCGAATAAAACTATATATATCTACATTGCATGGACACCTACATCAAAATTACTGCCCATTTGTTACCGACAATGCACCGTCGGACATATACTGGTCTCTCCAATCGCATACTATTCAGCTGTATCCTCGACCACTCCTATTAAGCGTACAATATATCTAGTTCTAATTGATTGTTGTTGTTTAGAACATTTTCTCTTTCACCCATATTTACTACTAGCTGTGCCCGCGACTCTATTTAAAAAATACCGTACAGATTAGAGATTAAAACAGAAGACGAACTAGCAAGGGATCGAGGGGGGTGGGGCGTGGAGGGGGTGTTCAGGGGATCAGATCAGACCGGAATAAATCTAAATGAAGACTATTACCATCGATGACGCATTAATACCATTCTTCTTGACCTTTTCAACTCAGCTAAATAGACGCTAGTTAGTACACTTTAGAATCCTGTCTGTGAGAGTTCGCTGATTGCTCGGAAGGTGGCTTTTAATAATGTAGTCATTTATATAACAATATCTTCATATATCTACTTGTGAATGAAACCACCGGCTGAATAAAAACTACATACGTAACTAACGTACTGTGTTCTACACACTTGCATTATAAGTGAGGTCATCCTAATTTGTTCATCCGAGGATTGGAACTCTTGAAGTAGTTTAACCTTCAATTGGTCGTTGAACTAGAACTTTGCACTAGAATTGTATTAACATATTCAGCCTATAATGTTCCTACTGCTGGGACACAGGCCTCCTCTCTGTGAGAGGGAGTCGCCGTAATCTATCACGCGGGCCCAGTGTGGGTTGGTACTTGGTAGATGTCACATGTTTCCGAATTTTTGGTTCCAGGACATGCCGGTTTCCTCACGATGTTTTCCTTCACCGTTATGAGAGCAGTGGTGATAAAATAATTTACACAAAGCGCCAGGCAGGGTTCGAATCCACAACCTACAACTCATGTCGGCGCCATTGCCTCTGCTGTCTAGAATTGTATGATAGTCTTCAATTATGCAATTTTATTGAGCATGTTACCTTGCAGATCCACGAATGTATATCCTTGGTTTACCTGAATGCATATTATTCAACGTTTCGGTCCCTTTGTTTAGTAGCTAAAGGAAAACGTTATTTGCTGTACAATTTTAGAACTATTCTAAGTACAATGCAAGAGCTTATCTACTCGAAGAAGCATTCCAGTAAACAGGGTTAACTTAATTTCACGACATCTTAAAGCTAAGTAAAGTATTGACGAATTCAACCCGTTTGTTGCAACTTGCAGGCAGTACACTTACCATAACACCTACGGTATATACTTAAATGCCTTTCGATCTATCATTTCGAAATCGCCAGATGGCCAATTCTCGTCATTTGAAACCGTTTTCAAAATCTATTCGCAGTCTCACCTCGTCGACAAACAAATGTCAAAAATGTAGGGTATTTTTGACAAATTTTGAGGCTGAGGTCAGGGGGCCTAAAAAGGCCACTTTGGCAGAATCATAAAAGGATAACGTAATGGACAGTTAACTGTTAAATTAATCGTATCCAATCCCATTGGTGAAGGATTTTTCAGTTTTTTTTATCTGTAAAAATACCAATCAATCCAAATCCAATCCCAATCTCTTTGATTGTACCTACGTAAAGCAGCGAAAAAAAAAAAAAAAAACACAGACTGTCGTCGCCATATTATGATTCATAATGTTATCCTTTTATGATTTTCCAAAGTTCTTAAAATTACGATTATTGCCCCTCCGATCATTTATTTGTCGAAGAATCGTGTGAATGGACATCGCACACGATTCTTCGCTTCTGCGAAATTTGCATTCCATCTGTCAGATTCAGAATACTTTACTGTAGGAAAATGGTTCAAAGAATCAAGAAAAGATTGACCTTGTTTCCCAGAACCTTTTTAGAAAATGGTCTTGGTTGGAGGAAAAAAAATAGCTTGTGGTATGAATGGGCTTCATTTAAATACTATTGATGTTGATGCCATGTCTGGCTAGCATCCTGTGAGGTATTGTATGCCTAGCTACTAGACACAAGAGCTAGCTACTAACCCTTCAATGCTTACGGCGCCATTGCAATTTAGTTGTATATTATTATACAGCGCTAAATTTTAATGGTTGTTTTCCCGCGGCAGAACGATTTGTACTCAGTAGTGCTACCGATTCATGGAGTATTTTTTTTTTTTTCAAATAATTATAAAAATTTGATCTCAACTCGAAAGCAAGAGAATCAATAGTAACTCACGTGCGCCCCTAACATCTTTGCAGGTAGCAGGACGACCACGCGCAGTCGTCTTTTTGCGCTGTAGCTATACTATTGGTTCAAGATCGCGTTCGAGTGTGGTTTTTCACAATTGTAGATCTGTCATTTTTTAATACTTTATTTTTTTATAAATCGATTGTACTATCAAGACAAAATCATTTCGCTTCGGGAAAACAACCATCAAAATTTCACGCTGTATACCACGTTTTTACTGCTTCTGACGTCAAGAGGTGCATTGTTATTTAAACTACTTACGCCCGAAACAAATGAGATTTGCACAAACATAGGTAAAGAACAAGGTTCTTAGGACATAATTAAATTGTTTGTAAGTACGGAACATAAACTTATGCTCATAATGCCTAACGGGTAACATGCGTTACAGTTTGTGCCAAAGCGCTAATTGAAACCGCGCTTGGCACAGATACAAATTCGAAGTTAATAAAATAGTAATGTATGGTGTTGACATGCCGTCAGCGCATTCTCTAATGGTGTAGCAATTTGTTTGCTTCAATTAAAAGTTTGGTTATGACATTGTCACGTTCAGTAACTATAATATATTGGAATACGTTTTCCTTTTTGTCTTAGCTCCGCCAGTTAATACAGTTCATATTACTTACTATACTAATAATAAATAAATAAAATTGAAGAGTCTGTATGTCTGTCTTTTTACTAAATGCATTTAAAAGTATATACGGTACCTACTTATAACCCAAAACCAATTTAAAAAACTTTGTCCGTCTGTCTGTCTATTTGTTCCAGCTAGTCTCCGAAACGGCTGGACCGATGTTGGCGGTACTCTGGCAGATAGCTGATGTTACAAAGAAAAATTAGGCAACTTTTATTTTCGAAAAGAATTAGAGTTTGGCGCAAAAAATTAAAACCCATGAGATCCAATGTGCACGCGAATGAAGTCGCGGGCACAGCTATTCACACTAATATTATAAAGGCGAAAGTCTATGTGTGTGTGTGTGTGATATGTTTGTTACCAAAATTGGTCCAGCCGTTTGAGTGTGAAGAACAATTTTTATAACATTTTGTACAGAGGTAGCCTGACACCCTGGATTAACATATAGGCTACTTTTTATCCCGATATTCCCACGGGATCGACATTTACGGGGTGAAACCGCGGGGCGCAGCTAGTACATAATATATTGTAATACCTACGTTCTCCTTTTTGGCTCAACTCAGCCAGTTAATACAGTTTATACATTATTACATTTATATTTAAAGAGAATAAACCATCGTTTTATCTCCATCTAACTCGCCATTTTCCGCTTAAAAGTCAACTCTTTAACCTACTTTCAAATAACAATAACAACAGGAAACCATTGTTTTTATCGTTTATTATCAATAAGTATCGAGAATCGATGCAAAGGTACCCAATACGTATGCTGATAACGAATAAAATTGCATGTTTAGTATAACACATGGCAATAGCAATTTGTATACGCGAATCAAGCCATTCATGGAATTGGAGCGCGCGTTTCTTTAGAGGTCGATTAGACTGCGCCGCCCTACTTATGAGATGAATTTATAGCCTTTTATTTAAAGGGTTGACACTGACAGGAGACACGCGTTCGGCTGCGTTCCGAATTGAACCTACGTAATGATATACGAGTTATCTGTGAACGCAGTTTTTTTTTAATTAAAAGATTTTTTGCGGAATTATTACAAGTTGTTGAAAGATAATGCTATACCTACCTAATAACTTGAAAACCGATTTATCAAACAAAACTGATCTTTTGACTTCTTGACTCCTTATTTTGATTAGATAAGTACTTAACGAGCAGTTAAGTATTTAAAATCATCATGTACTGTAGAGACCCATCCTGAACTGAACTGTTCTATGAAGTTCTATCTAAACCCACTGTTCATTTAGTTTTGTTCGTACATACCTACGCCCGTTACATAAAAATACTCGCAGGCTCTCTGCGTTGCGTTGCCCTGTGTTCACTGAAAGGAGAAGAAAAATATTTGATTGTCAATCTGACCTGACGTAAGTAAAATACACTATGCATGGCACATTTTCTTGTAGACTGTTTTTTTTCAAGATCTGAGAATGGGGAACAAAAAAAAAATAAGGACAGCCTTCTAAGACCGGTTTTAGGGTGCGTCTGCGTACCCCAAGGGTGCCAACGGGACCCTATATGTATTCCCTGCTATACTACCTAGCCTCCGCTGTCCGACACACCGACCCTTCGTCTGGGAGTCCGACTCGCACTTGGCCGCTTTTTTCTGTAACTACAACAGCTAAGGTACTTACCCTTACCGCCCCGTCTCAAAATTCCACCCTGTGTATAGTAAGAGACAGATTACCGACGTTAAATCTGTCGGCACGCATAACCTTGGCGAGCGTATTTAAAACATTCTATTGACCTACGATAACCTAAAGAACCTTTACCTGGTAACCAAGTTCAAACACAAATTCCCTTATGGAATTTAATAAGTTACAATCTTTCTTACTTATTAGATCTACATCTTCTCCCATAACTTGTTAAAACTAATAAAAAGACTACTACAGTATTTTCATTCCACGAAGCGACACGCTGTTTACTTGTGGTTACCAAGTGGACAATACAAACACGCTGTGAATGTGTGTGCAAGCGCAGGACCTCTTGGTACCGTCCGTGACAACGGTGAAGTCGGAAGTGTGAGTGTGTGTGTCAAGGTGCTCCCTCACGGAGAGCATTCGCGTGTAATGTAACGTTACAGATTTGAGCATTACATCAGTGAAGGAGGAGAACCGAGCATTACAATGAGCACCTTGTAATGGTACAATGTGTAATTCTTGTTCTTATGGATCGGTTGATTCTTTCTAAAATATCCAAACCACCTCTTTTTCGTCTGTTTTGAAATAATTCATGACACCAATATCGTTTCTTCTGTGTTTTTTACGTAAATAACAATGTCGAATTAATATTGCCGCACTCAGCACAATGACCGCTTCGTCTGACATTATGGAATCAACTAAAAGCTATGCTCAAAGTTGAATCTATAACATTACATTACACGCGAATGCACCCGGTGAGGGAGCACCTTTACGTGTACGTGTTGACGCACACATTCATAGCGTGTTTGTACACATGGTTACCACATGTAAAACGCGCGTCACTTGGCGAGTTAAAAATACTTTATTATACTGATGACGTAATATTGCAATCGGTTCTCTTTATGTCTTTTCTGAATTCATAAGTGCCAAACCCTATCGGTTTCAGTTAATTAAATTTATGTCAGCGTTTTATAAGTGCCGAAGTCTTCAAGTATCTTGATTGCAAGCTGACCTAACATTGAGAAAGATCTTGGCAGAAAATTTAATCGACTAACGATGTACTGTAAATACTTGAATGCTATTAAATCTACTTACATGTGGCCGTGGTTGCGCCCGCTAGAAATAGGTCTGATCTACCTTGTACTTGCTGTTCCCTTGCATTGGCTAGAGTGGACCAATACAGATAAAAATCTGGCCATTTTTTGTTTTAGTCCATCGATCTAAATAAGTAGAAAAAAAAACTGGCCAAGTGCGAATTGGACTCGCACACGAAGGGTTCCGTACCACAAGGCAAAAACCCCGAAAAAAAACACGGGCAACGTTGCCCCCCTTAAATATTTATTTTATTTTATTTTTAGTACTTATTTGTTGTTATAGCGGCAACAGAAATACATAATTTGTGAAAATTTCAACTGCCTGTAGCTGTACTGTGTACTGTAGCTATCGCGGTTCTTGAGATACATCCTGGTGACAGACAGACGGACGGACAGACAGCGAACTTTTAGTAATAGGTTCCCGTTGTTACCCTTTGGGTACGGAACCCTAAAAAAGAGAAATGTTAGAAAAATATTAGAGAAATATTTGAAATGTGTGTGCGACAAGCAATGGAGGGGCGTGCAATTTTATAGTAAAATATCTCTTCATATTTAGATCGATGGTCATTGGAAAAGTACTCAACGTAACACATTTCGCCAGTTATGTTAAGGGACGAGTCTTTTGCCACCAACCGGGCACAAATCCAGAATCCTGAAAAAGGACTCCTCGGCGTTATTAGCGCACTTGACAGACAAACATACAGAGATACGTAAAGCTAATAAATTATTACCTCTTACCCATAACGTTGGTCAAGCGCGAAATGAAAAGGCTATGCACTTTTCTCCATTCCTACTGCGGTTATTTCGAGAGCAGAACGCATTGTCTGTAAGACAATGGCGGATAGAGTTCCCCGTTCCGTTTCTTTATCGCATATAAATAGACCACTCACTAACAGTCTTGCATTATTGATGCATTATGATGACTAATGCAGTACTTACGTACAGTCACGAGCATAAGTATGTATACACTTGGCTTTATTCAAAGACGATTTTCTCCTTTAGTTTTGAATGAAATTATATGTTTATTACGAACAATGTATTTTCGAACCCATAGGTTTGTGTAGTGTCGTATTTCAACGTTGCATTCGTTATTTCACGAAAAAATCGCAATTGAAAGTTGCCAAGTCTTGACATATTAGTGCTCGTGACTGTACAGCTAAAATGGGAAAGTTTATCTTATGGCCTTGCGTGAGGCTTGTTGAGATTATCTCGATATGGTACGTTCTGAGAAATGTTCGTCATTGAATCATTAACACTAATAAACGCTTGGATAGGTGTGCTTGCTTGTTCGGTAAGGTTTTGTACTGTACTGACATCATTTAGATTTAGTTTAATTTAAGAAGTAATCTCTAAATGTTATTTTTTTTATGGCCTTTAATTTTACAAAATGGCCGGCCCAGAAAGAGATGGCGAGATGACCTGGACACGTACCGCGAGGGCTGGTTCGAGGTGGCGCGGGAAAGGAGTTCCTGGAAGGATTTGGGGAGGCCTTTGCCTAGCAGTGGGACAGTACAGGCTAACAAAATAAAATATATATAACCTTCCAAATTTTACCTATTAATAATATTTAGGGGCCCGTGGCTAATTAATAACAGCTGCACAGGTCGATCGATCAGGTTAAGCTGCGCTTGCCGCGGTTGGTCTGTGGATGGGTGACAACCTTTATTTATTTATTTAATTTATTTAATTTATATTGCATTCATGTCGTTTACAAGGTTGTTAAAATTTAAATATAAGATTCGTACATGAACCCTGCTAGGGCACCGCAACATTATGTTTCTTAATTATAAATTAAATTATTATTGCATGCATTATTATATAAAGTTATTCAGAAACATATTATTACATTTTTAATGTCATCATTTCATTATTAATTAATTTATTATTGGATGTCTTTGTTCAATTTCTACATTATTACAATGCGTCAATCTTCAGATAATCTAAAATATTGATTTTACAGAATGTCAATTTGTTAAAAACTCATTAAGGCTATAATAACACTTCTGTATTAGGTGCATTTTAAGTGCGTTTATAAATTTATTGTCAAATTCAATGTCTTTAATCTCATTAGGTAATTTATTATAAATTTTTATGCACATTACAAGAGGTCCTGAGTGGAACATAGCTAGTTTTGAACTCGGCATTGCTAATTCATTTTTTACTCTTAAGGAGCGTTGCAGCGGTCTTTGATTCTTAGCTACAGGGAATAACGACGCATGTTTTCTAACAAACTTGCTTACTTCCATAATGTAAATACTTGTTAAAGTGAGCATTTTATATTTAATAAAATAAGGTTTACAGCTTTGCATTTGGTCTATATTCGCAAGAATTCTCACACATCTTTTTTGTAAAATAAATAGTTTTTCTACGTCAACGCAATTTCCCCACACTGTAATGCCATAGGTTAACCATGAGTAGCCGTAGGCGTAGTATGCTGTCATCGCTGTTTTGAAGTTGGTTGATCTTTTTTACTCATTCAAAGCATACGCGAAACTTGCAAGTTTGTTTGCCACAACATTAATATGTGCCTTCCAATTTATGTTAGTGTCAACTGTCAGACCCAAGAGTCTAAATTCATCCACACACTGGAGCGGTATGTCATTGAACGAGTAGCTAATATTCAATGGACGTTTTTGGTAAGGTCTGTATTGCATAAGTTTTGTTTTAGAGAAATTTACCTACTTCTTACTATCCTACTTCCTACTTAATATTATAAACGTGAAAGTTTGTGAGGATGCGTCAATGGATGTTTGTTACTCTTTCACGCAAAAACTACTTAACGGATTTTGATGAAACTTTACCTACAGCAATATAGCTTATACTTACATCAGAGTAACATGTACCTACGATGCTTTTTATTCCAATATTCCCACAGGATCGACAGTTAATAATAATAATAATAATGTATTAATAATAATGTATTTATTTTATCCCACAAAGTACAATTACAGTAAAATATAGGTGTTACAAAAATATTGTTGGTACTAGGACTTGTGGGAGTCAGGAATACAAACTAGGATACCCTGTGCTATGGACTCCTGGCCCCCCTCGCCGAGATTGGAATTTTCACAAATAATTGCACGTAAGACATGTGACAAAAAAAGTAAACAATAATAACAAAAGAAAAGGTACTAATAAATCAAAAGGGAAAAATAAAAATGCGTGTGCGTGTTTTGTTAGCGTGTGAAGTGTAAGTGTGAAGTGGAAAGTGTCATGAGTGTGGTGTGTTGTTGTGTGTGTGTGTGTGTGTGGGTGGGGGTGTGTGGGGGTGCGTGTGTGTGTGAGAGAGAGTAAGACAGAGTAGTTGTGTGTGCGTATGAAGGTGGATGTGTATACGAATGTGTTTGTGAGGGATGGCTGTATGTATTTTATGAAAACGCTAAACTAGGATAAGATTGTGAGCAGTTTTTCAGTTTCTTCATAATCAAGTTCTAAAAGCCACTGTGTAAGCTTCTTTTTACATTCTATCTTAGACAAATTAACAATTGCAAGAATTTTGTTAATTTTATTATATAATCTGCTTGCTCTGAAATTGAAGAAATTCTGGGCAAAAGATGTTTTTACCGGATTTGTTTCACAGACTTCATAAAATCGTCTGGTATTAGCCTTCTGGTTAGCTGTAGAAACGTCTATATAGGAATGTTTTTTTATAACTGTTAATAGAATATAAAGCTGTCTGACTGTTAACACATTTGCTTCGTTATAGAGTGTAGTTGTAGCGTATAAACGTGGTTTGAAGAGAGCAACTTTTAGGAGAAGACGTTGAGCTCTTTCAACGTTTAGGATATTTGTTTTATACGAACCGCCCCATGTGGTAATACCATACGATAAAATTGATTGGCAAAGGGATTCGTACACAGTTTTAACCAGTTTCCAACTCGCTACATGCCTGAGATTTTTAAATATATGAACGAGTTTTCTTGTTTTCTGGACCAGATGTGAAATGTGATGTTTGAAAGATAGGTTTTTATCGATTATTATGCCTAAGTATTTTATTGATTCTGTTTTAGTTATCATTGGGCACATGGTACAGTTTGTGTTAAGAGGATTACATGTGTGTGCATAAATATTGAAATTACTTGTGTGTGCTGCTAAATTATGTATTGTGAACTCAATATATTTAGTTTTGGTAGCATTTAAGGTCAGCTTGTTGAGAGCAAGCCAATGAGATACAATATTGAAACCTTCTTGGGCCGCTACAAAAGTTTCGTTCCATGAGTTACCATAAAACGTTAAGGTAGTGTCGTCTGCATAAGACATTATATGACAGTTTCTAATGTTAAGCTGGCAAAGATCATTTATATAGCAAAGGAAGAGGGGGGGACCTAAGATGCTGCCTTGTGGGATTCCAATATTTATCTGTCTTTCTTCACTCAGTGTATTGTCTATCCGAACTGATTGAGATCGATCTTGTAAATAGTTCTGGAATAGTTTTAATTGTGCGTTCCTTATTCCCATATGTTCTAGTTTGGATATTAGTATATGTGGGCACACCGTATCAAAAGCTTTCTGAAGGTCAAGAAAGATAGTCAGGCATTTTTTTCTATTATCTAATTTACTTACAATATGTTCAGTGAATGTATGAATACAGTCAGTTGTAGATTTACCTTTTCTGAAACCATATTGGTTAGGTGATAGAATGTTTTTATCTTCTAAGAATTTCACAAATCTGTTATTTATAATCCTTTCAAATACCTTCGAAATAGAGGTGAGCAATGAAATTGGTCGATAATTTGCCACTTCCTCTTTGCTACCGCACTTAAAGATAGGGATAACAATTGATTTTTTAAGGGATTCTGGAAAAATGCCTTCTGCTAAACATCTATTCAGGATATATGTTAGGGGAGGGACTATATAGTTTTTTAAATTCTTAAGGACCGTTGACGTTATATTGTCCCATCCTGCTCCACAATCTGAGCGAAGGTTGCTGATGACTCCTTCCACTTCCTCTTCAGATGTCTCCAAAAGCACAAAAGAGTTACAATAGGACTTGACATTTGCCGCGTTCGTTGGGAGTGGAGAAAGCCCAGTTGGAATTTTACTTTTCAACTCCATACCTACGTTTGCAAAATAGGAATTTACTGCGTTAACTGAATCTTGTGGAGATGTTTTACTATGCAAGAGTTCCAACGGTGGAGCGTTTGACTTTTTCGTGTGGGTAATAGTTTTAATAGCGGACCAAAGCTTTTTATTATCACTTCCAGCCGCATCAAGTAAACTCCTGTCATATTGTCTCTTACATTTTTTTAATATGTCATTACAAAAGTTCCTATACCTTTTGTAGGATATTTTTAAGATATTATTGTCAGGATTGTGTTTTAGTTTGTTGTGCATTCTGTCTCTTGTTCTTATGCATCTCAGTAGGCCAGGAGTAATCCACGGTTTAATGGTAATTTTATTTCTAGGAATTTTAATATTTATTGTGTTGTCTATTATGATTTTTTGTAAGATTTGAATGAAATGAGTCATGAGTTCATTTGGATTTATATTATTGTTGTAAAGATTATTAAAGTCAATATTTTTGCAGTTGCTGTTCATATTCTCGAAGTCAATTTTGCTCACAAATTTTGCTTTGTGATTTTGTCCACTTAAGCGCAAACAGAAAAGGGTGGCCTCGTGATCAGTAACTGCAGATTGAAGAATAAATGTAAGAGAAGTAGCGTTAGTTTTAATTATCACATGGTCCAGACAGCTTGATGCTCTAGTTTGTTCATAATGTGCTGGTATCATACCAAAAAAAGAGAGTAAGTCAAGATAGCTCGATGTAGTTACATTTGTATCTTTGATATTTATATTTATGTCACCCATCAAAATTATATTTTTGAAGCCGGATAGTTTTAGTAATAGTTCCTGTAACGTGCGTAAAAAAATTTCTAACTTGTGAAAACTAGGCGGTCTGTATATTGCAATTATGGCAGTAATTTTATTTATTTTAATAAGTAGGCAGTTTGCTTCTAAGATATCAGGTTCTTCTATATTGTAGTTTATATCGTTATTTATGTAGACGACTACACCGTCGTTTTGAGTAGTTATGCAGGTGAAACCGCGGGGTGCTGCTAGTCAATAATGAAATAAATCAGAATTCGTGTTTTGAGTCTAGACTAAAAGGGTTCGACAACATTGATCCTTTTATTGTGGTCCTCTGTGTACCGATAAAAGTTTAGCGGATGCGTTGGAAAAATAAATAAACATGTTTGCCCTTTTTGGCATTGCTATTTTTGGGGTAGATATGAGAAAGACTAGACGCTAAGCCCTATTGCTGTACCTGCTGTGATCAGCAATTTCTATTTATGTACCATAATAAAGTTGCTGAATTCATGTAAATTACTGGTATTCAGCTGCATCCGGTTAGACGGGAAGTCGAACCCAACATAGTTGGGAAAAGGTGGAACAGTTGAGCAGATGATATCTAATGAATACAATTGCTGAATCCGTCTAGAGTCCGACTTTATGCTTCTTTTTATAATCTTGTTGAAAATCTTAAAAAACTTGTATTTAAGACTAGCTTTTGCCCACGGATTCGCCCGCGTGGATGTCTGAAAATATCCCACGGGAGGGTGGGTACCCTATGTGTTCATCCAGATTACAAACTTATAAATCTGATTGTTAAATTTCATCCAAATCGGTTCAGCCGTTTTGTGCCAATCCGGAACATACGTACAACATCCAGACAAACAGACAATCATTCTAAAAATTATATTTTCGGAATCAGACTTGCCCCACACCTCGTACCATTTACTTTTTCAAAAATATTCAATGTACAGTTTTGACTTCGTTAATATTTTATTATATCGCTCATTTTGGAGAAACATCGACATAACTGCTAATTTTTAACATTTTTATTTGCTTTTGTCTTTGTTTTTCCTAATACGTTTCGTGCTTTGTCATATTTAAGGGGCTTACAGGGCCTAAACACAAAAAACGCAAGTTTTAGAAACAGTAAAAGTATATGATCGACTACAGTAAACAAAATCAGAAAAATATATAGAGATAGATAGTGTGTTGAAAACATAATACAACTAATTTGATACGATAAAAAAAAAATCATGAAGATACCTCTAAAAACTTTCTTTTTACAATACAAACCATACTAATATACATACAATTATTATGATTTTTTGTCAGATTATTCTACAAGCAAAGCACTAGTGTTTTAATTTTTTAGTCCAAACAATAGACTTTTTGTAAATAAAGACATTATTGCTTCATATTTTGCAATTGATTATTAGCGTTGTGTCATCGTGCTTCTCTTTCTTTTCTATGCAGTCCCACAAAGACCGCGCTTTAGGTCATGTAGTCGCCTTAACTTATTTTTGGGAAAAAATGCATTTATGTCGATGTTTCTCCAAATGAGGTACTTATAGAAGATTCTGCCTAGACTTAACACAGCAACAATTTACTAAAGCACTATTTCTTAGCACATTTGCAACCACGTTAATACAACAAAAGATTTGCAAGATGCAATTAATTCTCCAGCTTTAATTTACGTGTAATTTAAGAGCTCCATTTAAATGCTATCTGACCACCAGCTTTTAACTAACTTAGCTGGAATACTAGGCTATAAGGATTTGTATTTTAAAAGCTATTAACATGTTTTAATTGTTTAATTAATGCAAGTCATAATTATGTGGCTTGGTAATGATAATGTTATTGTAGCTTTTGTTACTGGTTTGTTCAACCTTTGCATAATAATAAAACAGTGGCACTCCGGGAGTGCCGACAGAAGTGAAAACAAAACACAAACAGAATACTTTGCCATCACTCACTGACATATCAGATATACATTAAAACCGAGTACATCCCGAGGATAGCCGAACACATCCGAAGCTGGTATATTTTGAATCGTCTTATAAACAAAACACGCGCGGTGTCGCTTACGGTAACAGTGGCGCGAGTTCAATGGTTTTTTCCCATCTCAAAAAATGCCCAACGCGCCTAAAGAAGTTTTCACTTCAATAATACCAGACTATTACTGTCCCACTGCTGGGCAAAGGCCTCTTCTCATACAGAGAAGGCACGAGCATTGATCACCACGCTTGCTTAAGATGGGTTGGCGATTTCAGACTTATATCCATACTATAATGTTATAAATTCGAAAGTAACTCTGTCTGTCTGTATGTTACCTTTTCACGCCTAAACCACTGAACGGATTTCGATAAAATTTGGCAGAGAGATAGATTGCATCCCGGGGAAGGACTAGGATAGTTTTATCGACATACCTCGCGGGCGATGCCGCGGGCGGATGCTAGTTAACTATAAGTCCAAGTTCCCTGACGATGTATTCCTTCACCGATGTCAGTAATGTCTAAGATAAACAGAAAGTACATATGAATTGAAAAAGTCACATTGATACTTGCCTGCATATGAATCCACAATCTCGTGCATGAGAGGCGAGGCCTTAACCACTGGGCCATCAAGACAGTCGTTCCATAATCCTATCTCGTGCATATTCGTATTATACAAAACCTTGTATGAACGAGCTTTGAAATGCATCAGGGGATTTTCAGCTTTGAGGGTATCCATATGTGCAACATTTATATTATATGTAACTCGTATCTATAGTTAGAAAATAAATACGGTAAGGGAACAAGTTTCGAAGCAGTAAAAATAATACTTCCATTTCTTTCCTTTATCCGGATCGAAGGACCAAACTATATTTTCCGAGTATATCTGCTGCAAAAGCATTCCCAAGTTTGATAGAAACAAGAAAGCTACAACATGACTACTACTTTAAACCCTTCCTCATCCATTCTCAAAGCTTAAAACATTAAGTAATTCGCTTCATTGACCTAGATGTAACAAGTACAATTTAATAGTTAACGCTGTGATTCTAGACTTACTCCGTTTAAGACCGTTGTTTCGGCACCGCGCTGAGATTCGGTCGTTTAACACCAATGTTCCCGACAAGAATGAAGCTTAATCGCGGAGTAGATTTAAGCCAGTTTCGTTCAGTTTGCTCGTGGTTTTGAATTCCGAAATTGCAGAAAATAGGGACGGAACATAAAATCCTGTATTCCTCGAAGAGGTACTTATAGTAAACACACATTTTTATAGTTACGTTTAAGGCTCATGTGACCTAATAGAGGACAAGCCTATTGCATAATAATCGGGCTCAAATCTCGAGTGTAGCCTGTAAGCTGCTACTGAACGCCTTAAGAAAAAGCCAGTTATAATTTACCCGAGCAAGGGATCGAATCCAGAACCCGTCACGCTTTCGAACAAAGCTGACGAGGCAGTCAAAATAAAACTAAGCAAAGCATTATTTTTTTAGGCTCCAAGCAATGTTAGAGTTGGAATTGTAGAACGAGGAACCGTTGGTCGGAATATTACTTCAGCTAGTGTGAATGACGTTACTTGTATAAAAAAAGTCTCAGCCTAGGGTTGGAACCGTGCCTAATAAATGGCAAATGGCTCGACCCTGTGACATTTCGACCTACTACTGACATCAGCAGACTATATACCGTATAGTACTTTAATACCTATACTTCTGCGTATACCTGCATGCAAATTGTTTGTTAAATAATACAAAGGTTCTTAATAAACATTCGACGGCTTCTTAGTTGCCAGAATACTTTGATTGTGAGAACAGTGGTCGGGTCCGACCGCACAGGTCGACAGTAATGAGATCAATTTTCAAATAACAGCGTAATCAGCCCAAGGTACTATGGTCTAAAACAGCCTCTAACCTCTGTTTCAACCTTTATATCAAGGTCAGTAGAGTTCATTTCGCTCTGCTACATTATTGCTTGCTTCCCGTCTACGTAATATTAATTTGAACTGATCAGGAACTAAGTATTTATAGAGCGTTTGTCTTGTTATTTCCGTGCTAGATAAAATTTACGAGCGAGGCCTTTGGTAAAAAAAAGGTTGGATAAATAACACTGTTTTACAAGAGAGATTCTATTACTTGTAAATTAATACGCTTTAACAGCTGAACGTATTTATGAAATCTGACAGACAAATTGATCATGTAGGTACACTACTAACACCACAGGGTACTTTTTATTACTTGGATGAAGTACTTAGCATAGTTATTTCTGTATCGATTAGATTCAAAGAAAGATGTGATGTAACTGCCTGCCCTGCCCTGTTTCTGTGTTAATGCAATTTATTTGCTTCCAAGTGTTTTAATTATTCACGTAAGTACTTCAACACGTTATATTTTGCCTCCCCGCAAGAAAACAGACGTATAAATCGTCTATGTAAACATTCTCGTCTAGTTTTACGTCATTCACTTCGACTTAGTGTTAGTTTGATTTGAAATAGATTTAGGGCATTTTAATCGTAAGAGCGGACTTCTTAGAATTATTTTGCCAGTTATGATAATCATTCTTCGAAAATAATTGATGAAGATGAATGTATGAATATGTAATCTTATAATATGGTTGTCCTAAATCTAAAAAAATAAAATCTTTTACACATTTTTTTTATTTGATCCATCCAGGCATTAGCTTTGCCAGGGATTAACCAGAGTAGAGACTGAAGAGATGTCTCAAATAACAAATAGGGTTGCTTTATTTTCACATCTCTCTGCTTAGCATCAAGTCAGACGCAATACTTTAAACTGTTCTTGGTTTTTATAAAATATCTTTCTCTTCTCTCTGACGAATACTGGCCATTCTAGTATGTCTAGTTTGTTCAAAATCTTAGCAAAGCTGTAGTATCTTTCACAGCCAAAATCAGCCCGTACATACTCGCGCACTGTACTTTCAGGACTCAGTATATCGCAAGCAGGCTGTGGATCCCCACAAACTTTAGACTTTTCATATTTAGAACCAAGTTGCAAATAGCTCCACCGATTTAGTTATATCGATGCTGGCCCGCGGACATATGACAAAGTTGGTTCGCTAATGAAGTTTGTGTAGAGTCGCCATGTTAATATACTGGGTATATACAAATGTCCGTGTTTCGGGACGAGAGCTTGTCACTCTCAGTGACAGGTTTTGATGACGAGTAGCTGTGCTGGGCATACTCAAATAGATTGGCGTTATTGGTTTTCAAACTGCTTAATTAATGGTTTCGATTTAGATCTCTCGAGTGTACTTTGAAATCGTTGAGGCTAAAAATGTAGAACTTTTAGATGAATAATCTGTTTACGACGATTATTATTATTAACAAGTATAAATTACGTTAACACCCGTAACTTGGAGTGAATCTTGCATGTGACTGCAAGATCGTTATGTTACTGGAAGCAAATGGTAGAGAAAAATGGAGGCCTAATTCACCTAGAATTTTAGACCACAATGATATCTCTGGCTCTATCGGCTTATGGAAAAGTAACCTTGCCATAATCATAAAAAGTATTGAGATGAGATAGCTGCAATTTAAAAGAAGTTTTTATATTTGAGTTGCTCGAACCAATATTGGTTTTAAAGAACAAGATACATTTTTTTATTGCTGAATGGGCCCGCTTTTGACCTCGATCACGTCTGATGGAAAGCGATGGATGAACGAGCGTGCTCAGAAGATGCTTAAGGCACTGGATCTCCCACGCATCGACGAAACTCAGCAGGCTGCTTGACGCCGGACTCCGGTGGGAACCCTCCCACCGAGTCCGGCGTCAAGCAGGCGTCAAGCAACCCAGGCGTGCGTTAGCCCTACCACCGCAAGGGAAGAATTGGCCAGTCAAATAAGGGTGTTGGGTGTGATTGTCCAGGATGCGCCGAGCGCTCGTTTCAGTTGAGTAACTGGCGGAACAAACTGCGCTACATGAGTAGGCTTCTTCATACATCCCTTTACTCCGTAGTTATCGTCCCTAGAAACAAAGTGCTGATTTAAAATTGGTGAAAGGCAGATATCAGTATAGGTACTTCTCTGTTTTATTTGTGCTGATATCCAAAAGCAAGGTGCCTTTGAAACGGCAGCAAATATGGACTCCATTTGTAACAATAAATATCAGAGCGAATTAAATTTTTATTTATTTATATACAGGGTTATTGGTAAAACATTAACAACCTCTTAAGAGGTCGTTGTACTCATCAATATGAATAACTTTTACTATGGGATCAAACCTGAAATCGCGAAAAAAAAAATCAGCTGTTCCCTACATTTATGTTCGTATAACTCGTCAAAATGTAGGGAACAGCTGATTTTTTTTCGCGATTTCAGGTTCAATCAAAAAAGTTCAGGTCAATGACCTCTTAAGAGGTTGTTAATGTTTTACCAATAACCCTGTATAATACTTTATTGTACACCAGAAAATACATAACAAAATATACAATCATCGCTACAAAAACATACAATGGGCGGCCTTATCGCTAATATGATTGGGTTGAGACTGAGGGTACTGGAATCTCTGATATCATGTAACATGTTACAGGTTTGTTATGTAAAGATGTATCTTCGTTTCTACCAACATAACCAAGATGAAACATAATCTTTATTCTTATGAAAATGTCATTAAATTTATTTTAAAGCCCTGCACCAGAACTGCGGTATTTATTTTGTAAATATCTCGGCATCATGCTCCTTTTTTTAACTATTTGTATTACCTGTGTCCCAAATAAAAAAAATCTTTTTATTTTATGCATCCCGTTATTGTTAAGGAATATTCTGAAAATTAATCAGGAACAGCGTTGAATTATCGTACAATAGCCTCATTCACCTCTATTGTCCTGCATCGTAACAAAGTTAGCTTGGTAGAATGCGTTTTAACACAGTTACTCATCTGCCTAGCCTGGTTAAGCTTCTAGTCGAACAACAAGCGATAGGAAATCAGTATTTTACTTGGCACGAATACAACTTCAAGTATAGTAATATCAGCGGGATTGTCCGAAAGGGTTACCGCTGCCCCGGAACATAAAGGGCTTAGGAAGGAATACGGGTGGGTTTTAGTCAGTAAGAGTCTGACACTCCCTTCGGCTTCAGCCAGAGCGGGAGGGGTCATTTGATGATTTCCCATCCCGAAAAAAAAAAAAAAAAAAGAAAGTATAGTCATATCAATAAATAAGAGCTCGTCCGGGGAAGTAATACCAACAAACTTATTTCTATCTGCAAACATCGTTGCTAGCAAATACGATGACGACTGGTGGTGACGCTGACCACTTAGCACCAGGTGGGCCGGCTCTATGACTGCCTCCTAAAAACTTACCGTAAGTGCTGGAAAATACAGATGTAATTGAGGGTTCCTCGATATGACATCTCAAAACCAGTAAGTATTGCATTTTTCAAAGGTAGAATGTAGCTACTTGCACCTTTTCAATCCATACTATAATATTATAATTGCAAAAGTGTCTCTGTCTGTTACCTCTTCATGCTTAAACCGCTGAACCGATTTAGATGAAATTTAGTATAGATATAGGTAGTTTGAGTCCCGGGAAAGGACATAGAATAGTTTTTACGATATTCCCACGGGATCCAAACTTATGCGGGTGAACCGCGGGGCTCTGCTAGTATGTAAATAAAACATGAGTGTGTCTTACATGGATGAATTACTTAGTTTTTGCCGATGTTACGTTCTATAGTAAAAAGAACTTATCGGACTTGTTGGCTTCTGACATGGGTACGCTAACCGGAAATGTCTTGCGAACTTCGGAAATGTCTTGCATGTGTCAAAAACGGTCATCCATCTTCCAAAAGGTCTCAAGCGCAATTTAGCCTCTCAGTGCTCAAAATTAATCAGGGGCAGCGCAGTATTATCGCATAATACCCCCATACACCTCCATTGTACTGCATTGTAGCGAAGTTAACGTAATACAATACGTTTTAACACAATTAGTTACTATGAGAGCTTATTAAGCCGACATCCGTTCATAATACGGTTTAACTTTGTTTGCTTGATGGGAATATTGTGTGTTCCTGGTATTTACTTGGAGTTTCATCGTCGTTCAGTTAAGGAGATTTTTAGGTATCGGAAATTGGGTTTTGATGGAGTTTTCTTTTTGTTTTGTAAATAAGGGATAGCTTTTAGGCCGTTGAATAAAAAATATTTTCGCTGAAACTCTACGTTGGCCAATAAGGTAAGTCTACCTGATGACTTACCTTATTGGCCAACGTTGAGTTTTAATCATTAATGGGTAATTGGTCCGCCAAACTTTTGTAATAATCTTCCTTGATGTTTTCCATCCTCAAGAATGTAGAACCAACCAGTTCATCGAAGACCATAATAATGCCTGAAAAAAAATTGCCACACTGCATTAAACTTAGTGCGCTAATCAAAGGAAAGCATAGTAGCCAGCTGCTGTTTTTGGTGCTGCTTAGCAATCAGGCAGACATATGACACCTATAATAGCCTCCAATAACGTCTTAAAGCTTATGTTGGCTTGGCACTTAGCCCAGGTTCCCATGGGTGATTTTTAGCACGACGATTTTTTATAGCGCACTGGATTTGAGTATTGATTTGAGCATTGCGAATTCAACAAAGCCACTTCTCAGCGCGGCAAAAAAACTTGGATTTTCAACTCTTGGCGTTCAGTGGGGCGTTGAACATCCAGAGCGCGAAAAAAGATCTCCCGTGCGAACCTAGGCTTACTTATTTGCTACAATGCATACTAATATTATAAATGCGAAAGTGTATCTATTTTTCTGTCTGTTACCTATTCACGCTTAAACCGCTGAATCGATTTAGATGAAATTTAGTATAGAGATGTTTGAGTCCCGGGAAAGAACATAGGATACATTTTATCCCGATATTCCGCGGGGCGCAGCTACTTATGCATAAAGCTAGCCTTTGTCTCCTTTTGGGAATAAACAAACCTCGTGTGTATGGAACATTCCAGAACTTAATGTTCCACGACCTTCGCCGTCAAGATTTGAATCAGGTCAAGAGTTTAAGTGTGTTGACAGATTACGTGTATCTGTTAAGTGTCAATCTAGTATGTAAGCATGTAGGTATTTATAGCACATTAATTACTGAGCTAAAAGAAAAACAAAGATAATTTTGAAGACTGTTTTGTATTGACTGTGATAACCTGTGGGTGTATTATTTTATTTACTGCATACTGATAAAGACTAACAATCCATATTAAAATTATAAATGCGAAATTGTGTCTGTACGTCTGTAAGTCTGCAACCTCGTTATAAATAACTAGCAGCGCCCCGTGGTTTCACCCGCATAACTGTCGATCCCGTGGGAATATCGGGATAAAAACTATCCTATATGGTACTCTAATGTATAAGCTATATTACTGTAAAGTTTCATCAAAATCCATTCAGGAGCTTTTGCGTGAAAGAGTAACAAACATCCATCCATGCATCCATGAAGTAGGAAGTAAGATGATTATAATAATAATAATAATCTTTATTAAGTACTAGAAGAATGGGTACAGTAAATCTCCTTAAAAAACAAACAAATTAGGTCTTATGTAATGTGCACTTAGATGTCAAAGGAGTGCTTTGGCACTCGTACTAGGATTACCCTGTATCACGAATGCCATTGTGACTATGGCCAGTAAAATACCAAAAGAAAACAAAATATCATGCATCCCAAATTGTCGTAAGCCAGTAAACCAAACGTCTAACAAAATAATAGGCCCAAAAACTTACCACAATAAATAATTCCTTGAGTCTCCACTAACTTACCCAAACAAAGAGAGAGAGAATTAATTATCCATACGAATATTATACATTCGAAAGTAACTCTGTCTGTCTGTCTGTATGTTACCTTTTCACGCCTGAACCACTGAACGGATTTCGATAAAATTTGGCAGAGAGATAGATTGCATCCCGGGGAAGGACATAGGATAGTTTTTATCGACATACCTCGCAGGCGAAGCCGCGGGCGGAAGCTAGTACTTACATAACTGAAAAAACTTAAAAAAATAGACACGTTGGGTTAGTTGGGAGGTACATATTTCCACATTTTAATTTAATGCTCTTGCAACACTTAGGCGATTTCACTAAAACATGCGAATAACGCCTTTAAATACAAAACGATAAAAAAGTGAATTTCTCAAAAAAAATCTGTTATGAGGTAATTGGCACTTCGCTGTCGATAAGTCTTGAGACCATAGTATTTTCCGTCTGAAGAAAATCACTGGATCCAAGACTATCCAGTTATGCTCTAATCGTTACTCGTAAGACAGGAATGGAGTGACTGAAAAGGGTTAGTGTGGGTTAGCGAGCTGGTAATTTATTACTACTTGTATTTCCTTAGCTCTACGTTACGTATACTTTACGATATATAAGTCTCTTGAGGCCAAAGCGGTGTGGCACTGAGAGCTGCTTACGACAAAAATTTGTACGGAGAAAATGATGGTCAGTCGAGACGAAGGCAGTAGTCATACAGAAACGGTGTCGTCTGTCGATATACTTTAGGCTAGTGATGTGCCTAGTGGCAATATTGCCACTGCCGGCAATATTCCCAATGTTGCCGCTACCGGTAAAATACCAATATTGCCGGCAACATTGGCAATATTGCCAATGTTGCCTGTCAAATAATACCAATATATTTTATAATTACTGCAATTGTAATAATCGTTTAGTTATATTTAGTGTAGTATATCGATCATAAAATATTTGTAAAGATTTACACTTTGTTATTTCCAATATTATACATATACTTATACCTGTATTTTATATGTATATGAAAAACAAGTACAACATTAAAAGAAATGTTTCGAATGTATGCCTTTTTAGGATTCCGTAGCCAAAGGGTTAAAAAACCGGGCAAGAGCGAGTCGGACTCGCGCACCGAGGGTTCCGTACCATCATGTTTTTAAATTTTCACAGGCGAGCTACTTATTAGATCTCGTTTAAACCAATTTTGGTGGAAGTTTACATGGTAATGTACATCATATATTTTTTTTAGTTTTATCATTCTCTTATTTTAGAAGTTACAGGGGGGGACACACACATTTTACCACTTTGGAAGTGTCTCTCGCGCAAACTATTCAGTTTAGAAAAAAATGATATTAGCAACCTGAATATCATTTTTAAAGACCTATCCATAGATACCCCAAACGTATGGGTTTGATGAAAAAAAAATTTTTGAGTTTCAGTTAAGTATGGGGAACCCCCAAAATTTATTGTTTTTTTTCTATTTTTATGTGAAAATCTTAATGCGGTTCACAGAATACATCTACTGACCAAGTTTCAACTGTATAGTTCTTATAATTTCGGAAAAAAGTGGCTGTGACCTACGGACGGACAGACAGACAGACATAACGAATCCATAAGGGTTCCGTTTTTTGCCATTTGGCTACGGAACCCTAAAAACGGGACCCTATTATTAAGAATTCGCTGTCGGTCCGTCCGTCCGTCTGTCTGTCACCAGGCTGTATCTCAAGAACCGCGATAGCTAGACAGTTGAAATTTTCACAAATTATGTATTTCTGTTGTCGCTATAACAACAAATACGAAAATCAAAATAAAACAAATATTTAAGGGGGGCTCCCATACAACAAACGTGTTTTTTTCGGTGTTTTCGCCTTGTGGTACGGAACCCTTCGTGTGCGAGTCCGACTCGCACTTGGCCAGTTTTATTCAATACACAACGATTTTCAATTCTAATCTCAATATTTATGTGTTATTTCTTATAGTCCCTTCCGTGTATGGCAATATAGGCAATATTGCCGGTAAAATACCGGGAATATTGCCAAAAATGCTGGCAATTTTGGCAATTTTACCCAAAACAATATTTTATTGTACACAATGTAGACTATGGCCTTTAAATGCTAATTTTAAGTATTGTAAAAAGTTTTCTTAGATAATTTGACTTATAATTAAGCAATATTCCCAAATATTTCCACTCCCGGCAATATTGCCGGCAATCTTGCCACCAATATTCCCACTCCGGGCAATATTGCCGGCAACGGCACATCTCTACTTTAGGCAATGGTAGGTCTTCCAATCAAGAATGCAATGTATTCACTTTGCACGCGAATTTTATGTTACATGGTAAGTTTATGTCTCAGAGAAGAGATGTTGTAGAGATGACTGTAACTCCTCATCACACCAATTTCGACAGAAAAAATACTGGGTCAACAAAACTGCTTTCCTGCCAGAAGGCAGGAAAGCAGTTTTGTTGACCCAGTGTTTTAAAAGTTTGAAAGATTTTTGTTTTAGAGAACTAAAACAAAAATCTTTCAAACTTTTAAGAGCGTTTACGACGTACGGCATTTCATACAAACTTTCAAGCCCTTGTTTTTCGAAATGAATGAACCGAATTTAATGAAACTACACACGCATAAAGCAGGATACAAAGGTCTAAAAAGTTAGTAAAGACCATTTTCAAAATGTCTTATTTAAAAAAAGATAACTGGAAGTCTCTGTTTCTATGGAAAATTGAAAATCGATCTAATTTGGCTGTAACCCTATTTTTCGAGTTTACTTTCTAGGCCTTAGCCGCACTTATACCAAAGGAATCCGACTCAAGGCCTCCCAATTAATTTAAGAATTAAAAAAATTTACTATTTCGAATAAAAACGTTGGCAAATCCATTAAGGCACATGAAAGTAATCTCCCATTATAAATGACGGTATTTACAAGTCGATACAAATTTAATCCTAGATACGGGGTCGTAACGCGTAAGCCGCGTAATCTATGGCTCGTGGTTTTGGGGTTGCCAGTTAGAGGTCATGGGGTTTCTTCAAGGTTAAGAGCTACCTATGCACAGATTTGCCACGGCAAGGTAATTTATGTGCTTCAAGTCGTGGTTTGTAGTTAATTTCGTTAAGTATACCTCTACAATACATGCGTGGCCTCTAGATTAGAGGACTTAATTGTTTCGTATTACGTTCATAATTATTATAGTAACTGCTCGTTAACGTCCACTGTTGAAAGTGCTTTTAGAAAAGGGTCGTTAACTTTATAATGCCAAAATCACCACGTCTGGCTAACCCATTATATTTGAATACAAAAAGATGCTGCTATTCATCTACCACCACCATTACTTATCCCTTTGTTGCTTATTGAGGGCCACTGCAAGAAGGGCGACCTAGCCCTGCTAAAAACCAATCTTTATTCAGTACTCACTGATAAAACTTAAAGTACTTTTACAATAGACATAATACAAGGTTAGCGTGCTAAATGTGAGCACCAAGTTACTGTAACTTTTGCATACCGCCAAATCACTTTTACTGGTGTTCAAAGTTTCCTTCTTACCTTTGGTGACTGTGGAAATTGTTGTTTTCATCAGAGTATTTCCTAACTTGATCGTCGTAAAACATAATGTAGGTACCTAAGCTCAGTCAAGGCCGTCCGATTCAATCTTTTTCAGCAAGTTTTTTTTCTGAATAAGAATGATATAAAAGCACTCAACTAACTAATAATACTAAAGTCCTTTCCGTAATTCTTCATAGTGTAAGCTATACGTCTAAAACCGTAGACGGAGTAAGAATTATGAGTTTTCCCGCAAAGGTCATTGGCATTCACATCGACCGTCTCGCGATATGTGATTTATAGTGATTGGATTATTTTCTCTGTTTCAGACATTTAGTTCCAGCCCGAAACCATCCCACAATGGAGGCTGAAACCACACCCGTAAGTACCTAGACTATAACTAATTAAAATGAAGTAAATAATTTTTGAATGAAATATTTAAGTTTCATCCTACATAATGCACATCACAACCGTTTTGAAACTTACATTGTACTGCCCTCTATTGGCAACTTTACGTCAACCCGCACAAATGTTCCTGTGGGATGACGACTGAACTGGGTTCACACAACCGTCAGATGCGATGCGTTGGCCTCAAACTAGATGGCGCTACAGTCTACTAACGGAATGCCACATATTTGGATAGAGGGCGCTATAATGAATTTCGTCGTGTAGGTTTCGACGGAAACTAGGCAGGGAGGTGAATTTCGAGCTTTCTCCGTAGTTCGTGCACCCTCCGAAAGGTGTCGTTTATGCGTGTTTTTACAAGCTTTTATTTTTACATTTAAATGAAGTTACAGTAAAATGCATTCGTTTCTAATGTACATTAAAAAAAATCAGAGTCCTACGTAACATTTTGTGACTTTTTGAGGAAAATACAAAATATATTTTTTATTTTTTGCGTCGTTGTTTTCGGAAGTGAATGAATACCACTAAGGCGTCCTTTTCTCTTTGCTGGTTCTCGTTCTGACAGCGTGCTTGATATATGCACCACACATCCTAATAGGTGTCTGAAAGCTTGCCCGTGTTGTTTTTAAAACTCTACCCCACTCAAGTCCTGATGTAAGCTTAATTTAATGCTGTATATGGACTTCCCACGTAAAATTTTTCGCACAATATCACGAGGCATTCGTGCCGTGTTTTATAAGTGCCGAATTAACACATTTTGGCACGGGATTTCGCTTTTACAATATTTTAAAAGATTGCATATGGCACCGTCCCACTGGCAAAGTATCCATTGTCCGCGGGGCTATATTCGGTGAATTTATCGAATGCGTTCCGTGCCTCATATTGCTGCTATCGGTTCATTAATAAACTATATCCTGTTTCCGCACCATACAATACAATAGCCGCAGACCGTTTCAGAATCGCTCGTGTGCGAAATTTATAGCGGTTAGAATTTTGAATATTCGTTTTCATCTGTTCCATTTCAATTAACAAAAAAATCATTCGGTTAAAAATACACTGAGATTGTCATAGTCGTCCTATAAATTGAGCTTTTAATTTTCAAGTCATGCAGAAACTGAAAACATAAATCAACAAACACGATGCTGTTTGCTTGTTTGCAGTTGAAACGTGTATAATTAACAGATAAACATCCGACTTCATATTTTATACTGTGTCGTATGAAAAAGCACAGTAACACTTTAGTGAATAAAGCTTTAGTGTAAATTCGCGCTGCGCCAGTACCTCCAGCCCGCCCCGGGCGAACTGCGGTGCCGCTCACGTCTGTTCCGGATATTCAGCGTTACGAATGGCTTTATTAAGACTAAATATTACAATTTCCGAGCAACTATTGCGACGGTTAGAATTGCTAATGCTCCGCCGAAGGAGCCGAGTGAAAAGATGCGATTGCACTGTAACCCGCCCGACGCCGCCAGTTTCCTGTTTTATGAGCGACGAAATTGCAGTTTCACGCTGAGTTGCCAACTACCACCGGATGTTAGGTTTTGACTGATTTGAATACGTCTTTTATGTTGGACCCACGATTAAGCTACTCATTGCTTTATCAGAATCGGGAAAAGTTACTCTTATCTGCTACCTATCTGCGAAAGAAAAAGAACCAAAAATATTTTAGCCCTTTCTCGGGCCTGGCGAAATATCTTGTCGAAAAAGGGGCTGCGTCTTGCAACCACAAATTACTATGATTTAATATTGCTTAGTTATCTGCGGGCTGGTAATTTGTTAGCGCGCCTCTCAGCCCCGCGTTGGGCGCCATTGTTGCTCCGCAGCCTTTTGTTCATCGCCTTCTACTCGCGATACGATCTTGAGTTATTATGATTAGGATTCTTTGCCAAGTGACGCGAACTCGCTAATTCCTCCATTATCGTTTTAGTTTTACTCACTCGTGAGCGTTTTATAAAACTTTTTGTTGTCTTTCTCGTTTTTCATGATAGTCTTGTGAAATAAGTCTTCATTATTTACTGGGCTCTTTGTGTTTTCTCCACATTTAATAGCTAGTTCTGGCTTTTTTTAAGCGACTCGTTAATAAGAAGCTATTTATTAAATGTAATTTTTTATTTGGATTGAACATTGTGACAATTTGTTTGCATAATGAGTCCGGTAAAGTCCTGGATAAATATCTACTGGCATACGCATAAGCTTGGAGGTCACCTAGTAGATTAATAAACGTCACCACCGCCGCTCGTAAAGTCAATGGAGTTAATATATCAGATGTCGCGTCACGCCACGCCATGTCCAACTTTCATTTCATATAGTGCTCTCAAATGAATCGATCCATGTGTGGCTTTTTCAATTAGTGAAAACATTCGATTGTCATTGTGTTTATAGTGTAATTGCTGGTTTGTTATCCATCCATCTTGACCGTTGTAATGGCTGACCATCAGGGAAATGAATCGCCTGGCTGTCTGGTCGAATGGGAGCGAGGTACAAGTGTTCTCCTCGCGAAATTGCTTTTCGTTTTAATGTCCGAGGTATCAAGGGATGCCTCGTTTCCGTGCTGATTGTTTCAACGTTTATATTTAAAACAGTTGTTAGTGAATGGTCTCATTCCTTTTCGTTTTATCCACGTCCCATTTCTAAAGCATTTCATTAAGTTCATTCATGTACTAAAGTTTTGTAACTGTTATGAAATATCATAGAACCTTACATTCCAGCATGACAGACATGTTACAAATCATATTTCTCATATTGTTATAATTTTTGTTCATACAAATTCTTTCTTATGATTTAATCAATTCATATTTCGTTTCTTACAGACCCTGCATGCGCTTTCATGATCTTGAATTTCATGAATATTTTCAATGCTTTTACTTACGGATCAAACAAAGGAAGAAGTTCCTGACAAGCAATACTTACTAATTAAACTAATAAAAAGTTGAAATCGTCCTTTTATTGTAGTAATTGGAAAAGTCTTGAAAATAACCACCCAGTTAGAATAAAGGTACCTATCTCATTTCTAACCCAAGTCCAGCATTAAACCCTTTCTTCACCTGCAACAGTGTTTGCGGTTGAGTTAGCGCGAAAATCGTAAATATCTCCGTGTTGCGCTATGGCAGTGCAGTTAGCGAGGATTGCAGATACTGCAATGGCATGCAGCGTGCGTGCCACACCCCATTCATTAGGCGCCGAGTGCTTCCGCGCATTTATCAATCTACACACACAAAGGCACCCGTTCACGGCCCTCCTCATAAACTGAACTGATTTTCCGATGGGATTTTCTGTGGTTTTAAATATGTTGTGATTTGGAAATGTAAAAAGGCGATTAAGATGACTTTTTATTAATTGGGAAAGTTGTTGTGTTTATCTTTCCATATAAATATAACGGTTATTAGCATGGGAAGCTCGATGGGACCATATTATTGTATCGGTTTGACCTCGAGGCATAAAAATACTACAAAATGACACTGAGCATGATCTAGGACCAAAAATTGCCTACGGACAATTTTTGTAACAGAATTGCGTACATCAGATTGAATATGCAAGCGAAATGCTGAATATGTTGAAATATGCACATGTTTTTGATATGACTCCGACATCAAGATGCAATTCGCGTGTTATGTCAATCAAGCTTTGTTTGTTGTACAGCATAACTGCTACTGCGATTAAATATTAATTCAAAAAACATTTCCCCTACAAAAGAGGCAATCGAACTGTTCTATTGAATTGCGAAATGCTCTATTTGTCAAGTTAACGTTAACCCTCCGGACCCTATCTAGCGAAATTCAGCTAAATTCGTCTGTATAGAGCGCAGAGTAAAGTACAGCAAAATTATCGGTTTCAACTGGACGGAGTCTTAGCACACCTGCGTCTCTGGTGATCCAGGCTTACGGCCAGCCGCTGCGGATAAATGCTAAGACACCAATAGTGATAAAGCGCTACCCATTATTGTTAGCTGAGCTAAAGTAGAAGCAAGTCCAGACTTCATTTTGTATTAAGCCGTTTCTGTGTAAAACGATAAACTGTTTCTCCGCTGAAAACTTCGTTTATGTTGGTGTAAAAATATCAACGCGCCTTTGTTATGAAAGGTGCAGTCAAAACAGTTCGTCTACTTCAGAATTTAATCATTCGTAAGTTATTACCCTCCCGTGGAAAGCATTAAGGTAATGCTTCGAACGCCTTTAATTAAACGACTATGGCGCTCATTAAATTGAAGTATCGTAATCATAAACGCAGTAAAAACGCTTTAGGCGCAAATAGGACTTCCGATTGGACATTCAAGATTTCGCTCAGTGACTTGGAGTGTGCGGTTAGATTTATTTCCACTTGATCTACTATAACTTTCGCAGAATCGAATCGTTAAGATGTGGGGACATGTTCCAAACGAGATGGTGTTATACGATCTCCTTAATGTGGAAAAGGGATCGAGATGGTACAATCATATTCCTTTGATCATTGACGCGAGCCGATGTTCGGTGATACTTTTACAAAAAACAGACACATTTTTTCCACTGTACACGGGTAATATTTCTTGATAGCTCTCACTGAGCAATGGGCCTGTCATAAAACTTTGATATGTGAATTGTCTTTAAGAAAAGTAGTTCTTATAAACTTGTATGAACTAGTTTAAAAACAAGTCTCCTTTTACCCTAATTATTTGTAGGTTGCGTAGGTAGAGTTGCCTACACGGGGCAAGGGCTAAGGTGATCCTGATGAAGTAAAATTTTAAAATCACAGGGTTAAAAAATCAGAGTACAATATTTAATTAAAAAGGTTAATGCTTTCTGGTAAGCAACGTTTTTGGGACAGCTAAGAATAGACCACCCAATGTCAATGCCGCTGGTAAAACCCATCCTCTGTGGAGTACGTTGTAAAGCACAAGTAAAACATATATGAATACCTACCTCGTTATATATTTAGTGTCCTTTAGGTGGATGAGCGCGAAGAACAATGATTGTGTAGAAAACAATTGTAGAGATTTTTTGGGCCGTTCATCTAACCACATCACTATAAAGGCCACGCCAATCCACTGTCCAGTACAAAAGAAAAAAACCCCGAGTAAAATTGAATCTAAATAAATTCAGATTTATTGTTAATGTAACAAATCTTAACTAAATATTAACTGAGAGTATACAGAACAAATCACCCAAGAACGTGCAACAATTATACCACGCATATACAATTTCCAGCAAATAAAGTCCCATACTGCCACCAATTAACCAGTCATATTTGCGAGCAAATCCCACAGTAAATAATAATGTCCATCGTCCAATTATCTTATAGCGGCCAGTGACGAGTCACGAGATATAAGGGTCAACTCTCATTTGATATTCTGCTCCCACCCCACGTAATGGAATAACGTTGTGAGCTCGCCGACGCCCAATACGATCGATCTACCTCCCTATGTATATATTTTATTTTCGTAAATTGTACCGAATGATGGCTTGTAACCCTCGTCAGGTCACTAAAAATGTGTCTGATGGACCGCGCCGCCGATCCCGCTAAAATCACTGTGTTGCCAGATATTTTAATGTTACTTTTGTCCGGGGCTATTTTGGCACGTGTACCTTCGTCAGCTTACACATACTAAATGATGCCATTTTGGATGTTTTAATACCTAAGGTCAACTGATTGAAAAATCGGGATCAACTTTATAAAACCAACAAATACCAATTTTTAAGGTAGACCCAGTAACACTATTGCTCCAATAATTTGACTCCTAGAACAATTTGTTCTTAATATAGAAATGTAAAACATTACATTTGACACTATAAAAGTTTCAAGGCATTTTATTACCTGTTTGATTTACAGAACGGATAATAAAATGTAATACAGTAATGGACAATAAACACACGACGAATATGACTATGATGATAGACACGCAATTTTACGTAGTAATTTTTAACATGAATGCATTTTACATGATGAATTAAACCCACCGCACGCCAAGCCAAGCTTTACGATTTCAAACATAGAATTTTTATAGAATGAATAATTATAAAGTAACGTAAATCAGTTTAACAGCTCTAAATGCTCGGTCGTAATTTTATATAACATTAAGTAAATGTTTTAAAAGGCTATTGCATTTAAATTCAACTCGCATGAAATGTAAATTCGGGATTATTTCTCCCGATAATCTTGTTGTAGTTGTTGCCAGACGTGATAACTTTATATCTTTGAATAGAACTAGGATTATCGTGGCCTACGTGTTGTATTATTGTATCTGAAGATAATGATAATTAACTTATATTTATGTCTGTGAAGGTGGGCTTTATGGCTGACCATTGACATTTTTGTTATCCAGAAACAAAACTGTGTTAGAGTTTAAAGTTTAGTTTTGCATCCCCTGCAAAAGGTAATAAGCTTATTTTTATAAATGGTAAATGAAGGAGCGTATGAACGCTGGTAGGTACGTGTTTCACTGCTGACTTAAGTTTAAGTGAGAAAGTTAGTAAGTATAATAGCGTTTTTTTTTGGTATTTCGTACGAAGTGCACCCGAAAAAAAGGGAAAAATATGTGCGAGGCAGTCTTGCCACTTTATATTCCTGACCCTTACTTTTTATCCTTCTTGCGTTCAGGACATGTTCTGAATTATGGACTCCGCTCTCAGCAAAAATGGACATTGTATGTATAGTGACAACGCCAGAGCGGAGCGTACTGTACTTTCCTTTTCCCTGATGATTTATTGGAAGAAGGTAAATTGTAATATCCATTAAAAATTGACAGGCACGGTGGAAGAATTATGTTAGAGGTCCACGGAGTCGACAAATAAATTATGTCTGGCATGCGGGGCGTCAGGGACGCCTGCCGCGCTCTTTACTCTTATTTTATACTTATCGGTACAACACTTTTATCTCCGCATAAAATGCTATGCAGAAGGCTTTTAAATTATATTATACAGAAGCAGACTGCTAAGAGGGTTTAACTGTACTCTGAAATGCTCCTTTAAATGTGAATGGCGCAAACAATCCTCACGTTATAAATCTTGATTTATGATCTTTAAAATTTAAACATGGGACCACAAAACTATCTATTTTAAACAGACAGAAAGTTTTTCAGACAGCTATCCTAACTTTTGAATTTAGGCGCCGTCGATCCCGGACCGCAGAACAGAACGCGAAATCAAGTTATAGCAACACGTGAGCGCGTTAGACGAACCGCATAGAAAATTTCTACGTTTCTATTTGTGTATGTTGCGGAAAAATAAAGTTAAATCAGACGCGTTAACGCGTCGCTTGGCGGGGATTGCCACGAAATTGTTTCGCTGTTTTGTGTAGGGCGTTTAAAGTGTTTTTTACTCGGTTTGCTAATGGACGCGGACTTTACTTACCGCTCCGTTCCGTTGTACGCTTGTTTACTATTAATTGCGCCTTTTGTCGCCTACAGCTGCTGTCTCGGCGCAGGATACGGCTGTGGTCGGTCTGCGCCCAGTTGCAACCTTTATGGGTGTTTACGTAGCGCTCCTTGAAAGCGAGCACGGTGATTTCGTTTTGCCGCCATTTACTCTAACGAAATAAAAGTCTCTTGCGTTTTTCCGCGGCAAATTAAGCTGTTTATGCCGTCGTAATAGTTTGTCCACTTAAGGAGTCTAGTTCCAACGTACTAAGTGGGTCGATTTTATTTTCATAATTTCTAAAAATGAAGTTAAATCCTATTTTAGAAAGCACGTCATGAACGTTTTATCTTCTACTTGCCTGAATGTAAAAGCAACAGTTGGAGTTGAAGTCGAGGTTAATAAAATGAAATACAAAAATGCATCGGCATCACTCGTGAATTCATATTCATTCGTTTGCTGTGAATGAATTCCTTCCATTAAAACCGACAGGCGGCAACGCCAAGCTTCTTTCGAACGCAGAAGCCATATTTTCGCATACAAATAAATAGAAATCACAATGTCTGTATTTACATTGAATCTTTCCATTCATTGCTGAACCACTTCCATTGCAGCAGTTTCGGTGCAGTACAAACCGCAAACAACAACCGACGCTGTTTCCATTCCACGCCGAACTAGCGAACTGCATGCGGTTCCAGATTTTTGCATTTTTTTTTACTCCCGCTGCTCTGGAAATAATTTTATTTATCGCTGTCGTGGTCCGTTGTCGCGCTAGCGTTGACTCGCAACTTTTTAATTAAATTATTCACTTGATAATTGTTGGTGCACGAGTGATAGCCTCGCTATTTTTACACTTTATTGTTGACCAACGAGTCTGTATAGTAAATTATGAACTTGGTATATATTTAAGTGGGTTCAGTATTATTCACAGATGTGTGTTTCTGCAGGTTCTGATATAATTTCATCATATTTATGTGTTAAGGTAAAGCACGTAACTTTGCAGTCATAAAATACTCTGTTTTGTGACTGCACGTTGCTCTAACTTCTGTTAATTAGTTTGTAAATTGTTTCCGTTGATACATTTTGTTTTAATTAAACACAGTTTGTACGTATCTATCCAATAAAGTGCTGACAGAATAGTTTTTTCACCTCGTTTTGAACATTTCGTAGACGTGCTACGCGAGCGCTACAGCGCTACGAACCGTCTACGACTTCGCTACGACGTAATTACTCCCGAGTTTAATTTTCGTTTTTACTTATCTCTTCTATTTTTTTTATTCATGTTGGAAGTCCGTTTTAGTGAAGACAAGGCTTACTTTGAGATAATAAGGAAACTAAAATGTAACAAAGGAGGAACTTACCGTGAAATATTCGGTGGGGGCCATCATTTCGTCATAAGTTTTGACCGCCGCGCCGCTCAACTTCCACATTGCGATTTAACGCCACTCGTATTTTATTGGCATTGTTAATACAAAAGTTGGGGTAACTTCTGGCCATCGATTATATTATTATTGCAAACTTTATACAAAATTCAAGAAGCTTTAATAAGTTAAAGATAAAATTACGTGGTGGCGGTGGGTAGCGACTGGGACAGAAATAAAATATTGTTTTTGTAAGCTTACAAAATTCATTAAAAGGATTGATTTTGTAATTATTTTAAACTTGTGGCAAGTTTTTTGTACATAATTAATAAGTTACCTAGTTATTTTGCTTTTCCTATTTGAACGCGAAATGAGGAAAGATTAGTTTTTTTCCTATAGATTTTCCTACAGGTGATAAAAACACAACGATTCCTTCCTTCATTAATAGTTGAATATTCACCATTTTATCGGAGCACCTGCTGGTTCCATTAACAATACTATCACCGAGTAAAGTACACATTGTCTCTGGCTCAGCACATTTATTTTGTTTCTCGGGTAATAGACAACGCATCCGGAAGTACGGATAATGGGTCTCGGAAAAAATAGAGTGCTTGCGACGAAAGCCAGTCACTGCAACACCTGTCGCCTGACGCGTACTGGTAGGATACTGGGGTAGGTAATTTTTGAAGCTAATGTGGGTAGGTACACTTTTGGACATGACTGAAAAAGCAGTTTTTTGGCATATAATTAAAACATTAATAAAATATAAGGAAGGAAGCAAATAGCAGATTTTTGTACAGTTCAATTTTCAAAATGTGGACTTGTTAATTATGGTGTATTGTACCATGTATATAGGTATGTAGGTATGGTGTATTGTATGCAATTGAATCATTAACTGGAAGCCTTTTCAGGATACCGGCGTGAGAAATGAAGTCAAATAGCTTCACAGCCAGTCAGCTTCCCCTATTTCAGCAATAAAACTGACGACACACATCACGCATACCAAAATTAAAAAAATACAACGTACCCAACGGTATCGGGGACATAATAGCAGTAACATACCTCAACCCTCCGCAGCCGCCGGCACTTAAGGCGCCCCTCCGATGCAGATTGGATGACGCCGTATGATTTACCGCCCGCACGCCTCCCACCGTCCTCAATAAAATGACGCACGGGGGGATTGACGATGTAGCATTTGTTCCTTCATGTTCTTGTATGCGTGTAATTTCTTATTAACGTGTGGGGAAGTGCCGATAACGAAACATTCTCAGTTGGATTGCGAAAATAAGGATGATAAATATTTTGTTTCCAGCATGTTTTTAACCATAGAAACTACACAGGCTTTTAGAACTGTGTGTAACTGAAATGTAAATGTCAGTTGGCATGAGCTAGCAGATTATTAACCACAAACACATAAGTAATTTGCAAGCTTTTCAAAGGAATTGATGACAAACTTCAATATCATACCATCAAATTTGTTTAACGACCCATAATTTGATACCGCAGGAGCCCCAAGGTAATCAAATAGTATCTACGTCGTTACTACGTATCTAGGAAGTGGCGGTAACAGCGTCAAAAGCGCAATTAACACTGGAAGTTTGGGACATGGAAAACTTCAAATTAATTAATGCAATGTAGGCTTCAGGTGTCGCGAACACGCAACGTTCTTTGGTACCTATCAGTGTTCTTTATTTAGCGAAGCATGTGAGTTTTTTGTTGTTACGAGTATTTTTAGGGTTAGAATTGGTTGCATAACAATTAATTCAACTGCCACGTTTTTAGTAAACTAAAATATGAGCCTGTCGAGCGCCACCTGCTGGCGCTGGCGTCCCGAATAGTCATACGAAAGACTGACGTATTTCCGACAAATATAATAGTTTTACGAAGTATTTTTATATGTAGAATCGTTGAAATGAACCTAGAAATAAAGAACATAGCGTTCAACTGTTTATTAAGACCTACTCACGAAATAAACGCCTAACTATAATTAAATTTTATACACTATGGTAATCCTACCATTCCTGGAACCGCCTGGCAATATAGGTTAAACGACATTTAATAATATAATTGATATTTCCATATAGTAATTAATTTGCATATCGGTTCAAAGTACCGGTTTTGCAGCCATTATGGCCGATTTTCCAAACCAGATTTACTGATTGGAAACTTTAGTGACATGGATCATATTTTGGCTGATGATGATGATTATAAAAGTAGACCAAAATCTAATAGACAACCTGTGATAGGGGTTTCTATTAGATTTTGGTCTACTTTTTACAATTTAGAATGTCTCTATAAAAATTATAAAGGCATCTGTCCCGTATAATCATTTTTGGTTGGCCCTCTCAACTGTAGGGCTGTACTTGAATCGAAATTGGATTGGGATTATCTCGATACCGTTTCGAAAGTAACCCCATTAATCTCGATAAGAATCGGACGAAGACTATCGACTGCTGTTTTGTTTGCATACTTCCACTTTGTTTATAGAAAAGGATGATTTAATTCAGTAAAGAAATGTGAACTAAAAACTTGATGTGAATTTAATGTTGCCAATGATAGCTTAGAGAGTTAGCCTGATCAATCAGAACTGGATTCTATTTCAGCTCTAATGCGGGCCACTCACGATCAAGTTCACCGTCAAGTTTGCAGCGGACTTGAAGCCGCGTCCAGTAAACTTGACGGTCTATGGCTAGTTATCATGCATACCCATAGCCATACACCGTCAAGTTTACTGGACGCGGCTTCAAGTCCGCTGCAAACTTGTCGGTGAACTGGATCGTGAGTGGCTCGCATAATACAGAATGCTTCGTGTAGATACCTACTAAAACTGATCAGTTATCAAACGAATTTTCAGTTAAAGACTACGGAATTTAGTGCTTTGTCTAATGACCCATCAACACATAAAAATAACACTGGTCTAGTTAACAGTCTGAACCATCTTCGGAGTCAAAGGGACACTTTAATATCAAATGTTATAAAAATTTCTGGAAGGTCTGTTTTTCTGTTTATCAAAATCGTTTAATTAGCGCTTGTGGTCAAATAAACGACGATCCAACACGCCACTGACGGTTCACTAGCGATCACATCGGACCATATTTTTTTTTAAATTCGTTTTTATACCGTCTATGGAGTTTCTGTTAGCGAGTTGTGTTCTGTACCAACACGCAATAGAGTTAAAAAAAAAAACTTAATAATGTATTTTGTTGTTTTCAGAATGTACCTAGTGCCTATTTTATTTACCATTGCGTATTTTTAACCCCCGACGCAAAAACGACGGGGTGTTATAAGTTTGACGTGTCTGTGTGTGTGTGTGTGTGTCTGTCTGTGGCATCGTACCTCCCGAACGGATGAACCGATTTTGATTTAGTTTTTTTTGTTTAATTAAATTACTTTATTGTGAGATATATTCTAATCTAAAGTAGTTCATCCAGCTCTTTATAGCTTCCCTCTTTATCCTCCCATAAAGTATGTTAGTTTTACTATTAATCATTCCCGAAAGTAATAATGTTGCTATTAGATTTTATAACATACTACATTGTTTAAAGCTACACCTGCTTTATACCGGCGTTTACCATAAATTGTAAGCTAATATCGAACATAAATCAGATTATCTCCGGGGCATTAAAATATGACTTGCAAAATGAATATATTGCCTTTAACTTTCTCAAAATATTTATATGAGTTACTGCTGTAGATAAAAAGAAATTGCAATAAGAAATCCCAACGATACAAACATATCTATAAAAATACATCACAAGACAATTAATCAAATCCAAATCTTATCGAATACTGCGAACACGGGAACCTTACAAAATGAACATGTGTATACAAAAGATAAAGAGATTTGCTTGTACAAACGGACAGGTTATCCCCATCCTTCTATCTGTAACGAACGTCGATTATTTCGCGGGCTCTTCTCATCCATTAGCGCTATATTGACTGGCCACTTTCATCTTCTCTTGCCTCGGGGATTATTTGTATAGGGTTCCTTTTATTTTTGCCTGTCGCTTGTTATATTAATTTCGCTATTGACAGGTTGTTTCGAAAATGATGTTCTGTATTTAATTATTTGGTAGGACTAATTGAGTTCTGCTACTTGATATTTTACCATTATTAGGGTTTTCAATTTCTTCTAAGTATAATGTTGGTAAATTTGAGCGGTTTGCGTTGCGCACGAATACGAAGAAGATAATTATGCTTTTAAAATTACTTTTTTCGAATTAAACTCAAACTAGAAGCATTTATTTCAATTAAACCGTTTACAGGCACTTTTGAATTGTCAAAGGAGTCTGTCAGTCAGAAAGATGAAGCTTCTTGCCTATTTTTCTAAAGCGTGCAGGTCCCTTTGGAGAACAATGGGCAGAAAACTCCATGGACGCTCATAATGAACTAATGAATAGTTATGTATATTATTATACCTATACATGAGAGGATAAGTAAGCTCTAATTAATAAGCGAGTCTCGTATTGAAGGGTCTTCATTGGACCACTTTCCCAAGGGACCTTACATCTTTACTAACTACGCCCCAAATGCCTTAAATAATGTAGAAATTATTGTGTACAAACTGAAACGCTTCATTAACTTTATTTTAATGTCAGCGTCAACTCCTTATCGTCCCGTGCTGGTTGCAAAGGTCGATAGACTAAAGGGGACGGTAATGGTGCCATGAGTGGTGCTATCAATAGATAAAACACCTTCAGGTATGTGGCCAACTTTTAATTCTTATGAATTTTCTTGAAATACGACATGATTATCTTACATACATTTTCTACATTTAGAATAATAATAATAATAATTTATAACGTGGCAATGCTGCCAGCCTTTTGGGCACTGTTCCTGTTGACAGCGATGCGGACGATTTTTTTGATGCCCTATGATTATTTTCATATAAATGTACCTACATATTATTATTATTTTAAATATTGGCATAGATTATATAATAGCGATGCTGATATCTATACTTATAAATTATACATTATAAAAACAAAAAACATTTAGAAAAGGATAACTCAGACTTAAACCATTTATCTCAATTAAACCATTCACAGGCACTTTTTAACTGTCAAAGAGTCAGTTAGAAAGATGAATCTAATTGACCAACCCAACACACACACTTTTAAATCAAGATAGGTATGTATTACAAAATTATTAGTACTTTATTCGTGTTGCGTCTCATGTGAGATACATGGAAGTACTAGACGAAACCGACTTGCAAGCCACCATTATTTTACCTTAACATAAATTATTATTACAGTTCGATGCAGAAAATAGACCCGTTCTCAAAAAGGCAAAACCAACTAAATTTTTGATCGCTAATCTTTTCCTACCTAAAATATCTTAATTGAAACTCATGAAAGATTTTCCTGCATTTTCTTCCTAAACAAAAGTAATTTTAGAATTGATATATTTTTTAAATATTTTAATTTAAACGGGCAGTATTGCTCACGAATTCTAATTAACACAACAATCGAGAAGCTTAGACTTTTTGAGGGATGGACTTGGAAACTCCGTGATGAGAATTAGACGTTTTTATGTGGAAACGTGATTAGATTTCTTATTGCGAATTTATTTAAGTCGACGCGATAAAACTGCGAGGTAGGTACATTAAGTAGGTACTAGCAATTTCAAGTGTCTAGCGAGAAAACTGTGAATTCTCTCTGTGAATAATCACTTTTTAATAATAGTTTTTTGTCACAATCACAAGGATTTGTAGATTAACATTTGTTTTTTTTTAATTCCTGGCACAGTAAAAAAAGCAAATAAGATTTGAGTATTGTTTTTGGTGCCATATTTGTTTGTTGCCTGTCAGTCACGTCGATCGCAGTCGCCGTTGTCACAAATTGCAAATATCCATTAACCAACATTCCGAATTATTCCTCAATAAAATATATTTTGTTTCAAAAATCTCGCAATCCGGTAAATATGAGGTTGAATAAACAATCCAGCATTTTGCACATGAGGTAGTCTCGTACAATCGGGTTTTCCGTTGATACAGGAGCAACGACGCGGTCGCAAACTGCCTGCAATGTTTGTATTGAAGTGTCCATTATCTTGATGAGGTGCATACCATTCACGTTACTACATATACAAGTGAGGGTTCCGTCTACCGCTCACATAGAGAAGTGCTCGCCATAAACGACATATTAACGTCGTATTTTGAATATTATTTATTACAGTAAATTGAAAATTTAACAAACCTATATTTTTAATATTTTTGGTTATAGGTACCTACTACATACCGAAGTAAAATAAAACTTGTTAGTGCACATTGGAAGTACAGTAGTCTGAATCAATACAATTTCCATTTTAAATTAAAACCTGTCATCCGCTAAATTTTATCAGTATCAAAATGAAAATCTGCATACAAAATTGTCTATGGTATCTTTTTTTTTAATATCCGAAGTGCAGTTTGGATGAAAGTGTCGCTTACGCTATTCAGCCTCACTCACACAAACACATGTTAGTAATTTCGCGCCCGTCTACACCCCTTCCCGGAGCTTTTGTTCGCTTATGTTTATTATGACATGTTTTGCACAGATAATTGACTTAAGTCTGTGTATTTTACGCATTTTGTGGGTCGTATTCTGTATGTGTAACTTGCGATGTGTGACTAATAAGGAAGTTTAAACGGAAACAGTTTTTATTTTTGCACTTTAAGGTTTCTGAAACAATCTCAACTTATTTTTGTCCGTTTCGCCACGTCATGTATAAGTGAAGTTCAACGACTCAACATTTGTACAACATGTTCAAATCGATACATAGGATTCTAGGAATCTGAAAGCACGATGTATTCAAAGCATTTTCCCTTCCCAGATAATTCTTCATGTAGGTACCGTATTTATTTTGTAAAAAAAAGTAATCATAATTTAAAATTAAAAACACTGCCATCAGATGCAGGAATGGCAAGCAAGAAATATCGAGACTTAGGCATTACTTTATGATTGTAATTAATTAGCTTCTACTACAGTTCGTTAAATGAAAGCTCCTAATAAATATTTATAAAGAAAACAAGTTCCCGCCAATAGATTCGTTCATCAACATCGCATTATCCCCAACACCCAATAAATTTTCTGCTGTATCACAAGATACAAACTTAGTTGATTGTACGTGCATTACCTTGTTTGTTTCTCACCTTCGCCGGCCAACAAACTGCGTAACGTCATTACCGAGTTGGATTCGTTCGACGATCGCCTTCACGTAGCAACCGATCGATCTGGAGTAGGTAACTCCTAACATTATTAGTTTCCTTTCCAAGATTCATACTGGCTTTAGATTTGGAGGGTAGTAAGAATGTTTTCTCTGTTTTTATAGCAGTTCAGAAAGCGTAAGGCGCCAATTTCAGCGAAAGCATAAAATCGGAGGTTTCAGTGAATTTCTTTAATGTGAAAGCATTATTGTGCAAAAAAAATCTTCATCAGGAAAATTCGTCTGAACTCAAGTTCAGACGAATTTTCCTGGTGAAGATTTTTTTTATGTCAATCTCTTTGTCTGATCTCTTTTACTCTGATAGCATCAGTTTTTAATATTTCGTCGACCTTGCACTCAAATAGTGAATTTTCTCGCATCGAAGGGTACGCAGCCCTGAAAACCATCCCATGCCAAGTCATAAGTATTCTAAAACCACACCTCACTCTTCTAACTTACTCAACATGTAACCCGCACACCTACTTACATATTCATAAGAGTTAGTAGCAAGAAGTCGTGTCGTTTATTCTTTCTACATCTACTCAAATGTGTTTAGGAGCCGCTCATGTAAACACAGCCTCTTGACGCGGCAAATTAAAGCTCAGAACATAGAGGCGACGGTTTTCTCTCTACCTGGGTGTTGGATTTGTTGTGCTTGTGTTAAGTAAGTTCCTAGGAATTGAAATAACATTAGGTGCTTTTAGTGTTAGTTGTAGCGAGAATGGACACAGTATTTCATGTTATTTGACGATGCTGTTGGTGCTTTTAGCGAATTGTTGCTTTTACAGTTATTTGGTACCGGTACTAAAATTATAAAAACCGGCCAAGTGCGTGTCGGGCCACGCACAGTGTAGGGTTCCGTAGTAGCCCGTTATCACAATGTAGTACGATTCTGTTGTTCTTTATTCTGAATATTATAAAAAAAAACATATTTTGTTTTTCAATGCAAGTCTTTATCCGTTATAAACAAGCAACTACTTCATCTTAGTCACTTCAAAGGATTAATGCTAAGGATTTTATATTTGGTACAAAATTATCCAACACCCAAGTTCAACGACTATTACTGCTAAACTAATAAAGTTATCTTAACCGCTATAATTTTCCTTTAAAGTTCATGAAATGCACTATCATCGTGAATTTTCCCAGATTTTTCAAGCCAGCAGTTTAGGTTTTAGAGGGGGGGGGGGACGCCCTACTGGAACAAAATTTGCACTTTAAAGTTTAATATTTCGTAAATGGAGCATTAAATCGAAAAATAATTTTAGAAGACCTATTCAACGATACCCCACACAATGGGGTAGACGACGAAAAAAATATTCATCCCCACTTCACATGTAGGGGAGCTACCCTAAAAAAAAATAGTTTCCAAAATGTTATTTTAAGTACCACTTTGTCGGTGTAATTGATATACACACTCCTACAAAATTACAGCTTTCTAGTATTAACGGTCTCTTAGCAAAACCTCCGACAGACTGACAGACAGATGGACGGACATGACGAAACTATAAGGGTTCCTTGTAGGAGTTGTAGGAACTACGGAACCCTAAAAAAAGGGCAAAGATATCTTGTGTAGCGACTAACAACTTTTTGTTTCGATAGGTTAGGTACATAATAGTGACATTCTTATGAAATATAATACAATTGAATTTAGACTAACGTGTAGGTAGATTCTGCTAAATTAAGACTTTTTACTTGTTTATTCTTCTGATCTATTGGTCCGAGGACAAAATTCTTAGAACTAGCAGTGGTTCTAATCTCTTCCGCTCACGTCACTAACGTGCCACATCCCGAAGTCTTGATCAGCGCTGTCATTAAGAGGAGGCGCGTGATCGTGAGCACTCGTGCGGTCAACACGACACCGACATGAATTATTAGCGACGCACGCGACACGAACGTGTGGGCTGAATTTATTACCACGTCTTGGGGTGAAAAGTAGTGTGTTTGGAAGAATAAAAAAGGTGTCGATTTTTTACTTCCAAAAAATCTAAATCTTTTTAAAAACTAACGATTTCGGCCGCTTGATGTTCGGATTTCCCTCGTAAAAACTTCAACACACCATTTCCCATTAGGAGTTATATTTCCTTAAGTATTCCTATATCCTTTCCCAGAGTTCATGCTACCTATCCATATACTTACCAAATTTTATGAAAATCGCCTCAGTGGCTTAGCCGAGAACACGTAATAAACGGACAGGGTTACTTAGTTACTTTTACATTTATAAAACCTTAAATAGCTTCATTGAGAAATACAATTTGTAAGTAAGTATGGTCGTACCTTCATCATTTATGAATGAGCTTTGTATACGTCCGTGTAACTTCAAGCTTGAATGTAACTTCAGTATCCTGAAGTACGATCGTAGCATTAATGAATCTACCCTCATTATTTCTATTGAACAAGCTTAGCTACGCTCAATTAGATACATTTCATCATTAGCTATTGAAATACTAAGTACCCACTATTCCAGAAAATATTGGTAAGTTAGGAACTATAATAATTATCATCAAAATATACAAACTTTAGGAGTATTTGCCAAAACGTTCTCATCGTGGCAAGTAATAAGTCTACAGAAAAAAAAAATAAGTTAAGTGCAAAGTAAGACAGCACGGTTTAATTATACTCGATGTTGGCAATCAACAAAGCGAATGTACTTATGTCACTTAATTGTTCCTTCACACGCAAACTTTTATGTTGTAAATTTTGTTGTTTTGGCTTTTCGACTGGCTAGCTGCCATCTTGTTTTATTGCATCGAATAAAGTAAAATAAACTGAGAGTACTAGGAAGCAAGTGTTATACTGGAGCACGTAGCTATCTACTATGTGTTCCTACTACTTCTGTGCTGTTTCGTGCTAAAAATTACTCAATTACAACCGCAGTAGTCCCATCAATATTAACTACTGTTCGGGTGAGTTCATATTTAACTACAATGGTGTTACACTTACAACGCTTATGCTAAATATCTACCCAATATAATAATTCTAGATATCCCTTACCAGTACTCAGGGGAAGAAATGCAGCAGTTAAGTTGAATGCAGCAGAAACGCAGCCGGAAGTTACCACAAAGCAAACGGTTTTAACTACCCTTATTAAATGCAGAACATATTCAATTGCGATTGTACTATAATAATCCAACTACCCACCAATATAGCAAGTCAAGACCCGTTTATTATTCATGAAATAGTTATTATTGATCGTAAAATAAAACACGGTAATATTTTACAGTCGTTACACGGCTAATACTCATAACTGTAATGAATATCAAACGACACGCCCGATAGATATGGCCGACTAGCGCCATGTTTATTGCAAGGTGTTCAGCACTAGGGAGCATACGTCCTGGATTTGGGAGATACTTCCGGTATAATTTCGAGACAATTATTAAGTCTTGTCATGTTACTTTTTTTAAAATACAAGTTAGCAGGTCTATTTGAACAGTATGATTTAGAAAAAAATAAATAAACTTTAAGAACGAACATGTGTGTAATCTGAAATAAGTAAAAATCTTTTAAAACATAAAAAACCGACTTCCAAAAAACACTACAAATTGAAAAATTACTTTAATCTCGGAAGTCGGTGTCGTTAGTTCCGCGTTTTCGTTTTTTGACACCGATTTCCGAAATTAAAGTTATTTTTCAAAAGGAGGTATTTTTTTAAGTCGGTTACACTAAACCTGTGGTCAATAAGAGCGCGAAGAGCGTCTTAGATTTGTAGTCTGTATGAAACCATATTAATTTGAGTGTTAAAATACCATTAAAACAATGGAGACAGCTGGTAAAATCAAACAATCACTAGATATTTTTCACTTCAGTAGCTCAAACATGTAGGTTTTGCTGCCTGAAATCAGTGAGCAAAATGCGATTTTGCTCACTGAGTGAGACAAAGTAACTTTTTAATTATTTTTTTCTGAAAGCCGCGAATATCTTATTCAGCCTTGGGTTGATCATACAATTCGAAACACTCACACTCTATCTCTTTCCAGCCATTAGAAAGAGAGAGAGAGACAAAGACCAGCCCTTTCGAAGTTCCGATTTTGAATTCGACCTTAAAGACAAACACGTTCGGAATTTCGTACTAACTAAAGTTTTGCAAAAAGATAATAATATATGTCTTTTAATGTAATTTATTGAATTTTTAACTTATTGTTGTATATAAACGAAAATAAGTATTTACTGCAAACAAAACTGATATTTTAACCTGTAAATATTTATTTCTAGTTTCAATAATGTTTCGTAATATATTTTGAATATAATAAAATATCATGGGTGCTATTTCCGAACACGCCTTACAAAGTGTTCTCGCTGCTGTAGTGAAAAGTTATGTGTGTCAAATAACTATTTCCTTGTTTACTCGCACTCTTTTGTTTTCAGTTTTTTGATTATGAAATACGATATCAAACAATGTCCTGCTGCTTATCTAACGCATGGCCACACACTGTAGTATTGACATGCCCTCACATGGGCAGTAAACAACGTTATCGTTGCGTCGCCGTCGTGACGTTTAATGTCAAGTGACGTCACTTGACATGCGACTATTACCCGCCCGTTACACACATGATAATAACATTTGTGTTTCTATACGTCGTTTTGTTCGTGTGTTAAGTGCATTTCGACCTTAGTTGATTGGTTTTGGAAGACTGGATTATATATCCTTTTGTATATAAGCTTAAGTTTGAAAGCGATAAAGTCGTGTGTTTTCTAAAAATACGACTTTTCGTCCTTAAATTCTGCAACTTCACCACAGCAAACGAAACGCACAAACAAACAAAAGACTCGCAAAAACGTTTATACCCCTCTCAGAAAAGTGTCGCATCCTGAACCCGTGATAATTAATTTAACGAGCTACACTAATCTGGCGTCAGTGCAACTCATAAAAGAATACTTGGCACAAACGATAGTCGTCCCGGCTTGATTAATGCATGATGTTGAGCTTTCATATTCCGATCTACGAGCCACTATAAAGCCACGAACCTTCAGTGCTGTTTAATCGTAATCCGTGTCATTTCTCGCTTAGCTGTGGCTTCGCTAGCGGATTTTCTATTGTAAGAAAGAGTGGAATCCACAAAGTATTCGAGTACAGAAGATCTACTTAACACTCTCGCGAAATTTCACTAAAAGTATCACGAAAGAGTCCATCATCCTTAACCGCTTCATCGCTTAACATCGGTTAAATAAGTAGTGTTTCAAACCCGAGTCTATTAAAAAGTGTGTATCTGGGGTTCAGTCTAATCACTGCAGGCCCAGATTCTCAGGTCTCTTGCTAAATTCAAATATTTTTTTATTTCGTATACAATCCTAAACCAACTCCAAGCTTGTTCAAGTTGGATTTACTGTACCTTTCCGTTCTGCAGCATATCGTTCCAGGAGCGAGCGCAGTCCACGTCTCGCTCATTCCTCGCTTAGCTGTCCATCCAACTCTACTTTAATGGCGGTCCGCTGGAGAGGCGGATAATTTAAAATACCTACATAGCTCTCACTGGCCAGCTCTTAGCTGACTGCGGTTGAAAGGTACACTCGGATTCTTGCATATAACTCCCGAAGTTAAAAGGGTTCAGGATATTTAATTTAAAGTTTTTATTTCGTGGTCTGGCAGAGAAGAGTATGTATGATACCTATTAAACGCAGCGTGTTATCCGAATGGAGTGTGATGTGTTGGTGTATTTTGATTATTTTAAGTCTGTTTTCGCCGGTGACTTAAAAAGTTCATTTGACTTTTAGTTTGCCTAATGAAATACATACAAGAATGAAAAATACCTACGTTACTTAGGTAAAGAATTTCATGCTGTAGAAACTTGAAGCGCAGCGTACAAAACAATTTCACAACAGAAACTTAAAGAATCGTATAAAATCGGAGAGCTAAATCAATTTTAGACACAATACACTACCGGCATGGTACAATTTTAAAAGCATAGTTTAAAACTGAAACGGAATCGTTCCCCACTCTGCTAGGGGTGGAATCATGAATCTTGCTCTCGTAAACCGAAGGAAATTGCTTGCTAAAAGTTTCCGAATTTATAGCGTATTTGTACGTCCGAACTGGTGTTGCAGGATTAGACACATTCGTCGCTATCGGGGATACACTCGTGACTTACCTGACTTCTTGTTTTATAGTTTTAATTCTAGTTTTGTCTGTTAGGTTTGAAGCTTATAGTTTTAGGGATTTAACAGATTTTTCTGTTACGTGATTTCTAAAAGCATGACTTTCATGGAGTTCATAAAATCGCTTGTATAATAGTAAGATTTGGTATTAAGAAACTCGTAAAGATGGCAGTTGTAAAGTGCTGGTAAGTTTAATTAGGCTTCAATTCGGACAGGTTAAAGTAGGGTAGCTTGATTAAATTACGGTGATTATTCTTCCATAAGAAGATAAAATAATTATCACAATTTACGATGAAATAGCCATCAGATCAGCCAGTAACTGAATGCGATCAATCGATATCCGTAATGAGATATTGAAATATAATTAACTACGCAACCCAATCGGAATCATTTTCATTTGGCATCCAAAACCGATAACTATTACCATTGAAGTTACATTGCGGGCTGCTAATATAAATGGGTATACTATGGCCCTATTTCTGCCCGTAATGTGTTGCTAACAATAAGTTAGTGCTGGCTACCCGGTTTTATCTGGCTGACCAGCGGGGTTGAGTGAATCCAGCACATTACTCAGTCCAGTGCCGCAATTTACATAATTAACCAACTTCCTAGCGACTTTCGCATCTACCTTGATATATCTCGGTGGAAATGTGTAAGTACCCTACGAACGTAATTTTGTGTCCTGTGTAGGTATTTGGCTGTGGAGTGGATTTGTGTCTTTTTTCATGGTAGGTCATTACCTAACTAATGTTGTTTTGGATTTAAGTAGTGAATGGTGGGTTGTAGTTTAATTTATCAAAATGTCACTTTTAAGTAGGTACTCGTAGCTAGTTAAAGTGTTTTTATATGCAAGTTAAAGAAACATTGAGATACAAATGATTTGTATACCTACTGACATCTTCTAGTAGATAACATCACGCATGTCATTGTGTTCCCCGAAGCTTTAGACAGAAGTACACCCACAGTAACTACGCCCACATTTCGCCAGTTATGTATAAGTCCCATGTCCATAAGGGGTCAGTCTATTGCCATCCGGGCAATAAATCCAGACTTCGGGCTGCTACTGAGATATTCCAGATGAAAAAACCCGACCCGGGCGGGAATCTTCTAGATCTTATAATTGTATTATCTTTTCATTTAAGTAATTTTACGTGGTTATCGGGCCCAAAAAAGTAGAGTAAGAATGTTAGAACAAGTAGGTAATAGACAAGACATATTGTTGTTTAATCCAAATCTTCATTCAAAAGAAATAAACAGAACAAGAAATGTAATAGAAATACGTTATCATTACACTTTTACAGCGAAAAGGTTCTTTCCTGTTGCGCACATTATTTATTTAAATCACTCGTAATGTCGGTGGTACTGGCTGATGTTGGCACAATTTATAGGCCTGTATCACGACGGTTTTATAAACCAGACGAGATTAGCAAATACTTGGAGTTTATTGAAGTATTTTGTCGTCTTTGTCGAAGATATTAGGGTAATTTCAGTGGAATTTCACGGTATTTTAACTTGAACATCTTTGCTTAGTAATGCCATTAGGCAGATGATGGTAATGAGTCTTGATGATTTTGCGGCATTTTAGAGATAAAGTCCTCTAGATCGTATTTCGGCCATGGGGGCCAATCTCTACGATGACTAGCCTTCCTTCGGCATAGTGCAAACACTGTCATCCCTCACTCTCGTAGACCGGTGTGACGGCAATCCGACACGACCGAAGAGAGATCAAACGCAGGACCAACGGCTTAACGTGCTTTTCGAGTCACGGGGGTGTATCACACCGCCAACTTCCAAACTCCGGGCTATTAGGGCTAGGTTTCAGAGGTACACATTACCTCAAATACTGCAGCAGGTAGGTACGTTTTTTATTATAGGTAGCAAAAATTCCCACCTCCTAAGACCAACCTTATCAGAAAAGCTTAGAACTTTAAAACATATTAATCGCTTATTTGCCTTTTAGAGGCAAATCAGTATTGAAATTCTGTAATACACAGCAAAAGAGACGACTCTATAAGGGAATAACAATTAAATTAAGGATTCCAATTTAATTCATTCAGATCTCAATTTATAAATCAATTGATTTCTTTAATTGAATTATTGATCAATCAGGTTGGAGTATCCTACCTACTTGATTTTAAATGAGAAATAAAAAAACTCCAATTAAAAATCCTCTCGGATAATTAATCCACAGAATTCCGTTTTGTGGAAAAACGTTTAAAACTTTTGGGTTCGAAATGAATCTGCAATTTTATTTTAATAATTTATGTTACTTTTTGAATTATTATTTTTTATGAAAAAAATACATGAAATATTATATTCTTACTGTTTACAAGACTACTCTAAAACTAGTTATAAATAAAGAAAACTCTAAAAAAATCGGCCAATCGGACGGGTTGCGTACCTACCACAAGGCAAAAACCGCCGAAAAAAATACATCCCTTCTTATTTTTAACTTAATTTTATAGCGGCAGAAGAAATCCATTCCCTGTGATAAACTTCAACTGTCTAACTATTGAAATGAAATGAAATGATTTTATTTTGTAAGTAGGTTTGTACAAACACGTTTACACGTCAATCATGTTTTTTTTTAAATTGGATGAAGTTGGCGTTTCCTATCTGACTACTCTGAGAAGAAAGGCCGAAACAAACTCAGAGGTCACAGTCTCTTTTAAAGTCCAGACATAATCTTGGTCAGGTTATATGAAGACCATGTAGATCGATGTCTGAGGTGGTCTTTTGAGGAGAGAACCACACAGATTGAGAGGACCTGTCCAGTCAGTGCACGCATTTGTCAAAAATCGTGCAGCTCAACTCAAGACTTAAGGAGCTCAACGATTCGACGAACAATACCAAAGAAAGGACATTTGGGTAGGCCGCATAAATTACTCAAACGGCTAGATCATGAAAAAAAAACGTATTACGGTTCATAAGATACAGCTCGCTGACGGACAGACGGACGCGACGGGCGGACAGCGGAGGCTTAGTAATAGGATCCCGTAATGGATAAAAAAAAATACCAAATGGTAGAACGTAGGTAGGTACTTGGAACCAAAAATTAGATACCTACTTACCTACATTTTGTAAAAATAAAATATTTCTATTAATACATCAAATCTTGACCGACATTCTATTACCAATCCTACGCAAAATATATCAAACATTGTCCTATACCTAATCCTTATTTCCTATCATGAGGCTCCGCGTAAGTGCCACACCGTGTGCCCCTAAATTCGCATCTACCCACATATACACTGTCAAACGGCTTATTCCACAAATCCCCATTGGTTTAAAATTAAAATACAAGCGACATATTATTTAATAACCATGAAGGCTTTACTTATGGAGGTTAGGACTCATTGATTTTTTTTTATTATCAATAAATTAAAGTACTTAATGGTTCATAAAAGAAAAACACAGTTTTAAAATTATGAATAAAATCTCTAAAGTTTTAAAATTTCAGCGGGATTGTCCGAAAGGGTTACCGTTGGCCCGGAACATAAAGGGCTAAGGAAGGAACACGCGTGGGTTTTAGTCAGTAAGAGTCTGACACTCCCTTCCGCTCTACCCAGAGCGGGAAAGGTCATTTGATGAATTTCCATAAAAAAAAAAAAAGTTTTAAAATTGTAAATAAAATGTCTTATTACCTAATACATAAAATAGCGATATTAGATAATCGCGACTACTGTTAAAGCAGATACATTCTCTACCTCCAGATACCCACAAAGCAAGAACTTCATAGTACGATGCATCTTCAGGCAACGAAGTGAGAAGCTTCATTAAGATTTGGATTCTTTTTTGCCACTCGTGTTTTGATTTTTTTGTTCCCTGCTTCAACTAAATTAGTACCTACACCGACCCCAAGTAACGTTCTGGTACAGACGCCAGCACATCAAGCTACTACAATCTGTCAAAATTCTTTAATAGATTTGCAACTTCATCGCTAAAACATAAGGTTCTAAGTTGATTGGGAAAATTTGACAGTTTCGGGTAGCTTGTTTCGGGTGCTGGCGTCTGTACATTGAAAAAATAGAATATTTTCTATCCAATTTTCACAGAATAATTTTTGTTTTTGGATTCTAAATGGAGAGAATTTTGACTAAAACATAGAATTATCTTTAATTTAAGGAAACAAACGTTAGCACTTAGAGAGTAATTTTAACGTCGCCTACTCCAGAAAGCTTTTATGGGAAGCCTTAAATATAAAGCTTTTTGGTACTTATTAGCTGTTATTTTTACTTTAATAATAGGTACCTAGGCCTACTTTTACTTTATTTAAGGTTTTGCCAGTTGTGAGAAAGGCCGTTTTGTCAAAACAGTATTCGCTTGCTTTGTTCTTGTAAAAGCGATGATCTAAGGATCTGTTTTAGATTTCAGCTTTACTGTGCATTATTTACATGGAATCTCCAATACACCTTTTGTATTTTCACCGAGATGATGTTTATCCTAAACCAAACTTTCCTCTTACCTATAAAGCATCAAAAATAACCTCAAATAAAGCTGTTCCTGTTCACACCCCAATAAATTTACATAAAGCTAGGTACACAATAGCCATATAACCGTACAGCCGTAACAGCCAAAAGAGCACTGAACCACTCAACGAACAGATTTAACTGGCAAAAAGTTTATCAGGAATGGGCGGGACGGGCCGTGTAGATTTCAGTACAAATGTCAAGCCATACCGCTGCGGTCGCGCCCGCCGCAAAACACGGCTAAATGCCGCTCTTGTGGGCCCCACTTTATAGTGGGCGACGTTTTGGAATAAAACTGAAGACTTTGTTTGACTTTTTGATGTTTCATTCAAGTTCAGTCACGAATATTTGAGTTTGTAGTTTTTGATTCAGGCTTTTTAAGGATTAACATTCACATGCACACACCATTTTCAGAATTCACCAATATAATTTATACTAACGTTTGCTCTGAATATCTCTTGCAATGGATAGCTATTGTTGATTTCTCTTAATTACACCAATCGAAATTTCGAGTGTGCAACACAATTAGAGTAGGTACCTACATAGGTAAGTATCTGCTCGTCATTATTCCAGAAATCCACGATGTAACGTTCCGTTGTAAACTTTGAAACTGAAGGCTTTATTATCCTCATCTGTAAATGAGGCCAGTGCAGAATGTTTACGTGAAATGTAGATTCAAACATCAAGCGATGTGCGGTTGCCATGGCCGCAAAACACCGCAAGGATCGCTGGCCAGCGGCGGCTGATGCGGCGGTGGACGGTGTGCTACCTGCTTTAAATCGTTTAAATGTCCTTTTGACTTACAGTTGGTGACGCGCTTGCGTTGTTTATAGTGACCACGCTTTCTGTATTTATTTTTGTCTATCCTGATTTCGCAATACACAAATAATTTTTCATTTCTCATGCTCGGAAAGTAGTGTTTGTTTGATCCGAATAGCGGGTGGAAGACGCTGCTTCCCACCTTAGGGCGGGAACGACTCATAGTAATTGCTTCCCTCTCTAGGGCGGGAATGAATTTTAAAAATAGAACTAAATTTGCTTAGGTAGTCAGCTACGTTTTTTTTTTTTTTAATAATTAAGAAAATTGTCTAGGTCTTCTGAGTTTATAAACAGCCAATGTTAATTTAAAAAAAAACTTAGTAAGCGGGACGGCCCGCCGCGGCGGTGAACAGAATCTACCTACTTATGTGGCTGTGACGCGGTGTGTTCCATATTTCAAATTTAAAAGAGACTATTAAATAGGTAGTATTCATGTTCATGTCATCAATAAATATTTAAAAAAACTACTATTTTTTACTTTCCTTATATTCGAAATGAAAAGTAGAGTGTTTAACGCGGGTGAAAGACATCAATTCCCACTCGGACTATAGCCGCTTGCATAACAATCTACTATAACTGAAGAGTTTTCGTGTAGGCTTTTTCTTGTTTGCCAATGCGATGCTGGAAATACATTTCACAGATATCTCCAACCATAAAAACAGAAACATGTTTAGACACGCAGGCTTTTTAGAAAACCGCACATACCTTGCTATTGTGCTAAAATGCACCAACATATTGTGCAAAAACTAACACGGCTTTACCCCAATTTTTTTTGTTCACGCTAGTTGGCAGTGTTGCCACACATTCAACTCGTATGAAACCCCAACTTTGTATTTTTTCCCGCTGGTCACGCCAGCAGCACTGACGCCCAAAGACAATGGGCATACGCCCCTTTAACAATAAATCATGCCATGATTAATGAACCAAATAAGACAGGGGTTCACTTTGGTAATCATATCACCGTGTAAGTTGGTCGATACAAAAGAACGATGTTTCTTCAAAGGATAATTTAAAGAGCTGTATTAAGCGGCACAAAAGGTTTTACAAACTAGCTGTCGGGCGACTAACAAGTGAAAAAGCGTTTCGTGACCGTCCTGTTTTGTGACTTGCGTCTGACCGAAAGTTCCACATCATTCGGATAAGCTGGTTGCAAAGTGAGCGATTATTGACATTTGGACCAAGGCTTTTCAATATTTCTTTGGCACTCTCGTTTCTATGGCTGGGTTTTGTTGGACTGCTAGGTATAGTCCTAAGCCTCAGACCAAATAAAAAGCCAAGACATAGCACTGCGAACAATACAGTGAAGCATGCAAACTACACCTCCGCTCTGTGCATACACGCTCACACGCACACATTTACAATCAAACTACACCTCACTATGTGCACACATGTTTACGAAACCGGCTTCACTTACTGTTGACAGCCTGTCTTGGTTTTTATTTGGTCTGAGTTCTAAGCAGTTTTTTGTTTAACTTTTGTAATTGATCGTTGTAGGCGGCGCGGCGTTCTGTAGTTTCTGCCTATCCCCATGGGAAAAAAGCGTGAGTCTATTCAAATTTATGTTGGCAGCTGATGTTCTTTCAAGTTAAAAAAATATCAACTTTATTTCAATGGTAGGTAATTATGTTGATTTCAGGGACTAGCACTAGGTATTGAAAAAGTTAAATTTTTTTTAGAAGTTGTAGCGTAATCTGAACTTATGTAGGAATTAAAATTATTTTTCCACTAATTCATATTTGTTATTATTTTTCCACTAATTCATATTTGTTTACATTTTGGCAATTAAATCGTGAACGCAGATTATGTAGGTATTATTCCAAATTGCCGCAAACATTATGTGCTAAATACTGGATAGGTAGGTACTTTCTGCCCAATAAATAAATTGACATGGCTTTTGGTTTAAAAAAATCTTTACGCCCTGCATAAATAGACATTTTACGTAAAACCAAAATGAAACGTGTTTTTTTTGCAGCGGTAAACTTATATACCAATTTATTTTTACCGAATGCCAAGTTCGAAGCCATTCTTTATTAATGTCCTGTCGACATTTCGCCCTGGTGGCCGTTGCTTTAAATTTAAAATTTAAATTCGCAAGTTTTAATACTAAATAAAAAGAGTTTAATATATTATTGAATATTGCAAATGCGGGAAAGCACGTTTATTTTGTGTGTTCTGAGGTAATAAATAAATGTACCTACAGTTTATATCTTTTACATTATGTATTTTTTAAAACTTTATTGTCCAGTTCGGATATTATAATACCTATCATTATTTTTTTCAAGCCCTATCGTTAGAAATTCGCAGTATGGTTACGAAACAATAAAAATACTTCCAGACTACTTGCTCTAACTGAATAAGATCCCACCCATAGCTAACTTTTTCTAAATTCCCATACAAAATGTTGCCATCAAGTAAAACCTCCGTTAGCTATGTGTTGCCTGTCCTTTCATTGTTCTTTTCTTTCCTCTATGATAAACTTTCGTCCCGGGCGAGGAAGTGGGGTGTTTTATGCCCGTGTCAAATGTCCCGCCTATTTAGCCTTTGTTTTACTCCGCGAAGTATATAGTTTTTCGCCGCCGCCGGTCTTATTTTCTACCTGTTGATGTTAGTTGGTTTTTAATTCATGTTTTAGTTTTTTCAGCATCTTTTTCAGTAAAATGGTCGATGGTCATGAATTTGATAGCACTGCAAGCTATCAAATTCAAGCAAGCTTTTTAAGAAATTGCTTAGCTTTTTAGGGATTTCATGAATCGAGTGATGACACAGTTTTGGCTATTGTGCTTACGTAGTTGCTAAACGATGATAATAAACAAATAAACGAAAATAACACAACAAAAAAAGGAAAAGACGAAAACAAACGACAAACGATAACAACGGAAAAACTAATAAACGAAACAAGGTATATAAACGAATTAGGTGTTCCAACTTGATTAAAACTGCTGAGCCTTATGTTACATGAACAGTAACAACCAACCAACCAGTAGTAACCAAAATAAATAAAGTTAAGTACCTACTTAAAAATATTATATCCAAGAAACTTATTACCGGGTTCTTCTGACGTGTAAACAACACTAATACATAATGGAGTAGTGCAGTACCTTTCTCCGTAGCAAATTGAAACGGATTACTAGTGATGTTCTTGAAAACAGATTACTTGGTGCACGGAGCACAGGCACTAACATTTCATGTAGGTATATCTTCCTTATACAGTTATGTATAGTAGTTTCATAGAGGAAGTAATCTCTGGAAACCTAGCAGAGATTTAGATGATACACTTCGCACTTCGAGTTTGTAAAGATTTTGGTACCTAAAAAGCCCAAGTGCTGAGCTTACGAATACTTACCATTTGATTTTTGATTACCCTTGCTATTGTTATTTTCTTTTACTATCTCGCAAGATTATAAACTATCGAAAAATTGTGAACGGCAACAAACCATTTACAATTTAACGCATTATTTTTCGATAGTTTATAATATGTCCATGGCATACCGACAAATTGTAAACTGATATCAAACATTTATCAGCATGCGACCGACCGCACTTTGCGCTTTACTTCTTCTTTTTTTTTTTTCTTCTTTGGTCGGGGTGCCCTGGCTTACTGCGACCAATTCGGCTACCGCCAAGACCGACAAATCAGGGTCAGTTCACAATTTTAAGGATGATAAAATCGGATAGATTATGAACCTTGTCGGTAAATGCAGGTTCGTTCACAATTTGACGGTTTGACATGGATAGATAATAAACTATCGAAAATGAATACGTTATATTGTAAGCACATATTATGGTACAGTTTTCAATCTCGCGAGATAAATTAAAAATTATCGGTGTTCACAATCATACAGTGACATAAATACCTATTTGAAACACTAACAAACTACCGTTCAATAACAGGAATGTCCTAAAGTTACACCTCACCTTAAGACATCCCATTATTAGTTAAACAAGAAACACTAAGCTAATATCACAAATCGTGACTAGGGTGTCAATGCTGCAATAATACTGCCGGCTGTACGTGGCGGCGGTGACAAACAGATCGGGAGGTGTCCGGATATTCCCAATTTCCGTGTTCCGTGGTGTCACCTCGCCGGATTTATGTCACAGTTGCGGGTAGACGGATGACGTCGAAGCGACCTGTTGGCCGGGACTGCGAACTACGAATATTCGCAAGCGTTGCGCTCTGCAGAACGGACGTGTGCTTACTGCTTAGTTATATGGCTTGGGTTTTAGGTTTTGATTTATATCTTGTATCGTTCCTTTTGTGCGCCCAGTGCGTATTGGATATAATATCTACTTTGACTAGAACTAAATCTAAATCAAAGCGAGTAAAAATAAATCCAAATCAAAGCGAGTAAAGATCAAGACAAGTACAGCAAGGGACTTTTTGTTCAAAGGGATTACTAAAATATGTTACTAACAAGGGCAAAAGTTTATAATCACATAACATGAATAATATTTAAAGCTAGGTAACATGAGTTTAAAAAGCACCCACATCGTTTGAAACAATTCTGTTTCCACAAATGATTTGGATCCAATTTTATTTGAAAAGCTAAATTGAAACATATCGGATTGAATTTCTAAACTGAACTTTTTTATAAGTCCATAAACCGCCCATATTTTATACTCCATCTACTTTCACAAATGCGAAAGTCCGGGAGCATTGTTTACTTTTAATATCAGCTGTGATATCATTCCATACAGGAGGGTGGAGGCTCAGCGCCTAGTCCTGTTTATTATATTTATCACGAAACAAGAGAACGCAGAAGGTATATACATATACTCCAGAATTTACGCGGTTAGCAAGGGGTGAAAAAATGTATCGGTTTTTGTAATTGCAGATTGCAGCCTTTGAAATTTATCGAATGTATCTAAATCAGAAATATTGTGGGTATAATCTGATAAAACAGACGATTAAAATAACCAAATAATCAGATTCGAAAACAACTGTCATCAGAATAGAAAGAAATTATATAGCCAAAGCCTAATAATAATTAAAAAAATGCTTATAAAAGTCATCGCTGTTGTTCCAACAGCATGAAACAATTGTTCTTTAGCGATACATTTTGTGTTATTTGAAATCTTTGAAGAGCCTTTGTTTGCTGCGTGTTGTTGAGAGTCGACATTCTGCGTTAATCCATTTACCGTATGAACGCCCAAAAAAGGTAATGGAATAACAAAATGATTGTGCACACCGAAGCGGGCCCACATTCATGTTGTTTTCATAAATTGCACTCTGTTTGATACGATCCTTTAAATATTTAACATATAGCGGTAGGATTGGAAGCTGTCCTATTCAGATAAAAGTTTTTTCGTGCTTAATCCACTACCCATGGTTACTTTTTTTTTTTTATTTGAATTAGTTTCGGAAACTCTGGAGGGACATATTTTAAGCTATGCTAATAATATTGCAGCTTTAAAGGTGCAGGTGCTTCCTCAGAAGTATTTTCTGAAAAGGATACATAAAGTAGAAAAAATAGAATTTATATGCTTAGAGGTTATCAGATTTGAAAGCGACTTCTGAATATTATTTAAGTATTTAAAAAAAAAATATAAGTCGTACCTATTACGTTTTTAATCCAATGTTTCGTTTTGCATGCCGAATTGTAAAAAAATGCTGGATTGCAACAACTCTTTAAAATCCTCAAAAATCCTTTGCACATTTTTTACACTTTAGCCGTCCAAATAAATTAATTTCACAAGTACCTACCCACATTTTACTCGCGTCTGGTTCATATTGTGATTTATACCATTCGGCAGATGGATGGGGCCCGCGTTGACCCCGCGACCCCCCGACATAAATTCTTACATTTAGCAGACTGTCACAAAGTGAAATAATGTGTCCTGCAATGGAATTATTTTGACACGTTTCGTACTGTAGTTAGGAGTTTTGGTTCAATTGATTATGATGTTTGGATGGATAACGGGTTACTACATTTAGTGATAAAAGTTGATTCGATCATAGCGTTGATAGACCGGCCGATTGCCGGTAACGAGTGGCATGGAGTAGGCAAGCTTCTCTAACGTTCTGGTTACCTGGTAGTTGGCCCCGAGTATCTATAGGTATATCTGCCTGGTAGAGGCTAATTATAACTTAATTCAGTAAGTTCAGATTAAGAGTAACTTAGAATGTGTCAAAAAATTTCAAAATAACAAATTCTTTTTGGCTGAAGTCATAAAAGTTTTTCCTTATATTAATACACACCCTTACCGTATTACACCTTGAAATATGCCGAGTCATTGTATTTTTAACAGTAATGATTTGTGTCAGTTAACACCGTGTCTGACTGTATTGTAGGTATGCCATTGTTCGCTGTGACAGCTGGCTGTGCAAAATGACAAGAAGGAATACGCCGTTGTGTGCACGCTACAAAAGGTGTAATAATGACATTGTATATTATATTGTTAAGATTTCTTGTTGTGCCGTCTTTAGCTTTACACACGCTGAACAGTGTTGTGTTGACGCTTTTTGGAAATGTTGGTTAACATGCTTTATTTAAATTGGGTAAGCCCAAAAATGAATGAATGTTATTCATAAAACATAAAAATAGACCACCGTAAAAATAAAATGAGTCAAATAGTGCTTCATTTCAAAAGTTATTTTTTGACAGCTGTTAGATTAATACAAGTTCTGTTATAAGTCTACAAGACGTAACTTTGTAGTGTGGGACAAAATATTAAAAAAAAAAAATAATTTATTTTATAATAAGCTTATTAAGTACAATAGTGTAAATATGACGAATTATTTAATTAAAATCTCTAACTAGGATGGCGTGTTAGTCGACAGTCGCCCGAGCCTGGTCGTTTGTTTTTGACTCCAACTTTTGTCTGTCCGCCGCGAGCTTTAGTGATTCTAGTAAAAAAATAACTGATTGGAAGATGTTCTCGGTATACTTAAGTTTTGAAGAGTAATGATTTACCTACGACAACGATATTTTCTTGTCTGTTATTTTCAATTTTTTAATAATTTAAAATCGAATACAAAAGATTCTGTTAAAAGGTATTTAGAAATATTTCACATTGTTCAAATAGCCACTACTCACCGAATAAATTCATAAATAAAACAGATAGGTATTGTATAGGGATTTAACTGGAACTTCAAAAATGGTGATTCAGGACCTAATATGTATTAAAACTGGCCAAGTGCGAGTCGGACTCGCACTTGGCCAGAAAAAAACACACGTTTGTTGTATGGGAGCCCTCCTTAAATATTTATTTTATTTTGTTTTTAGTATTTGTTATAGCGGCAACAGAAATACATAATTTGTGAAAATTTCAACCGTCTAGCTATCGCGGTTCTTGAGATACAGCCTGGTGACAGACAGACGGACGGACGGACAGACAGCGAAGTCTTAGTAATAGGGTCCCGTTTGTACCCCTTGGGTACGGAACCCTAAAAAGTAGGAAATAGAAAACCTAAAGGGTTAAACAAAAACACGTCAAAACCAATTGCTGTCAATTCATATATAGATAAGGGAGTACTCCGGTCATTGTGTCGTAAACATAATATACAAAATAATTACATTTGAAAATCAAATGTCGATGACGGGAAACAATAAAATTACTCAAGTGATTATAAGTCGCTCCGCCATTGCTCAATGTTTGCTACATTAGGTTGTGTTGCCATGCATATAAAAATGACACTGTTTCGGAAGGTAAAATAAGTCACACAGACAGTTGGAAAGCAGATTATATTTATGTGATTCATACATTTGCAATTTTTTTTTGTCACTGAAAAATAAACCGAAATATAACATGTATTTCAGCAATGAAGTACCTATATTATTTTCAATTTCAATTCCAATACGTGATTTTCATTTCCTAAAGGATTTATGCGATCAACTGTTTTTTATCAAAAATGTACCTACCTACCTAACCTACCTTACAAAAAAAGCCGTAGGTATATCCCCATCAATTTGTATATTGTCACCTGGCAACTCTAAGCCGCTGTCATTTGTGATCGTTGACAGCGCGTAATTGCTGTAATTGACGTTAGAAGGATCATACGCAATGACACCTAAATGCGTACCACATACCTTCTTATGTACAGTCAACAAAAGAGATAAGTATGCAGGATCGTCGGATATATTTGAAGTTTAGTAAGAAACCGATGGATGTTGTCGACTGAAATTTAATTTGATAAATGAGCCGTTTGTTTTCTATGAATAAAATAAAATTTTATTCGAGAACATCCATCGGTTCCTTAATAAACTTCAACTATATCCGACGATCCTGTATACTTTTCTCTTTTGTTGACTGTACCTATAGATTGATGGTATAGGTAGGTAGATTGTGGTTTGAGGGTAATTGTAACCACAATGTGTTGGATATTCTCGATTTAGAGTTAATCTTGATTTTCTCCAGAAAATGATTAATAAATATAGCTTCCGCTGTCCGTCGGTCCGTCCGTCCGTCTGTCTCTCTGTCAGCGGGCTACTCGTACCTATATCTCATGATTTATGAACCATCATAGGTATATAGTTGAAATTATCGCAGAGTGCGCATTTTTGTTGTTATTGTAACAACAAATAATAGAAATAAAAAAGTAGGGAAAATAAAGGTGGTCCACATACAAGAAACGGGTTTTTGTCGGCGTTTTTTGCCTTGTCGTAGGTACGGAACCCTTGCGAGTTCGACTTGACCGGTTTTTTATAATTGGACTCCTAAGTAGGTACCTATATTTCTGAGATACGTTTAGACAAAATGCGTTATCCTACATACGAATGTATTTACTCGCGTTTCCCACCGAAACAGTGATTCATAAAATTCAAAAGAATGTAGCATGTTTTAATAAGTTTAGCTAATGAATCTTGGTTTCTAGGAAAAGGAAATGTTTCTCGTGTTTAGGTAGGTACAAACGCCAGCACATCAAGCTACTACAATCTGTCAAATTTCTTTAATAGATTTTCAACTTTATCGCTAAAGCATAAGGTTCAAAGTTGATTGGGAAAGTTTGACAGTTTCGGGTAGCTTGATGTGCTGGCGTCCATTAATTATTGAGCTCGTCTCCAGAATAAGGTAAAATCTGGAACTCTATTAAGTAAAAAAATATATGCAAAATAACTTCCCAAAAGTGGACGAACAATCTTGTCTTTTAATTAGGCATTACATTCTGGGAATCTTACATTATAATCTGTCGTCGCTTTTAAAATGAAAACCTCCTCCTTTTTTGAAGTCGGCTAAAAAGTAATTAGCTTTGTTATAATATTTCAGTCTGTTGACAGTTTAAAGTTATGTTTAATTACTGTTATCACGAAATCCGTGTCACATGTCCACTAGTTATGTTGAATAGTTTCAGTTAAATAACTTGATTTAATGTAGCGAGTGACGACAAACTAAAAATACCGGGCAAGAGCGAGTCGGACTCGCGCACCGAGGGTTCCGCACCATCATGTTTTTAAATTTTCATCGGCAAGGCCTATATTCGTCAGAGAATTTTAAGACTGCACTGCGGTGTAGAATATTGCAGTTTTATGTCAGCGCCATCTCTTGACCGATAGTGGAACTAATGTAACTTTTGTTGATGATTTCTGAAAAAATGTACTATTTAGAGACTTCTGTTTATTTTTCCTTTAATCTTTACATAAACTTCTATCACGTAGAATAATTTCAGATTTATCTCTTTGCAAACTTCGGAGATAAGGGGGGCGGGGGGGTGGTATTTTTTTACATTTTTCATCAAAAGTCGAAAACTATGCGGCCTTAAAAAATAAAAAAATGTTTGAGATTGTGCAAACTGCGCTCTTTCATATGATACCCCACATGCCCTAGTAGCCCCACTTCCAATTTTTCAGACCCCCTTTCAGTCCCTGTTGCAAAAAATATATATTTATATATATTTTTATTTCTTTCTTATTTGCAAAATAGTTGGGCAAACGTCACCTAAAACTAATCCAAATTTCAAGTTGATGGCATTAGTTGCTCTTGAGATATCCAGCTGTAACAGACAGATAGACTGAGTCTCACCATAAGGGTTCCGTTTTACCATATTGGTACGGAACCCTTAAAGAAAGGCAGTGTGAAAGATTAATTTTGTTGTCATAAATTCGGTCACATTCTAAGGGCGAATTTCATCATGGTTTAACGGCCCTTAGTTGTAGTGATTATGCATTCTGCTGATTGGATATTTATGGCTTGAACTTAATAAGGCCCAGAATTGCTTCACACTTTGGGACAAAAACTACTTAATCAAAATTGACGTGCGCAGGAAAATGCAATTAAAGGCGTTAATAGCAATTTATATCGCATCGTTTATGGTCACTCCTAGCTTACCATCTGTTTCAGCTGCTTCATTTTTAAAGAGGGTGTCAAAATGTTTCGTTCGCTTTGCAATGCAATTAAAATATTTAGTTCACTTAAAAACAGTTTAATCTTAGTTACCTACCTATAATAGAGCCAGGAATTTGAGATAATTTTCAAGTTATGGAACAACAAAATGAATGTCATACTTAAAAAACTTCAAATTCCATTGCAACCAAAAACTTATTAGAACCTTTATATTATGCAATGCTTTATATAATATGCAATGTAATTTTTTAGGGTTCCGCACGCGCACCCAAATGGCGCCAACGGGACCCTATTACTAAGGCTCAGCTGTCCGTCCGTTTGTCTGTCACGGGACTCTAGTTTTTGAACCGTAATAGTTAGACACTTGAAAATTCACATCGTGTACTACTATAGCCGCTATAACAAATAATAAAAAATAAAGTTCAAAGTTAAAGGGACCTCCCCATACAAGAAACTTGTTTAGTGTTTAATAAGTATTGTACGGTCGTATGCGAGTCCGACTCGCACTTGGCCAGTTTTATGTTTTCCTCTAGGTAATATCTTAATTATTTGGACACATGTTAAAATAACGTAAATGTTACTTAGATAATGGCGTTATAACTGGGTACTTGGATTCTTGGTACATATCCTAGAATTAGTAGCTTCAACGTTGAAGAATGAGTAATCCATTATTGTCAATCAATTTGATTGCTACCTTAGTAAAATAGTGGTGCTCCATTCGATCAATTCGATTAGTGTAATGGTGAGTTATCTGTGGATTAATGGTTATTGTCTCTACCTTTAATACTTAAAACTTTATTACTTTGTAACTTTTTTGTTTCTTTGTAAATGGTTCTTATGGATACACATACATAAACTCGGTGTAAGGGTGTAAAGTTTACTCATACTCTATAGAAAAGGGAGGATCCTCCGACCAGACGGGTGTTGTGTCACACAAATACTAAAAACAGAATAAAATAAAATATTTAAGGGTCGTAGGAAAGGGACATTTTGAGAAAGGGACATTTTGGGAAAGGGACATTTTGAGAAAGGGACATTTGGGGTAGGGGACATTTTGGGAAATGGACGTTTCGGGAAAGGGACCTTCTGGGAAATGGACATTATGGGGAGGGGACATTTCGGGAAAGGGACTATTTGAAACCGAGGAACATTTTGGGAAAGGGACATTCTGAGCCTGAACCGAGTCCGATTCGCACTTGGCCAGTTTTAATTTGTATATCGTCAGAAAAGGCGATAAAAAATAGGTACCTATGTGGTATAATTTATTGCATATTATTATAATTATGTGGTTTCCATAGTAAAAAAATGGTCTATAAGTAGGTACCCTACTTAGAGACCATTTTTGTTAGAAGTGAGATATCCTATCACATACAAAAATTAGAAATAGGCAATACGTTGGTTTGAGCTCTTAGTTAGTCTGAATTTCAGAATTCCTTGTAATGAAATTGTTTAAGTTTGCTAAAACTTAAAAGGCCTTAAAACAATAAACCCACCTGCACTGGTTATAAAGCTAAATAATGATGGCGTTGTTAAATATTAAGTGCATTACCCATAAACTTGGTTTCGGCCTGTATGGGGCTGATTGGCCATAAAGCCACCTCCAAGTATGGCCTCGTTGCTAATTATAAGCAGTCTCTAGGATATTTAACAATTTCATTTATTATTAGACCTTTTATGAATAAAATGTCTATTAGTTGGAAAAACATTAGCTTTGTTAGGATGTTTTAGGCTATCAATTGCAAAAAGATTTTTTCAAATCCGACTGGTATTCCAGAGATTTGCGCGTTCAAACAAACAAAAACTTCAGCTTTATTATTAATAAAGAACTAAAGATGAAGAAACGGTTAACATATTATACACTCGGCGTAGTTAACGAGTAATGACTAGCGTCACTGAATCCCACAAGACAGATCAACTGACTGAATCGAGACTAACGTTAACACAAAGACGGATCAAGTCATTGACGCCAAAAACTAGGTCAAGTAAAGCATAGTGACGTCATCGGGCTCCCGCGTCACGTCCCATCTAGAGTCCTAGCTTCCGATATCATTGCTTCAAGCACATCGTTATGGAGCGGTCGACTTCTGTTTATCGGCGATGCCGCGAGACAGACGTGACCGATTTTTTGACGAACTGCGAAAATGATTTTAGATTTGATAGACAGTTCAAGAAACAAGAAAGCTACTCCTTTATTTATGGAGGAGTCTTTGTTGCGTCTTCAATTGTGTTTGATTTTAGTAAAAATCTTTAGATTATTAAAGTTTTTTCTCTTTCTGTCACCGTCATGTGTCAGATTCAACCTCATAATAATAAGACTGTATACTTTTAAATATCAGTGGTCCTTAGGTTTTTTGTTCATAATTATAATCGGTCTTTACATTCTCTTTGCTCAAATCATCAGGCAGACATATCTCAGTCACACATTGACCTATTTCCGATAATGATTAACTTCTATCATTATGTCATATTGGTTTCAGTTCAATCTGGGAGCACAGAACGTGACTGATTTATATAGGCATAACACAATTATTTCGCAATTCTCATTGTTTTGTGCAGTTGTGCAGCTTGCGGAATGGCGAGCACAATTTAATATCAAATTCTGTTGTTTCGAAATATGAATTTATATGAAATATGGTTATCTTTTTGTTAAAATTATGATCAGTTGTTCAGATTAATAAATAACATAAGTACAGAAATAGGCAGGTACCTATATGAAGAATTTATTTACTTATAGGTGCTAATTGTTCCCTCCAATATTTGACCACCATCTTTTCTAGGGAAGTACCTACTCTTGAGCAATGGACACGTTCATTCCTGAATGAATTGATGCTGATTGAGTCTTTAGTATACGAAAGAGAGTGTACGAAATTCAAATTGTAACATGTAACTGTCGTAGGTACTATTATAGCATGTTAAGTAATACGTACGCTAATTCGCACTCCCAAAATCCAAATAATTTTAAATACAGTGTCATATCCAAAAAGTTACGAAAATATTTCGGAGCAAAAGTTAAGGGTTCACGGAAGAGTTCCAGAAAATTTTCACATTGAAATTCACATTAAAAGTTAATAACGAACGTAACTTTTGTCTATGATTGGATTATGTTAAGTCAGCGTACAGCCTAACGAGGCTGAGATTGTTATCAGCATAATCATTTGAGGGATAAGGCGAGAGGAATCGCATTATTTGGCGGTTTTTGAGTAGGGAAATTTATTTATTTGCCCAATTTATCACTAAATATTCTGTTGACATTACAATATATTAGGCCGCCAGTAAGTCACAATAGCGCCCGTACTAGTTGATACTGTATTACAGTATATTATTATATTACAGTTATTAGTGCTTGTTTGATTAAGGGCTGATTTTTCCATGCCAGATAACTTTTATTCGAGGAATAAAATTGATGTTTGACAGTTTTTGTATGAAATAACTGTCAAAATATCAAAATTATTCCTCGAATAAAGTTATTAGATGATTGAAAAATCAGCTCTTTGAAAATTATAAAAAGATCAACAATGTTAGAGGTACGAAGCTCACAAAGCTTTCGTTTGTATTTTGGCGCCCAACAGAGACCAAATCTACGCATTGGCGCCCAACAGAGATGATCTTTTTCTAAAGATTTTTAGGTTAAAAGGAAAACTATTCGATTCATGTAAGGTCACATTATTTACCAATCGCGTATTATTCCACAAAAATAATAATACTACTATAATAATATGCTATTTAAAGTTCAGGACCAAACATCTTGAAAAAATAAACTTGTAATCGCATTTATATCCGTTTGAATGCCGACATAATATTAATAATTTTCCAGATTACTCCGTGGGAATTGACTCTTCAATTCGAATTTCAGAATTCAGTGTGTGTAGGAAAACTCATATAGAATGCATAAACGCTGTGAACCGACTTCATAAGCAGCTGATTTAAAATTATAATTTACGAGAGGCACCCGCGGTGGTTGTTACAGTTCCGTTATAATTTGAAAGCGATGACAAAACCTTGATACATGACAATAATTTGTATGCTAATGTTCGACATGTTTGGGATTCTAGATGGTAATGTTGACCTGGTGACGTCAGAAGTGTTGATACGGGAGATCAAGGAGTTGCTTAGGATCAAAAGTTGTTGTTGTTTGAAATTAAGTCGAGATACTGGTGTACAATGTATGCTTTTGATTTGAATATGATTTTTAAAAAAATGAGTCAATTGCCACTACAACAATTCAAAAAGAATCCCGTTACAGATGTACAGACGCCAGCACATCAAGTTACTACAATCTGTCAGATTTCTTTAATAGATTTTCGACTTTATTGCTAAAGCATAAGGTTCAAGGATGATTGGGAAAATCTGACAGTTTCGGGTAGGTTGACCTGCTGGCGTCTGTACATAGTTGACATCGGTGAGCCTTTCATTCATTTTGTAATTTATTATTACGAGATAGTCTATTTATGACTACCTTAGTCGACGCTATAGTTAAGAAAGATTGTAATTGCCTTACATACCTAAATGTCTGTGGTATGTTACAAAAAGGACTTTGAATTCATTTATTCAAAATAGGCTGAGATCAGCATTTTTCAGATGTCAAAATTCACAATAGACAGCCCCCAAAACTCCCACCCTTTACTGAACAGGAATTGTTTGAAAAGTATGTAACTCAAAATATTTAAATTAGAGCCTAGAAAGGTCTAACTCTTAATTTAACTTCCAGTTGAACATTTTTATATTAAGGTGAATGGGTATTGGTAGACCGCGAATTTCAAATTTTCTTACGTTTTTTGCAATTTGCAGATTATAATTTTCTAAATATGTACCTGTTATTGTCGCGAATCATATTTTGATCAAGATACAACCTGACACTGACCTGCAAATTGCAAAAAACGTAAGAACATTTGAATATTGCGGTCTACCACTACCCATTCACCTTAAAGCGAAGGAAATGACAAAAAATATACTTCCGAGGATTTCGGTCTTAAATTATAAACTGTTCTACACTAACGAAGCCACTGAAAACGTTTTTCAAATTAATGCAAGCGACGGCGACGTGCGTCATGAAAAAAGGTTCGAGTGAACGTGAATCGGGGTAATATAATATCGGGATTTTTGATACGGTACTAACAAGGTTTGCGAAACCACGGAAATGCTAAATTGGGACTAAAGTTCTCGACTTACGCGAACTCGTAGTATACAGGAAAATTATGTTATATTTAACTTCATTACTCGAGTTCATCTCAGCAAAATATCTAGTTTCAGAGTACATATTGTCTGAAGTATCTGCGATGTTGTGGAGTTTGAATTTTTCGAGAAGTCGCCCCGGGGCTGGGTATGTTAATTCTGTTGTTGTGTACTTTAGAAACTTTGTGATGTTGACACACGTATCATGAGCTTCAACAAAAAACCTTTTGTATATCGGACGCCATAATTTAGCCCCCTTATTTTAACATTCAAATCGTAAAGGAGGCATCCAATATTCATTTCAGTTAGAAAGAAAACAGTAGGGACCAGAGACACTTTTTTGTTTGGCTCAATATTTCTGACATAATTTCTAAAATTATACAGTAATGCCTTTTAATCTATGAAGTATCATAATTTATGTATGGACAGACCCATAAATAGAAGTATAGCCAAAGCTATGGCGAGTAATCCATCAAATGTTTTTGTTGTTTCCTAATAAAGTTATCGAGTGAGATTATTGTGCTCTCACGATAGCAATAATCTAACGATTTATTTATACTAGATAACATTTCGGATCAATGGACCGTTTTATTGAGGGGACTGTGTTTAGATACAAACCCACATCAAACAGTCTTGGTCCTTATAAATACGAAGTATCTCTCTCATATTTCAGAAAAAATAAGGAACCAGAAGCATTATCTTCGATCGGAAGAACCAATTCTTCAGCTTCTAACACAACTACCTATATAGGGTGGTCGTGGTCCAAATAGTGACGTCAAAAAAAATAGATTCGATATACCTAGGGGTATTCGAAAATACCCCATGTATGTTCCGCGATTTTTTGATAGTTTAGGAGATAATTATGAATATTTTTTTTAATTTTTTCGGAAATTCTTCGGGGACATCTAAAAATTTATAGCTTTTTTTCGACAAGCTCTTTTTATGTTTTTTTTTTTGCGATGCGACTATCATGAAAAACCCTGTCATTTGTAGTGCAAGATACAATTTTTTTTTATCGAAAGTGAGTTTGCATTCTTACGATTAAAAGTTTAAAATATATAGATCGATTAAAAGTTTGAGTTGGAATAGTAGAATCTGAAATATTTGTTAACATTTATAAAATTGAAAAAAAAAAAAAAAAACCAAAAAATCGACCTTAAGAATGTAAATTTCTCACTTTCGATAAAAAAAAAAAATTATAAATTTTAAGTAATACTTTTTTTTTTATTGACGTCATTATTTGGACTACTCTGTATATTGTTTCTGTAATATTGATATAATGTTATTGTACCTATGGATCTTGTAATCTGAATTAAAATATATTTTATGTTTTATTTATAAATTTTACCATGACGACCATTTCATTTTTAACACTGACTTCTTTTTACGCTGCAATTAATTGACTACTTCAGCTGGCCTTTATTATGCCATCCATGCCAATACTTTGTGTGTGAGTGATATTGACAATAGAATCTATCAAGGCCTATCCCGGACGGCAAACAACCCTAGGCTCACATGAAAGGACTTTCACTTAAAATAAACATCTTTGTTGCTTTCATCTATGATACAATACCTAAATGTTATTTAGGTCTACATATACTACGGTATATATATTTGTGATGTCATTATGTCTGTTTCTATAGTGTAATCTGCTCTGAGTGCTATGATATTAGGTACTTTGTGGATGGACAGTAGTTATTACGACATGTGTGACGGGTAGTCTATAATTTGTGAGCGTTAAAAGGAACTTCTTGTCTTTGAGGGTAGTTAGGACTTTTTAATTAACACGACTTTTATCAACTTTATTTAATAAATTTTTTGTAAAACCAGAATATTTGAAATTATCAATTTTGTAGTTAGCTTAAAAGTTCGTTTTGAAACAGTATTGGATAGTCTGGGCCGATTTCAGTTTTGAAATTAATTAATTATCCTTTTGTCCGACCTAGGTCAATACTGCCTAAAACATTTAAACCTTAAATCTATCTCTATCGTGATCGTAAATTAATTTGGGTTGTATAAGAAATAACTTTGTACCTAACATAAGTTTGGCTACCTTTTCAACAATGAAAATCCCTTTTAAGAAATTTGTAGTTATATTATTTTAACTTCAGACTTAAATAGGTCCTTTGAGTAAGTGTTTCTGAAATATCTGACGTGAGTAGTTATCGTTTTTTTTTATGTTAGCCTACATTGTGTCCCACTGCTCGGCAAAGACCTCCCCTTTTCCCTTCCAAGCCATGTCTTGTGCGATCGTCTGGCCATGTTGCCCCTGCAAACGTTACCAGAGTGACGATCTTTGCCCATCTCTCCGGGTGCATTCGTGAGACGTGTCAGGCCCACTCCTACTTCAGCCTGTCTGTTTTTTCTTCAACATCCGCTACTTACTTGGATTATGGAGCGCAGCTGGTGTTTCTATTATAGTTATCATTATCAGATTAATATTTGAAGAGATTCCTGTTTATAATTTCGCTTTTAGTTATTATGAAATACGTTTTTCTTTATTTTTTATGAATAGATAATATGGATACTATTCCATCTTGTTTGTATCAACATATTTCTTTACTGGGTATTGTTTTGTGAAACTCCGACTATTACATGTACCTACTTTGGAAAAGTTTTTATCCGATTTTTTTAATCAAAAACCAAATAATAGTAACAATAAAATCTTACTGCCATATTACCAAAGATTTCTCCAATCAAAAGACATTCCCAGACAAAATCGCCGTAACATCCCACGTTAATCGAAAACCCGGCAAAAACGTTATTATTTTTTAAAACTTCCCATAAATCTATCCAGCGGTTAGGAAGTGTAAACATAACTGGATGAAAACACCGCAACGCATAAACCATTAGCTTACCCATTAAAATTATGTTGGGATCATAGTCATCATTGTATAATTTTATGAGCGGGGGAACAAGCTTCGTAGAGTCAACAATGAAAAATATTTATCTGATTTATTTATTGAAGTATTCGAGTGGGGATGAGAGATACTCGGCAGGGGTGGCAGTTTTTCGGAACGCGGATCTCAGCAAAGAATGTGTGCTATTACATTTTTGGAATTTTTGGACACTGCAAAGTCATGGTTTAGGTACTTACTGTTAGAGTGATCGATTAAACTGCACTTTATTAGTTTCCTATTTTCACGAACGTCTGAAAAAAAATATATTGCTTGCTATTATGATCTTTGTTAAACAATTTATGGGTTTGTAAAAAGGCCTTCTATTTATCTATATCTATCTCTATAGCTATCTAAAAGACTGGTAAAAAAAAACAAAAAAAAGACGACGTTCTTCTAATTAAACTTTTCATTACAACTAAGTACTGCTATTATTAACTTTTTCTCAACACTAAAGGGTACACAACACAATAAAGTGGCACCCCTGCCACAGGTACTGAACAGGGCTCGCGCCCTCCGCGACTCGAACTGATAACGCACGGTTCGACACGCACCTGCGAATCTCTGGAGGTGGCTTTATTTTAATACTTATAAGTTGTCAGCCATCTTTTTATAATGACGCGGCAGTTTTAGCGCAGATCCAGAGTTATGAGACCGCGAGTCATTCGGTGATGGGGACCAAAATATATTAAGAGAAAGGGGTGCTATAAATGATGATGAATAAAACTTATTAAGGGAACAAAGACCACGGAATTAAATAAATTTGAAAACAGGAGATAGAATGATAAATAATACATCCCATGCTGATTTCGTCTACGGTGAATATTGTTATTTCTGTCGACTATAGGTTACGAGGCTAAGTAATAACAGCCGTATCGGTCGATCGTTAAGGTTAAGCTGAGCTTAACGCGGTCGGTTTGTGGATGGGTGACCATCTTTACATACCAAGACCCCTCCGTGCCTCCGAAAGCACGTTAAGCCGTTGATCCTGGCTGTTATTCTTGGATCTTTGACAGTCGTTAGGTCATCAGAAGCCCGAAAGTCTGGTAACCAGCTTACCAAGGGGTAGGTATCGTGTTACCCAGTAACTGGGTTGTGGAGGTCAGATAGGCAGTCGTTCCATGTAAAACACTAGTATTCAGCTGCATCCGGTTAGACTGGAAGCCGACCCCAACGTAGTTGGGAAAAGGGTAGGCGGATTGATCGAATTTGCTGATTTCGGCTATACGGTGACTAAATTGTTGTTTCTGACGACACATAAGCCACATAAGAGCACATGCTCGTTTCTACACGAACATAAATGTAGAGAACAGCTGATTTTTTTTTGCGATTTCAGGTTTGGTCCCATAATAAAAGTTGTTCATAATGATGAATACAATGACCTCTTAAGAGGTTGTTAATGTTTTACCAATAACCCTGTATAGTTTAATAATCTTCACAAATTAATAGGGACTATAGGACTTAAAAGGGATTTTAATGATTATAACTCTGCAAATACATACTTATTTTGTTCAACGTACAACCTGACACTGACCTGCAGATTGCAAAAAACTAAATTTGAATTTCAATGATTATAACTCTGCAAATACATACTTATTTTAATGATTATAACTCTGCAAATACATACTTATTTTGTTCAACGTACAACCTGACACTGACCTGCAGATTGCAAAAAACTAAATTTGAATTTCGCGGGCTACACTGACGTTGCCCCCAGGAAAGTTAGTTATTGATTTAGGTATGAAGACCTCTATCTGAGAGCAACCTTGGCACCTATTATTAAAGCCGGAAAGCTACCCCACTGCGCCATTAAACTCGTCATTTATTCACTCAGTATAAAAAGCTGTACATGAAGGGAAAACTTCTGAAAGTCCATCCAATGTTGTGACTTTGTGACGTGCTGAATATTTAAACGTCGACCGCGAGAATTCTTTGCGAGTTTTTTTTTTGCCACCATTGCCCCATTTGCCACCAACTTTTGGTCAGGCTGTTTATGTAATCAAATCAAATAATTTATTTACAAGGTAACGCTTCCGTAAGTAGAAAAAGTTGACTTTTGTATTATTTATTGCTGATGTCAGTTTGGTGTGAAAAAAGTTAGGTAAAAAAAACCCACCTCTCCGGGGTGATAAAGGACTATGAAAATAATATCAAAAGTATCTGCAAGCAGTAGGTAGGTACCTCTCTATTATAATGCACTATCACCAATGTTTCAGCAAACTCAATTACTAAAATTTAACTTCAATTCTTATTACAGCTGTCATTCTTTGAAACTTCTTTATCGTAATGATCGTAACGCCTAAAGTCGTAGTGGTTGAATCTTTACAACCATTAATTTTCCCAACTGTATTTAGCAACATTTTTAAAATGAAATGTTTACTAAATAACAAAAAATAACAGGATTATTTCATGCGGTAACTGTTCTGAAAAACAGAACACTAATTACCCATGCGGCTAGTGTTGTGACCATTCTGCCGGGTGCCGGACGTCCGATCTAAACTTATGCCGGATACGGACATGCGGCTAAATATACAGTTTAATTATTCATCTTGCAACAGCATCATGAGCTGGCAATTGTAATGTTTCTAATTTGAATTTGTGGTGTTTTGTCATCAAATGGCTGGCCAATTGTAAGTATAAACGAAATTCTTATTAATTAATAAGTACGGTTTACCATTGCGTATGGTGTGTGAGGGAGTTGTTAGCATTATTATAGGTGCGGTCTAATAAAAATGATCTCGTATATCATAATGTTAATAAGACGTTACAAGAATAAATATTTGGTTGTATGTAGATAAAGTACTTTTTTTTTTGTCAGGGGGAAACCTTCAAAAGGCACCCGACCTCCGGGGACGGAGGTCGGGGAGTGTGGGATTTTTACCTCACTAAAACCACCCCGGTGAAGATAAAGTACCTACGTTTCACAGAAAAAAAATAAGAATAAATAAAGAACGAATACCTAGGTTATTTACAAAAAAAAATTCAGATCACTCTCTATTTTTCCAGCCAATTACACTTAGGTAATTAAAAATAAATCTTACCCAAATACAAACTAAGTAACAAATCATCCAGCATCACAACCCCGTCTCCAAGGTACAATCTTCTTAGTTTAACGGGTCATAATTTACCAATGAGTTTGCTCTAAATACGGCCACTATCGGTATACGGGAACACGGCCGTTTTATTGCGCCCTACGGCAGCGGTAGTGTTGCCAAGCGATCGGCAATCGCCGGAATGTCCATACTTATGGGGTTATTAATGAGTTTTGTGGTTGAGGCGTAATTTGGGTTATAATTGTGGATCTTTCGAATGGATATTTGGGTTAATTTTAGGTTGCAAGTTGTACTGTGGCTCTCATTGTTGTTTTATAAGTTCGAACACATTATAATAATTATATACCTAGTAGTAGACAGAGAAGAAAACAAGCAGGTAGGTATTATTAATATGAATTTAGATTAATTTCTTTAGCTACAATGACGAATAGACATCCATGAATACGTTGAAAATAAACTACCTAATTGAAATATGAATATTAATCTGCATCTTTTGTATCTATTCAAATCTGGCTTGAACCTACACATATTCGCCTAAATTAACTTTGTATCGTCCTGTTTTATAAAAGACCCATTTAAACTCTCGATTGTACGAATGCAGTTACCAAAACGCGTTAGTCCGTTGGCTTGTGTCATTTCCAAATAAAAAGTTTTCCCCTATAGGCACTGAACGCTTTGGTATTACCAGGAACAAAAAAAAATAGGACTATTGGTATAAAGTTTAGGATATCCAGGGAAACGTTCCCACTTTTATTATTGATAAAAAAGTTATGGCAAACTGAACAATCTATGAAACCATTTGCAATGGCCGACATTTTTTTATTCAGGCACTTGTTATTGATTCTGACCAATCAAAATCACTGTTATTTTATTCATGTTTTTGTGTGAAAATTCAGGAAAATACAACTAACTTTTTTGTGCAGATACTAGTATATTTTTATTTACTGTGGCCAATTAAAACCACTAATATTTTGTCCATGTTTTTATGTTATGTTGTTAAAAACAAGGGATATCCTATTTTCGCAGTGAGTTATAAACTCTGCGTAGGTATCTATTAACAAAATAATAGTCTCATTATAACAGTTATTTATAGGGGCCACCTTACTTTTATCTCTATGCTTATATTTAATTTACGAAGCAAACTTTGCGTTCATTTTGAGTGCTTCAAATTTTTCGTAGATCGCGATAGCTCTGCTAATTTGTTTTTTAATATCCATTATCTGCGGAGGGCTTTTTCAACAAATAAAGGTGTTAAAATCAACAAATTTCATACTGGCTCGTAAATTTCACAAACGATACCATCAATATTGTTCTACGGCTTTTATTTTTTGTTTTGAATAGTCTCTGTTACCTTATACAAGATCAGCTTGTAATGGTTTCACTTTAGGGCTTTTCGCACGTAGAAAAAAAAACTAGAAAAAACTGGCCAAGTGCGAGTCGGACTCGCACACGAAGGGTTCCGTACCACAAGGCAAAAACGCCGAAAAAAACACGTTCGTTGTATGGGAGCCCCCCTTAAATATTTATTTTATTTTAATTTTATTATTAAAGTAAAAATACAACTGAGTATTTTGTGAATATTTCAAGTAGAAATTTTCACACGAGTATGTATTTGTATTGCCGTTATAACAAGAAATAATATAAAGTTAACAACAAAGGACCTTTCTATACAAGAAAAGTGTTATTTTTCGGCGTTTTTGCCTTGTGGTGCGGACTCGCACACCGAAGGGGCGTTTGCGACTCTGACTCCTACTTGGCCATTTTTTTTCTATACGTTTCTAACATAAGCTTTTAACATTCTTTTAATATTAAGACAGACTTAGTTCATTGATAGTAGGTACTGCGCTATTAAGGGTAGGTACCCTCTTTTATTCTTCAACTTTAAAAAAAAACAAATACTCATACTCTTTAATAGCTTCTCCAAGACATTTGAAGTTCTAAAAGAAAATAGTTTCTGAATGTTTTACAAATTCACTCGAAGAAAGTTTCAAACTTGGGTAAGTAGACACTGAACACATTGTTTTTGCATCAGCTCTGAGGGGAATAAACCCTTGTCAGAGGTTGGCTTCAAAGGCGTGACATTATACAGGGTGGTGAATTGACGTACATAAATATGCCAACGTTAAAAATAATTTTGATAAGATCCAAATAAAGTTTCACATGGGTGGTTTTAATAACATTGAATTTACTAAAAAGATCTGTCGAATATTATGATTTTTGTGAAAGTTATTAGGGTCTCATAAAGCAATCCAATCAGCCTAACCTTTTCACAACGTATATGTTGGAGTCGGCTTCTAGACCGACCGGATGCTCCTAGGTACCAGTAGCGACTGCCTATCTGACCTCCACAACGCAGTTACTGGGTAACACGATACGATTAGGGTCTCTAAAGCGATAGCTTTTCAGTGTCCAAAATCAAGCCTGGATTATTTTGAAGAACATTAAATTAATGAGGTTAGTCTTTGGGTCACCCTGTACTATGGGTACTATACAGAGGGTACTGCAATATTAAACAAGTCAGCTTGTTTCATATTCAAACTGCAATAAAAACTTATTTCATATATTACTGTTATTGTAAAACTTAGTGCGTAGAGTTACTATGAACGCGGTTGTCGAATGGTTGTCTAGCGGGAATAAAGTCTAGAGCCACAATATATCCCGCTGCGGGATATATTGTGGCTCTAGACTTTATGCCACGAAATGTATGACGGCTGCAAGAAATGTTTCGATTGTTAACTATAAGATAGTAGGTATAGATATAATGGATATATACAGGGTTATTGGTAAAACATTAACAACCTCTTAAGAGGTCATTGTACTCATCATTATGAACAACTTTTACTATGGGACCAAACCTGGAATCGCGAAAAAAAAATCTGCTGTTCCCTACATTTTGACGAGTTATACGAACATAAATGTAGGGAACAGCTAATTTTTTTTTCGCCATTTCAGGTTTGGTCCAATAGTAAAAGTTGTTCATAATGATGGAGGATGTAACGAATATCATGATGATGCGAGTAGTGGGTAGATAGATAAGTAGCTGCTATAGTATTATTATCTCATGAAGCGACGACGACGAAAGTTGTTCATAATGATGAGTACAATGACCTCTTAAGAGGTTGTTAATGTTTTACCAATAATCCTGTGTAGCTATATCCATCGGATATCTGGTTCTGTCTATTATGATTCATAATGTTATCCTTTTATGATTCTGCCAAAGTGGCCGTTTGGCCCCTGGTCTTATTATTCGATGATAATATGCTAATAACCACTTTAGGATGATGACTTAAGACTACGTGTGTCTAAGTAATAATGATTAATATCAGTAATTGTGTTATCACGATTATGCATAATTATTTTAATTAATTGACTGTCAGATAAATCTTAATCCAATGCAATAATTGAAACAAAGCAGTGTTAGTTAAATTAGCATAAGTAGGTAGGTACGTCCTTATCTTGTATATTGTTGCTGCATGCAGCAAGAGTGTCCATGGAGTTTCTTGCCCGTTCTTCTCCATAGGTACCGAAACTTTGGAATGGGCAACTAGCTTCATATTTTCTGACTGACCGACTTCTTGACAATTTAAAATTGCCTGTAAATGGTTTAATTGAAATAAATGCTTTGAGTTTGAGTTTGAGAAGATACCTCTAAAAACTTTCTTCTCGCTATAAAAACCATACTAATACCTACATACACTCATTCTGATTTTTTGTCAGATTATTCTACAAGCAACGTACTAAAGTACTAGTGTTTTAATTTTTTAGTCCAAACAATAGATTTTTTCATATTTTGCAATAAATTACCAGCGTTGTGTCATCCCGCTTCTCTTTCTTTTCTATGCAGTCCGATAGTGACCGCGCTTTAGGTCATGTAGTCCCCGTATCAGTTAAAAATATGTTATCACACAAGTCATACTTAAAATGAAATACACCTAAAACGTTAACAACCATGTCACTCAAAACTTACACAATTAAACCTACTTAAATGCTCAACACTAAAAACGGAGCTCTAACTTACTGCAAAACGTAGTTTAATTTACGCGCAAGTAATCAACAGTGGCCAGACCGCCTCTAAATTCTAACATAACATTCAACGATTCATAATTTATTCGCAAACTCATCAGTGTAACATCCACAATGGTTGAAGTACATTGCGCGCTGAACGAACAATGGCCCGCGATATAAGTGCACTAAACGAGCAAGTTAGTGCAATCGCTTGGATACGTTTGTGCAGCCAGGTTTAAGGTAACTACAGATATAGATAGACCTAGATAACGCAAGTGTCACGTTCTGTATGAAAACTATTATTACATGCGTGATGTTATGTTATCTTATGATGTAAGAATAGTCTAGAAATTTCTTGTACCCTCACGTCGTTCTCGCTTAGCGTTCTTTCTGATTTTTTTTCTTTTTTCTCGGCTCCTAAGGGTCATAGCGAGATATTAATATAGCCTATAGCCTTTCTCAAGAATTAGGCTATCAAGTGCAAAAAGATTTTTTCAAATTCGACTGGTAGTTAGTTCCAAAGATTAGCGCGTTCAAACAAACGAACATTTCAGATTTATTATTAGTATAGATTTCCTTATACTTATGAAATGTGTTCCTTGCTTATGGTATGTACTTTAAACGTCTGAACTTGACAGTAAACTGCCTATACACAGGCGGTCTCATTAATCTCTTACAATTTGATAAATAGTTAAACCAGCATTTTAACCCTTTACCAACATAATTATACCAATAAGTTACCTATAGAAGATACAAATACATTTATGAGAATATTTGATAATAATTTGAAATGGTCTAAATTATTTAAATGCAAATATATTTATCAATTAAACCGACTACATACACACGATTTATTTATCAATTAGAATAGGTAACTAAATTAAAATAATTTTAACTAAAAGCTGATATTATTCATATATTCAAACACCACTATGATGAATGAATGGCAAAGTAACGTACATTATATTCAATTTAAATCCCGCTCCGCCACCGAGAATGTGCCACTCCACGCCTTACGGGTGTGTGCATTCAAAAGTAGGGTAGTAGGAATGTAAGTACTGCTTTCGTGATGTTCACGCCTGTATCCAAAGCAGTCCTCAGCCGACTTGAACACTTATTTTATTTGCAAAATCAAAATAAATGTAGTATAAGTGAGTTTTTATTAGTTTTTCACAAGTTTGAAGTGCTGCTGCCTTTAGACACTTGCAATACTTCTAGAGGAGTGAAGTATCGATGCGTTGTCAATCTTAGAAATAAGATTTGTGGTGTTCACTATGATCTTTTATTAGGGGCTTAGGGTTTAAAGTAAAACTACCAGATTATCAGTAAGTAAGTAACACCACAACCTAAAGGACACGTCCAGTCGCCACGGACTGTAAAGCGTGACTCACTCACAGAACACTAACGCCCTAGGTGGGGACTGACCCGAGCAGTGTTGCCATTGGGTTGTGCGCTATATTTAATAGTACATCTGTACTGTACATCACAAGGTTGAAATATATCTTGTACCTGTAATTCTACCAAACTATGAGTAAGATTCTTGTCGATTGTTATAACTAAGGAGGTGTGTATGCGGCGTCTCTTCACAGACAATGGCTCACCTCCCATCTTGCGCCGCCCGCCCTGTCACCTGCACACGAGTGGACCTAATGGCTGCGTCAGCGAACGGTATTCGTTTTGTTAAATTTTGGGTAAAAAAAAAAAGCTATATTTATATATTTTCGTGTTATTATCGACACGCTAAGAAGAAGATGAAAAAGGCAGGCTCTTTTGCACTGCTGGCGTTGCTTCTTTTCGTCATCCATCAACCAAACACTTCAGTCTGCAAAAACTATGAATGTCCTATCCGAAATGCTTGCCTGAAGTCGCTAGTCAAAACAACTAACAAAACAAATTCTCGTTTATATGTCTAAACCCTCACATTACCTACAAAGCTGCCACATTGAATGAATTTAGCATATCATCGCCTTAACGCCACCACGCAATGTCGGAAGTATTCCAGTTTGCATCCAATTACGATGTATCTGACAAAAGCCGGAAGAGTGACGGTCGTGCGAAAAGGATATAAGATTAAGTAAGCTTTGCGTTTTTGTTGTGACAATAGTGCTGTCCTTTTCTCGCAAGTGCTTATTGTTTGTTCTTCTGCATGACATCCTGCAATAAATCTTCTTCTTGAAGTGCGCTGTTGAAGAACGTAACTGTACCGTACCTACTTCGTCTCAACGGCTAAAGTTCTTTTTTTTTTTATAAAAACAACTAGCGACGCGCGTGCTTCGCATGGTTTTTAAGGCCTTGACAAAACATCGAGGTTACTTTTATTATAATATGTAGGTATAATATAAAAAAAAAATCTTTAAATTAACCTTTTGATCGCCCCACGTCAAAAAATCAAAAACGTGCCCTTGGCGTCAAAGTCTGTCATATTGTAGTCGAACCGTGGCGTGCTGGGCAAATTTTGGTTTGTCATCAGATCTAATAAGACTGTGGCGGTCAAAAGGTTAAGGTTCATCATTTTCATTTTATTTCTTTGCAAACATGTTAAAACCGCATCAACGCGGTCCTATAGAGACAGACACGAAAAACGACTTTAATTTATTAAATTATTTATAAAAGAGGCAACCTTTACATGGCCAAGGTCAATCGTTTAGGCTAGTGAAAGTCACGATCACGAGGCCAAAATTCTCAGTAAAAGCTGAATAAAAAAAATACATTGAACATCAAAAGCTTCCTTACATCTGAAAGGTTTAACTAAGAGCTACAAATGGCTTTTGCTTAAGCCAATCCTGGTCTAGTCTTAATGTAAGGTAAGTAATGAAGCCAAGCCAAGATTGCGAGAAGGAAGATTTATTTCTCGATTTTCGTAACCTTAACGTACCTGTTAGTCGGGCTCTTGAAATCAATTCAACGATTAAATCCTTCGTTTAGTTTTGAGGCGGTGAGAAGGAGAAGCATTGCTTGTTAAATAGCTAGGGCTTCTTGAGCTGATTTTCAGAATCAGCTCGTTGAATACTAGTAAGTAGCTCATGTATAGGTTATTAATTATTTAATAGAGATGACAACAGCCGCAGGGGTCGATAGAAGTAAGCTACGCTTGACACGGTAGGTTCGTAGATGGGTGCACATATCCATTACATATCGAGACCCTTTCGTGCCTCGGAAAGCACATTAAGCCTTTGGTCCCGGCTGTCATTAGTAGATCTTTGACAGTCGTTACGGGTAGCCAGAAGCCTTAAAATCTTACCAAGGGGTATCGTGTAACTGGGTTGTGGAGGTCAGATAGGCAGTCGCTCCATGTATAATATTTATTTTCAGCTGTATCCAGGTAGACTGGAAGCCGACCCTAAAAATTGTTGGGGAAAGGTTAGAATCTTATTGCTAGTGCACGAGCGTTTGAATTTGAAATGAAAAGCAGAACACCACTTCTTCGTTAAGCTCTGTTTAGTTTCTCTACCTAACAATCAATTGACGAATTCATAAACTTTCATAGACGCAATAAAATAAAGAACTAAGGGCAGTTGCACACAACGTTCTCCAACAAAAGGGGCGCGAAACGTTTCAACAATCCAATAACAGTGTCGCCGAGCGATTCATAGGTATTATTCAGCAATTCCGCGCCGACACACTTTTCAATTTCATTCACTCACTCTTTTGCTCCCTCCGATAATATTGACCTCTCAGTAATATGTGTGTTTTATTAATGGAGCTGCGTACTTGCGCGTAAGTGCTAAACCATTCGTTCTGCGTTTTGTTTTCTCCCCTCTTGTGTGTTTTTTATTAGCTCTGCGTACGTGGGAGATTGGATATGCGAGTGTTTGCCGCGAAAATAGGTATGGGATCGGGGCTTGTCGGGAATGTTCGGCTTTGGGCATTATACAATTTTGGCTTTTATGTAGCTTAACTTTGATAATTTTTTATGAAATTAAACAAACAGAGTCTGTTAAAAAAGTGATTTTAGAAGTTTGGCGAATTCAAATTAAATAAAAATAGTGCCTATTCAGATTTAGCCATTAAATCAGAATAATAAGGCAAGGAAACCTTCCAAATCTTTTCCACTAAGAAGCTCTTTATTCAAAAAAACACATAGGTAGGTACGTTACGGTACGGTGTATTTTGATGAACAACAAAGCATATTCTATCTACGCTTATTATACGTTATCTATAAAAAAACAAGCAAAACATGTCCCCATTTTAATAGCATTCACCTCGATTGGGTGTGTGTACATTGAACGCCTTTTAGGGACTCGCTTCCATTGAAAACGCTTTTACAATATTTACTGATGTTTTGTTCCTTAAAAAGTTTTCATATTATATCACGCCTACGTATTTTAAGCCTATTAATGCGATGCGGACTGGAGTAATTGTGTACCCTGCTTTATATATTGCTCGAGGACGCATGAGTTGTTTATTGTAGTACGGTACGAGTAAGTATAATTATGTTGGTAGTTTAATGTGAAGATTTTGATTTTATTTCGGGTGTAGATAATGTATAAGTAGGTAACTAAATCAGAGTTCAGCTCTTTATCTGTAATCAGCCTAACCTATCAACGTCCATCGCCAAGTATTTCGGCCTCCCAGGAGATTCTAATCTAAAGAAATACCTTCTAATTAGTTTTATTTTAGAATAAAACTGCCTATACTAAAAATAGCAGACCGTAGGGCTTAAATAAGTGTATTTTCAAATAGTTTCGTATTTCTGCCACTACTATCAACAGAATTGACTAAGGCTACGTACGCGCTGACAGTCTGACAGGTGTCATGCTTAGCGTATAGAGCTTACCGAGTCACCTTGCGAGTAGTGAAGAGAAACGAACGTACCTACTAGAATTTTCGCATGGCGCCTTCGCTAGTCGCCTCTTTTTTTTTTGTTGTCTGGGGTAAGTATACCTTCAAAAGGCACCCGATCTCCGAGGAGGGTGGTCGGGCAGTGTTATTTTTACCTCACCAAAACCACCCCGGTGATCACCATCAGCACATAGGGGTGGTCCCGGTTCCTCTTAAAAGACCAATTCCGGAAGCCCCCCTTGCAACGCCTGTAAGGCACGTCCCTGGGGAGACTGTAAAGGGGCCTCCCCTGAGCCTCGCTTTGCACGGCAGCACGTGACCACTGTGCCACCATCTTTCCTGGGGTCACTTGGTGATCGGACAGAGTCCCCACTCTGTGCGCCCGCGACCCCATTCGCTGGTCGCCTAGCGTGTATCGAACAGATGTTAAGTCACTAGGCGCTAAGGAGGCCACCTGTCAGTGCGTACGTAGCCAAAAGGTTTTCGAACTTATGGCAATCCATTACATTTTTGACTTTTCCATCATTATTCTCGCTGATAGAATGTCACTTTGTCCAGGCCCTCTGTTTATAAAAACGTGCATCTAAGAAGTTCTACAACTTTAATTCAATTTTTGTTTTACAATTGCAGCATAAAAAAGAAATCGCGCGAAAATCTTTAGCTCCAGTCAGACGGTCCGTCCATATCTTTCACGCGGACGTCCAAATAAACAATCCAAAACAACATTAATTTAGAAGTTCAGCAACGAGCGAGTGTTCATCACGGACTCGTTGAAACATTGTTTTTATCGTCCTCATCGCCACTGATAGACGTTTGTTTCTTCGGGCTCCGGTCGTGCCGAAGCGTACCGATGTAAATTGTACCCTAAAAGTTTGCGAAGGTTGTTTATTAAATTACCGGAGCGTACGAATCGAGTGTTGTGACTCTGTAGTTTCAGGTGTGTGGAGAGAGGTGTCGGTGTCCCCTTTGTATTGATATTTTGCTTTTGGACCCTTTGGTTCGTAGTACAAAGACCCCTCCGTGTCTCGGAAAGCAAGTTAAGCCCTGTTAAGCCGTTAACTCCCGGCTGTCATTCCTAGATCTGTGACAGTCGTTACGGGTCGTCAGAAGCCCGAAAGTCTGACAACCAGTCTTACCAAAGGGTATCGTATTACCCAATAAGTGGGTTGTAGAGGTCAGATAGGCAGTCACTCCATGTAAAATACTGGTATTCAGCTGCATCCGGTTAGACTGGGAGCCGACCCCAACATAGTTGAGAAAACGCTTGGCAGGTGATGATGGTTCGTAGGTAAGGGCATACCAGTATTTTACATAGAGTGACTGCCTATCTGACCTTCACAACCCAGTTACTGCGTAATTCTATACCCCTTGGTTAACAAACACTGGTTGTCAAAGTTTCTGGCTCCTGACGACCCGTAACGACTGTTAAAGATCCACGAATGACACCCGAGACATGTTCTGCAGAATATGTTGTACAAATATTGAAATTGTTGTTGTTGTGTAGTATATTGTAATTGTCACACATGTCGAAACATGTCTGTATGTAAAAGGTAAGGGAAGAAACCTCATTTGTGTAGTTAGTTGTAAGTGCTTTCTAGCAGAAGAGGAGGAGTGCTGATCGTTCTTCTTTCCCTTCAAAGCATATTCTCAAATTCTAAACATGCAATATTGAACTCGAAAGTGCTTGAAAAAGACTCCCTTTAGCACTATATTAGCCCGAATTGATGACGAAAAGAGATCCAATAGCCGTTAACATGTTCATTTTGTTGTGAACATGTCCATCGCATGTAATTGGGGGACTAGAGGGTCCTTATAAATTCTACCGCTACATTCCACCATTTTACTTTTCCCCGTCCGTATGTAATTTCGGTCTTGCCGACGCCATTTTCCTTTCCCCTCGTATTTGAATTTCAATTGACTTACACATTACTGTTTACATTGGGTACCTACTATAAATATAACTTTATCGTTCTCGGGCTTCTAACAAGCTAACGGTTCTGTAATAGTTTTAGTAGGAGTGTGCATTTATCCTTAAATGCGAATACTCCTAAAATTTAGAACCCTTTTTGCATGGTTTGTGAAGCATATGCTTTGAATTGATATTCATCCTAATAAGCTAGGCTATGATCGTGATATCGTCAACATCATTATCATCACAGATATAGATATCTATCTATATCTGTGATTATCATCATCATCATTCTTTCATTCTTCCACAGCTAAATATAGGCCTTCCCAGGTCAAAACGAGTCTCATCCAGGTCACCTTGATACTAATGTTTATTGAATCTTGGTATCTTGGTTTGAGATTCCCTACCAAGCTTGAATAAACTTCACCATTACCACAACATTAGCGTTAGAAAAAAGCGGGTTCTATAAATGAGTTTTTAATTTGATTCAAATAACAACTTGTAGTAAGTATATCTTTGTAATAGATCCTGACTTTTTAATACCACCGTAGAGTGGCTCCTCAGCGGTCGAGTTCTACGTTCAGCGTACAATGTCCTTTGAGCTTCCATGTTTTTGCAAAATGCAATAATACTCGGCCACGGAGTCTTTGTCTGACGACAACCACAATAACTGCTTTTTGCCCCTATTTGTCAACTGCGAGGGTAGTTTTTATGCGTTAAGAATATTTGCTTATTGTTTCAAGCGCTTTGATTGGTGACTTGTCTTGTTTTTTGTTTGTTAGCAAGTTTTAGTGTTTTGACGAGAGTTTCTGTATTTTGACAATGTTTCACGTAACAAGGTGCATGCAGCTGCTACTGAACTGCCTTTCACGACGCTATAATCTGCATTATGTACTAACAAAGTGATCTTATCTTTGGAGTTGTAATTAAACTCTATCGGGGAATATATTAGATTCTATTTAAATTCTAAGCGTTACTCCTAGTCTCCCATATTCACGTTAAGGTAGGTAACATCTAATCACGGGACACGACATCTGGTCTGCTATCGATCATCCGGTCTTGCAATTTTCCGGCCGCGCGCCCAAATCCGAGCGTTGGATCATCCCTGCCCGATAATGCGTCACGACTCACGATTCGCCCCTTATTCAATTTTTATCACACATAGGAGAGAAGTGAAAAGTGGTGGCGCTGATTTATTTAGGTTCGACTTTCGGAGCTCGGTTTTGAGCGCGATTGGTATTGAAAAGCTTCCGTGCACCTGGTGTGGATTTGACTGCATTATTCGGGATGCAAATGCTCTTTAGGAAATGATTGAAGTAAAGTCGGAACTAGACAGTATAATATCGAATGGAAGCACTTTACGAACGGTAAAAATACTATAATTATTACATGACGTGAAATTGTAAGCCATCTGAATTTCTGCTCCTACTTGACTGGCACTACATACAGATCTCTATTATCTTACCCATAAAATCAACATGAACCATAACAAGCTAAACCAACCATCCTCAATCTATTCCTTAATCGCTAAACAGTCAACAATCATTGTATTTACATAGATACGCAGCCAATCAGGTGATAAACATTAGCCATTCCCGGATATTAGCATAATGTACAATACTGCCCTATTACAGAATATTGTATGTACATTTGATGCTAATTGGACAGTAAATGCCTCGAGATTGATATTGTCATCGCGGAGTCTTATTTGGTCGTTTGAAGCGATATTAACTTTGTTTTTATGGGAGTCCTGTCTTTATATTTTACTAAGTTCTGCCCCCGAGTTCGTCCACGTGGAAGAAACATCCTGTGATACTCAGGGATAATGTAGTTTCCCTTTAGTGAAATAATTTTCGAAATCGGATCAGTAGTTTCGAAGTAGTTTCCCCTACACAAACTCAAACATTTTACTCCTTTATAAGTTCAGTGTAGATTATGAAGCTGATGGAAACTATCACCATCAGACTATATGATTGTGCTGGACAAGAGGCTTCCTAAAAGTAATTTTGAAAACGAACCTTGTGATTCGGAGTGCCAAACCTATTTTCGATGTTCTATATTGTTAGAAGATTTGAGCTATTCTTATCCTCTTCGCTACCACGAGCATAGAGCTTAGCTTCTCGTAAGAAAACGTTTCTGCTAAAATTTACGTGCATCCATGTTGGCGTCACGAAACAGCAAAATACTTCACAATGGTCACGACCGCAGCGATGTATGTGTAACTTCATTGAAGCAAGAAAAGTAAGATCGTAACACGTGGTGTCTTGTAGGTTCTGCTTATCCTCCTTGAGTAAGAAAAGCCTTAGATCATATATGTAGTAAGTGTACCTACATTAAAAAGCCAAATCCGATACTCTTCATCAAAAAGTTCAGTTAAAATCACACCAGAAATCAAACGAAAGCCCTCCTAATATTTAAAAGGCGCTACCTCGAAAATAAATCGTAGCGACTGATCTACTACCTAAGCGAGCGAAAGTGATGCAACTTTTGAAACGCAAAAGAAGAGAGATGCTATAATGTGCGTGCGCTCGGAATAAAACGGCGTATGTATCAAAACGAATTTACTCCTTTTTATAACAAAATAAATTAATTATATTTAAAACTACTTTGAATAAACTTTGATATGATAATTCTCTATGTTTTAAAGTAAATTCCATTCAATAACTCTTAAGCGTTACGTCGTGATGTCGAAAAAAGTAAAAAAATAGATATAACTTTGCAATTTTTTTGTATCGAGTGACATTAATTGAATCGTGTATTCTTTTTACATAATACTAGACCAAAGAGTCAAAAAACATACATATATCAAAATGTTAAATCCCTATTCTACATACTTAACAAGTTACGCGAAATAGA